>OX463778.1:41096145-41558645 GCA_949825025.1 Siphlonurus alternatus | reverse complement strand
TTATTTAATTATAAAATAAGAGTAAATTAGGCATAGGATTTTGTGAAACCGCAATGAAAAGTTTCTGAGGATGTAAATCAAGTAATTGTACTATAAAGTAACTAAAATAATTTCCACCCACGGAAGTAATAACTACCATCGTCTTACGCGGAGAGGTGTTTTCCTACGCGCTGCTTGTTTGCACAGTTTAGATCTTATTAGTCGTGAATAAAAGTACAAACTTAGATGTCCCATTACATTTTAAGGCGGAGTAAGGGGAAAAGGAGAGATTTTTTTAAAAATAATTTTGTGTGCGCAGGGCATCACTTAATTGAACAGTGTGGTGGCTCACAGGTTCAAATCATAAGAAAATATGAGAGTTTAGGAATTTGAATTTAGGCATGAAAATTACAGTTAAAATCAAGGAATAAACGCATAAAAAGCGCAATATAGTAGTTTTTTTCTAAAACAGTCTTGAAATTGCACAATAGTTTTTGTCTGCTTTATTAGTTCAATTAGTTACATGAGAATTGTGGGTATTTACAATAAAAACAACAATATATTCTCAAAATTGAAAATAGTCGAAAGACTATATTTTGGCGACCTCTACTGATCATAATTAATCATTTTGATAATATTTATAAAAAAACTCAACATGTGCCATGTTTAATATTTTGTGTAGAGGCATGCAAGTGGAAATATTTTTTAACCTGTCTAATTTGTTTACCTTCTAATATAATTAAAACCGTATCAAAAGTCAAAGGAATAGAACGGTTTTCTGCAAATGGATTTTGTTCTTAAATAGCATAAATAGTGAATGAGCGTGCCAGGAGATATGATTTACATAATCAAAATAATAACTTCACATAAATCTCTATGTCTGGCCCACAACATCGATTTCTATACTCCCTTTATTATTTTCCTTCTACAAACATGTCCCATAATTTAATTAATTCTATTTTCATGTGACAAATTACTGTTGTCTAGGATAGAATAAATTATTTAGTTATTTTAGAAAATGATTTATTTTATATCATCATTTCTACGTGTTATTCATGATGATATTTTGAATAAAAATAAAACAATTTATTACATTCGCAAAGCCGTTTATTTAATGAAGGATTTTTTTTAAGTGTCTAAGAATAGTATCATGCTTACAAAATTTGGTTTAAAGGCACGATAAATTGTTAAAACTTACTTTACTAACGGAAAAATACTTTTTATATGATTATGTATTTTTAATACGAAAGCTTCCTGTATCTGCTTCCTTCTCTTCATCAAAAATCGTATTATTTAAAATTTTATTATGTATACTGTATTATATTATAATCTTGTTTCTATCAATTTCAGCTGTGCAAAGTAATCAAATTATTTTATACTCTGATGTTACAAACAGAAATTTCAATAAAGTCTCTACCATAAACAGGACACATGCCAGGATATTTATTTTAAACAAAATTGTTTTTTCTTTCTTTAAACTGGTATACACCTTGGGCAGAGCGAGCTTCACGGGCTACCCTCCAAATAGCCCATCACACAGTCTTTCGGGCAGGTCCTCTCCTAGGGCACATATCACACTCACAAGGCACCTCCAAACCCGCATGTCCTTCCTGGGCATGAGGAAGATGGGTGGGGGATTATTATTAAAATAATTATATTTTCCAATTTATGCAAAATTATTAAAGCCTTGTGTTTTGAAATAATATTGATGTAGCTCAAACAATATTTATTTACAACTTACGTTATATAAAACATTATGATATAGCATATATTAATTAAAAGCGATTCACGAAGAGAGTTATCGAGGTTTCTCACTAACCATGTTTAGTGTCATTGAATTAGGCTGGCGCTAACCGCGGTTAGCGAGAAAGCTGGATAACTTTCTGGATAACTCTTTCGTGAATCGCCCCCATTATAAAGTAATTGTTAAAGATGTAAAACAAATTAAACTAGTAAAGTTAAAAATCTTGGTGTTATTATGGATAGCAGTTTTACTTGGTCCAATCATATTAGTGCAATTAGTAAAAGGGTTTTCTATGTCCTTATAGGCATTTGTATAAATTTAGAAGCAGTACACCACAAAATGTTAGGATAAAGTTAATTGCAACCATGGTATTACCTGTAATTAATTATTGTATTCTTTTAATGAGCGATATAAATGCAGAAGAACTGAGGAGATTACAAGTTATACAAAATAATGCAATTCGGTACATATTTGACTTAAAGCCGAGAAAGAGAGAGAGAGAGAGTGTCACCGTATATGTATTACAAAAAATTACAGTGACTTAAAATATCGAAACGTTATAAGCTTAATTGCTTGATTACAATTTATAAAATTCTGTATTATAAAATTGTTCCTTCTTATAACCTCTTTGATTCTATACAGTTATCAGCCCAGTCACGGTAACGTAATACTCGTGAACACTATATAAAATTTCCTCGTTCTCAATGTCACATGTTTGAAAATTCTATGTATCGTTTTTAATGGTGCAAAATTGTGGAATTCCTTACCAGAAGCTACATATAGTAAAGCAAATTCACTTTATGGTGTGTAAAAGACCCGTCACTGAGTTCTTGTTGGTAAGATCCCAGATAAAAATGTTTTAAAACTAATAAATTAATTGCTACATAATATGTGTTATCTACTTTTGTTATCAATCTTATTATTAGTGTATTTTTGTCAAGTATGACCTTGCGTTAATGTTATTTTAAATTTGTTATTATGTAAATTATATACTATATGAATGCAAGTGATAAAAAGTGAATTAAATATTAAGTGATAATCAATTTGTGTGATATTATTTTCTTTAAAGTGAAATATACGTGATAATAATTTTATTGTAAATTCTTGTTAATACATCAAGAAAAGAAGAAAATAATATACTTATATTTACGATCATTGATCATGTTTCTTAATGTTATATTATATCATATATATATATGAAGATGAAATATAGTATATAAGTTTTTCAACTTACAGACATTGGCAGTATTTTATATAATTTTAAACTTCACGGCTGGCGCATTATAAGTAAAGAGAATTTGTCAGAGATTTGAAGGACGGCCGAGTGGTCTAACGGGATAAGGCGCTCGACGCCGCGATTGCACAGAGAGATGTGGGTTCGAGTCCCACCTCGGAAGACTTTTAAATTTTCTGAAAAATTTTCCTTTCTTGTCTTAGAAGTTTAAAATTATATATATATATATATATATATATATATATATATATATATATATATATATATATATATATATATATATATATATATATATTATAGGGATTACGTGTAAGAATGGCCTTTCGGCCAAACATCGCCTATAATAAAGAAATTATATATATATTCTATTCTCTACACTGTTATTTTCCAGCATTATAAGACAGTCTTAAAACAATACATTCCGTCTTAAAGTAAGACATAAGAATCTTACTATAAGACAGTATTTATCGTATTATAAGACCCTTCCTCGGTAAGACATGTTTCACCAGTAAGACATAAGACATATGTTTTATAATAAGACATGATGAGGGTCTTATTTTAGTATTTCGCCTTCTTCTCACAGAGGTCGCGATATGCGAAAGAAAAATCTGAGGTAAACGTTGGGTGTACGTGTGATGAAGTTTGCTGAAGAAAAAGTGAAATATCAGTGCAATTAGGTGAGTAAAGTGGCCCACAATGCTACAAAACTGTAAATTGCATCACCATAATACTGATTGTATAAGAACAAGCAGGCTTATTTCACTTAACTTTATATTATTAAAAGTGCAAAATTTGCCAAGCCATTTTGCCACCGACCTACTGCAGTTGCATATGAACGAACGGCGGCGCATCATGGCCGCTAAAAAATTTATTTGAATTTTAATGTTATAAAAATTAAATTCATACGAACTAAAGTCAATAACAAATAAGTAAACATTTGTTGAGAAATTTTGTTAAAAATAAATGTGTTTACTCTACAGAATATGATGCCGACCCAAGACCGAGTGAAAATAATTTGGATCTCACCATGATACGTATACAGAAATTAATAAAGGTAAGAATTTACCAGAATATTTGAAGCTTTGACTCTTTTTCACATGAACATGAAGCTATTAAAATAAACATGTATTCATATATATAAATATTTGCTGCCGTCTCTGCAATTAGGTATGCATATACTACTGAGGGCTAATAATTTTTACCGGTAATTTACCGGAAATTGTGAATCAATATCTCACCTTCGGACAAAAAGCTATATATATTTTGCTTTTTTTATCGTATAATTGTTTGTTATCTGTGTAATATTCATTGATAATACCGCTAAGAGCTAATAATATTTTACCGGTAACTTACCAGGGCACAATCGATATTTGATTTTTACATCTTGCAGCAGACTATTCATCACATGCAGAGTTAAAAAATTGTTTTATATACTTGAATTCAGAGATAGCTATATCAGTGATGATAAATTTTTTTACCGGTAATTTACCGGAAACTGTGAATCAATATTTTCTTTCATACCTGAACATGAAGCTATTAAAAAAAATTGCAACGCAAAAGTGTGTGTTTATATGATACTGCTGAGAGCTGATAATATTTCACCGGTAATTTACCGGAAAATGTGAAGCATTTATATTTTCTTTCTTATTGAAATTTAACAATTAAACAAAAAATGTTTCTTCACAAAATTGTGTGTTATCTGTGGATTAAAGTTTGTTTAGATATGCTGATGGCTGATATTTATGTTATACCGGTAATTTACCGGAGACCTTGAATTCATATTTTTTCCAAATCAGAACAAAAAGCTATCATTTTTTTTGTACAATTGTATATGTTATCTGTGCATTTAGATACTGCTGAGGGCTGATAATATTTTACCGGTAATTTACCGGAAACTTTAAATCAATGTTTTCATTCAGACATGGATTGGAATAAGGTATTAATTAATAAAACATTTTTTCACAAAATTGTGTTATGCATATGTGTGTGTTTAGATACTGCTGAGGGCTGATTGATTATTATGTTATACCAGTAATTTACCGGAAAATGTGAACCAATACTTAATTTCTTTCAGATCGCTATTACCGGTAAATATTATCAGCCCTCAGCAGTATTTAAATAAATAGATAACGTACAATTGTACAAAGAAAAATAATAATAGCTGCTTGTCCTGAGATTGGGAAAAATAATAATTCAAGGTCTTCGGTAAATTACCGGTATAACATAAATATCAGACATCAGCATATCTAAACACACACATAACACAATTTTGTGAAAAAACGTATTAATTAATAGCTTCCAATCCATGTCTAAAAGAAAACATTGATTTAAAATTTCCGGTAAATTACCGGTAAAATATTATCAGCCCTCAACATTATTTGAATATAGAGATAACGTACAATTGTACGAAGAAAAATAATAATAGCTTTTTGTCCTGAGTTGGGAAAAATATTAATTCAAGAGGTGTCCGGTAAATTATCGGTATAACATAAATATCAGCCCTCAGCACTATCTAAACGCACAAATAACACGATTTTGTGAAAAAATGTATTATTTTAATGGTTTCCAATCCATGTCTGAAAAAAAATTGATTTACAGTGTCCGGTAAATTACCGGTAAAATAATATCAGCCCTCAACATTATTTGAATATAGAGATAACGTACAATTGTACGAAGAAAAATAATGATAGCTTTTTGTCTTGAGTTGGGAAAAATATTAATTCAAGAGGTGTCCGGTAAATTACCGGTATAACATAAATATCAGCCCTCAGCACTATCTAAACACACAAATAACACGATTTTGTGAAAAAACGTATTAATTATTAGCTTCCAATCCATGTCTGAAAAAAAATTGATTTACAGTGTCCGGTAAATTACCGGTAAAATATTATCAGCCCTCAGCAGTATCTAAATACACAGATAACATACAATTGTGCGAAGAAAAATAATAATAGCCTTTTGTCCTGAATGGGGAAAATATTAATTCAACGTCTCCTTTTTAAATTACCGGTATAACATTAATATCAGCCATCAGCATATCTAATCCAACTATAGCCCACAATTTTGTGAAGAAACATATTATATTTTTTGAATAGCTTCATGTCTAGATTGGGTATGGAGTTACGAATATAATCATAATATAATTGTACGGCATCTGCATGTTTAGATAATGCTGAGTGCACAATATTTACCGGTAATTACTGGCAGATTATTAATTCAAAATGGGAGTTTTCACTATACAGAATATAAATATTTTCTTCGCAGGTTGTACACTCTGTTAAACATTTTATAAAATTTTATATTTTAGATATTATTATATTAATTTACCCCGCGGCACACTTGATGATAAATTATTATTATAATTTATTCCAGGTAATGAGGATGTTATTTGTCTTTTCTTATATATGCTATATAATATGGTACCGGCAAACTTCAATTAAAAGAATTATAATTATCTACTCATTCCTGATTAACATAAAGTGCGATGGACATAAAGTTAATATTGTGTATTTTCTTCCATTGCAGTGTGTTGCTCCCAGGCAGATGAGTGCCATCCCCAAACATCCCCAACATGCTACTGAGGACTATGCAGGTTGGGACTCAAGCGCGGATCCAAAATATTTTTTTCAAATGTACAAAAGGAATATTGAATAAAAATGAAAGCTGTATTATAAATTATAAATGTTTTTCAGTGCAAAATTATGCAACCCTTTTAGTTATGCAACCTCATACAGAAAAATGAATTGCTGGTTGCAGGCTTGTAGGAGTAGTCTTATGACGTCATAGTTAGGTCTCATAATAAGACATTATAATGTCTTATTATGAGATCTTTGAGACATCTTATCACTTTAAGACCCAATTTTCATGTCTTATTTAAGGGGGCAACAAATAAGACACTTTAATATCTTATGGTAAGACATTTTGAAATAACAGTGTACATATATAAAATTTCTCCATTTCAATGTTATCATTATCATTAATGTTATCATTAATGTATATTTAAGAGAAAACTGACGTAATATTCTTCATGGTGCAAACAATTAGAGGCGGCTTATGCACTTAATACAACATGACTCCGTGCAAGGCGTTATTGCATCTCGGGACCAGTTGGGAATTAGAGCAAGGCGCTGCCCTGAGAAACGCCACCCTGTTTAACCTTTCTATAGAGGTTATAAATATATAATATTTCTCATATCGAGTAACCACCGCATGGCCCGAGGAATATTATGCGCCATCTTTCATATATATTGTTTGCAAAGGCCCACCTCATTTCCACCCTCTTTTTATTACCATTACTCAACACCATCCAAGTCTTAAATTTCATGAATATAATACAAAATATAGAAATAAAAATACGTCTTATTATTATTAGAAACCTCATCATAAATTTTTTATTGGTAAAGTGCAACAATTTTATAGTAAAACAGGTTATAAAAGAGAAGTTCAAAACAATCCCTAAAAAAAAAATGTCCTGAGAAAAATAGATGCAGATGTGAGATTAAGTTTGTTCTCTTTATGAACTTTGGCACAAATCAATAAACTTTCTGTACGCTTGCAAAAGATATACTTATCAGGTAATGACAGTTAATATAATTAAAAGTTAATTCCAATATTGTTTATAAAATTATAATCATTACACTCCAATGCTGTGTAAGTATTATTATTTATGAACTGTTACTGAAGCAACAAATCATTGTTGCAAGCAAGCTTTGATGATCGCAGTACATATACAGTATACTGTATATGTATATATATAAGTATATATATATATATATAGTGGGAGGTGTGGCGCAGTGCGCTTGACCGGGTCTCGTCAGATCACCGAAGTCAAGCAACGCCGCGCGTGGTTAGTAATTGGATGAGTGACCATTTTCAACAAGAACCACGTTTCCCACCCAGGGGTAAAACGTTGCGCTTTTCCACTATGTGGTTCCCCTGGCTTTGGACCATTGCACTTCCGGTTCATTGACAAAAAGCTGTAGCGTACATCCTGGCTGAGGTTTCCATGTTTCCCTCAGCCGGAGGCAAATGCCGGGATGGATTTGCAAGGCCGTGGCCGCCCCCGTTCCAGAAGAGCCCGCGAAACGCTCAAGTTAGGGTTTCGGAGGGTTCGGGGTTTCAAAGTAGAATGTAATTAGTAAATAGAAGTACCCAATAGGGTTTGATTAAAAAAAAAAAAAAAAAAAAAAAAATATGAATGTATAAAAAAAATAAAACTATCAGCATTATGGTAAACTATATAATATATATAATATAGAATATTATATAATAGAAGATGATTAAAATTTTATTCTTCATTAATAATATATAACACACATGATCAAGCATTGACAAAGCTAACTAATGATTTGTAATTTGTATTCAATTACGATGATAGTTCACTGTTTAAATACTTTTATAGTAATTAATTGTCTCTGCCACTGTTGTTATTTAAATATAGATATAATTTTATCATGACGAGAGTCACTGATGGCATTTTGTCTACGTGCCGTTCTTCTGTATACTGACAATTGTGATTATATAATACATATTGTATGTCATGTATGTATTCATATAGTGCAATAATCAGATGGTGAAATCGCACGAACACGAAACAATCTATACTAATAATTTAATTTCACGCCATCTAGTCAGAATGAAGAAAATAAATACAAAAAATATCTCAATATATATAATATTATATAATAATATAATATATTTATATTATTTATAAAATGCTGGATTGCTATAATTATATTATCTATACAGCTATACAAACAGTGGATATGAATGATATTAGTGAAAAATTTTGTGTGCATTATTATTGTTTTTTTTTTTTTTATATAAAATTGTAATAAAATTATAGAGCAAAGAAAACAAGTGAAGTGAATTTTAAACATAAACCCTTAAAAAGAATGAAAAGTGATAAATGTTATTTTTTTAATAAACGTTTTGTACATAATATAACAAAATAAAAATAATTTCATGAAATCTAAGGAATTTTATGCTATTTTGTATTATTTGTAAGGTTGGTTCTATAGTTGATGAGAATTGCTGTTAGTATGCAGCAGTCTATGTGGATACATATCGCTTTGTGAGTCTCAGAAGCATCACTGCTACAACACTAGTGATATTTTCTCATTCTCTGTTGTTGAAGGAAATGATACTCGTCACGGGACAAAGAAAAATGTTTTCAACAAAGTTTCTCCAAAAAAATTGAATTATTGCACTTTTAAGACTGTAAACATTTTTTTACGTATAGTAACTAAAGTTTGAATCTCTATGATACTTTTATATGTATTGAAAAATAACATAAAAAGTTTCATATCTATAAATTATTTGATAATAAACGTTTGTATACATATTATATATACGTAATTACGTTAATATAAAGTATTATAAACAGTTTATAAAAAATGACCACCACATCATGTGAATAAAATGAATAAATAATGCAATTTGTGAGTGAAATAAACATATTCTGTTTGAATTTGTTAAATAAATTAAAACATTTTTACTATTTAATTTGACCTCACATATTGAAATATTTAATTTTATGTTGTGTATTTGTGCCAGAGGTTAAAATTATATTCCATTGCCTGTCCGTGTTCAATTCATGTAAACACTGAATTAGATAGCTAATTGATGATAATTACATTCAAACCACAAAGTATTTAGTGCTACTAATATATACATATAAGTTTCAAATATTGAACGCATAATTGTATTTATTTGGCAATCAAACTTATCCAGTCATCTCTCCCTCCTTCCCTCATCAGAAATTATTGAACTAATAAACTTCACATAGTCTACTTCACACAAATCTATTAAATTACTTCAATATTTCCTCCATTCATAATCAAGTGCAAACAAGTCTCATGGGCTCGGTAAGGTGTATGTGATTGCGCCTGGTGGTGGCGTGAGAAATTAGCGGGAGCCGCGGATCATGAGATTGCGACACTGAGAGGCGGTGGCCGGCAAGGCGAGTGAGAAGGAGGGAGAGGTGTGAGGCAACTACACAACACAGCCAAGATCAAGTTTGAGAACATCTCAGCAAGCTTATAATACCTTCCTACAATAACAGGGGAAAAAACGTTGTTGGAGAAAACATAAAATAACGGTGATGATGTATGTTTGATTTTATGTTGAGCAATTTTATTACACCATTATATAATTTTACATTGCAACTCAACATATCATAATATCTATAAAATGCTTGTTTTTTTTTTTACCATGTTTATATTTGTATATACAACCAATTAATATTTTATTATAATTTTTTTATACTATTCAACAGAACACTAAAGTGGTATGTTGTGGTTGTAGAAAGCTATAAATTTTATTATTTTTAATAATAGATACTAAAATATATTACATATAAAAAAAGTGTAATTACTGCATGCATGGTTATGAAACACTACATACAAGTATGCAATTGAGCTAGCCAGCAGCAGCAGTGGCCGGGGGATTGGCAGAGGCCCATGTGTGTGTCGTGATCGGCTGTGTATTATAGCTGAGGTTGCGGCTTGCTTGCTGCCCCCCAGCCGTGTTATTTCCACAACAATCAACAGAGAGCGATCTACCGCCATATATATGTGGTGGACCCGAGCTCACTTTTTGTACCTGCCACGCATCGCTCATATAACAACAAACACGACGAGCTTCATAATAAAATTAATTATATTAAAATTCTCCAAAATTAGAGATCCACTATAGTATATAATTATTATTATCATAGAATTTAGACACGTCTTTCAATTACATACTGTAATTAAAATGTTATAATTAAACATTATTGTTATTTCATATTAATAAAGTTTTTATAAAAAGACAATTAAAATAATTTGAGATAAGTATTAAAAAATAAATGCTTTGTCAATCTAATACAGCGTAATTTATACACGATATTTTGATTGATTGGTTTGTATTTTGGCCATGTATGCCCCCATGCGTACAGGCGTGGATCTAGAAAAAAAATTCGGGAGGGGCTGCCTCCATAAGGCCAATGTTAAAAAAAATTTGGAGTGGGAGAAATGCCTATATTGCCCATGTTAAATCCAAAATTTCGGGAGGGCCCCCAGCCTCCCCCCCCTGGATCCGCGCCTGCATACGTATATTTTTATCATTTAAATAATATATATAGTTATATAATTATATATTATATAATATAACTACTAACGTGACTAAGGACTAAGTAGTTCCATTTTATAAATATCTTGCAGTCTTTTAATTCAAAGGCAAAATGCATTTCTGTATTAATTTATAGTTTTTCGTCGCAATGTTCAGTTCTTTGAGCGACAATTTTCCAGCTAATAGCAAACAGCAAGGTCTCGACACATTTTGCATCCTGTGAAATATCAAGAATTCAGTTTTCTAGCTGCTATACATGTATATAGACACTATATTTTATGGTAAAAGAAGGGTGCTCCATCTTCCCGATCGCTAATATAATTGGAGCATGACCTTACTTTGCCTGCATCATTCAGACTGAGAAGCACGAGATCCAACTTGACAGTAGATTTAATCAGGAACCATAAAAAACAAATTCCAAGGAAAGTACAAACTATTTTGAAAATGGAAGGAGGAAAAAGACATTAATATAATATATATATATATTGGCAGTTGGCACTCAAAGCCGAATTCGGCCCAGGGCCGAAAAAAATGCGCAGAACTAGATTGGAGCATCGCGAGATCAATTCGTTTTTCGGCTTTGGGTCAAACCACGATGCTCCAACTTGTAGATCTGGTCAAATGAAAATCGGCTTTGGAGCATTTCGATTTGACCAGAACTAGATTGAAGCATCGTGGTTTGACCCAAAGTCGAAATGAAATTTTATTTCAGGTTTGGAGCAAAATTTATACCCACATCTAGTTCTGCGCATTTTGCAGAGTTCACGTTACTTATCAATATTTATTTTATTGGTCAGTTTGAGTTTGATAATTCATGTCAAAATAATGCTTATCACATTTATTTTACTCAAGAGATGGTTTATAAGTGCGCAGCACAATATTTGTTTAAAAAATACTTTATTATTATTATTTTTTACTTAAAAAAATTAAATTTAAACTACAATTTTTTTAATTTATTGTTAGGGTCTAATTGAATAAACTGCCATCATGTTTTTGTATTATAATAAATGCTGATCCTAGTGAGTTTCAACTTAAACATAGGCTTGAGCGAAAAATAGGATAAATTTAGAGAAATGACTTTCAACCGACCTTTACCATCCTATATAAGTGGTAGCTGAATAAATATTTTATAATTGTATATTTATTTAATTTATTTATAAAATAATAATTAAATTATCCCTTCGTCGTGAAAATGTCCCAAGGTTCTCAAAAATAATCAAATAATCAAATAATGCCATGAAATTAAAAATTTTAATTGAAGTTAGAAACTTGTAGTTTTACTTTTATTTTTTTTAATAAAAAATTTAAGTACATTTTAAATAAAATAAATATTGTGCTGCGCATTTAATATAATCCGTCTCTTGAGTAAATGTTGTAAGCACTATTTTGACGACGTGAAGTACACAAACTAATCAAAGAATATAAATTTTTAACGTGAACTCTGCAAAATGTGCAGATCTAGATGTGGTCAAATTTTGCTCCAAAACCGAAATCCATCAATTTCGCGGCTTTGGCTCAAACCACGATGCTCCAATCTAGTTCTGGTCAAATGAAAATACTCCACAGCCGAAGTAAAAGTCTCCGTCGGCTTTGGAGCATTTCGATTTGACCAGCATCGTGGTTTGACCCAAAGCCGAAAAACGAATTCATTTCGGATTTGGAGCATCCCGCGATGCTCCAATCTAGTTCTGCGCATTTTTTTCGGCCCTGGGCCGAATTCGGCTTTGGATGCCAACAAATATATAAAATATATGATATAATTTTTCATTGTAGAAGTATTGTACACTCCATTCAGATAAAAATGTCCGATCCAGCCATATATAGCCGGATCGGACATTTTTATTCGAATAAAGTGTACATGTCCCTAAGTTACAGACATGCATGTCAGTATTCTGTATAACATAATATAACTACATTCTTACAGGATCATAATTATACATGCAGTTAATGATATATCGTGGGTTCCGACTGATTTTCTTATCACACTGCGCATTTGCATGGAAAAGCCGGCTTAGTAATCACCAAGATTTTAAAAACAGTTTATAAATCTTGAGTAATCACAAGCTGTAAGATGTATATATATATATATATATATATATATATATATATATATATATATATATATATATATATATATATATATATATTATATATATATTATAACCCCTGATAGAGGAATAATACACTGGTCTCTAAGTTCTAATTGCATTAATGCATGATGGCGCAAATGACAAATTCTTACACATGATAATTGAAAGTACAAAGACTCTTACAAAGCTAAAAAGATCCCACGAGCTTATAATTATTTTAGTTTTTAAAATAAATTTTAAATATATATCTAGACGCATGTATTTAAAACAATTAAAACTCTTTTAATTTTTTAATACAGATCTATATACTTAACCCTATAGATGTTAAAAAAGTGTATTTATAATAAGTATGCTAGTTATAGAAAAATACAATCCATTTTCCATTGTTTTGAGAAGAATGTTTTAAATTAGATTCTAAGGTTGTTTGTTTCTCTTTATCATCTGTATTTTGGTTTTCATTCCATATTACAAATCACCTGAAGTAAACACACCGTATAAAAACTTTAGTAGAGTTATGGTATGACCTGTTATATAAAAATAAATATTTATCATGAAAAAACAAACCCATGATGCAACAAATCAAAATTTATGGCTGTCTATTTTCTATTATTTTTAATTTTTATTTATTTTAATTATTCACATTATTTTTTTTTGTATTGTGTAAGCGAAAGTAAATTTGCGCTTTAATTTAGAGTGAAAAAAAATCAATTATCTCTGTTGTTAGAAATATAAATTAGAAACGGTAGACCCTCCCTCCCCCCCCCAAAAAAAAAAGAAAAGAAAGAAAGAATGAAAGAAAGAAAGAAAAGAAAAAGAAAAGAAAGAAAGAAAAAAAAAGAAGTAGTGGTCAAATTATAAAAAAATAATAAATAGCTGTTTAGACTTTAAAATAAAAATAAAGCTGATGAATTTTAAACAAAAACAATTCATTCATATAGTATGTATACTATAATATGTATATCATTCAATAAAGCTGATTCGTTTCTCATTGTAATGAAATATGTAGATAAATTTAATGCAAATATTGAAATTTTTTTTGAAATTTTAACGCATGCATGCATGGCACAATTGTTTATATAAAAAAGAAGCTATAAAATTGTATATATGCAAAACAGCATATCCATTGCTAAAGAAATTATTGAAGAAATTATAGTTATTTACTATTTCACTATTTCGATAACTTAAATACGTTTATATATAACGTAAAAATAAAAATAATTTGTATTATAATTTTCATGCACATATATAAAGGATAGAATAATTTTTACCTCGTTAGTACTTCGATTATAAACTTTATAATGTTTTACTTCTATTTATAAGTTTCACTGAACAAAAATAATTACATTCTAATAATGATAACATTATTCATTTTATTAAGTACAACCTTGATCAGTATAAAATGTGTAAAGTGTTGATTTCATCTGATGAGAAAACAGGTCATATGTCACATGAAGGGAAAATAATGGAAAAGATGTAAAAAAAAAAAATGTAGCAACAACATAGGTTTATTGTTGGAGCTGGAACATATACTGGAGAGGACATGCGACTTGCAGTCTATCGAATCTCCCCCCTCCCCCTCCCCCCGTGGCTTCGCAAACCGACGCTGTCGCAGCCTCCCTAGGTGCTTGGCACACATCCAGATCAGCCGAGCACGAGCACGCTCGGGACACTTCACAACGATGCTGAGTTGGGATGGACCCTTCAAACGAAGACCTCCTCCTTCCAAAAAAACAAAACCAACATTGACTTTAACACATTTTGGAATCGAATGTGTCATCTCCAACAAAAAAAAAAAAAAAATGGTTCTGTGACTGAACTAGTTAATAGTTACACGAGTAAAACCATAGATGCAAGATATGTTTAAAAAGAAATAATTACTGTGTGAAGTTGCATTAAAATATGAGACTGCGAAAATGTTCTCTTTTTGTATATTCCATTGATTGTATTTTATCGCTCTGTATATCCCAAATGTCATTTAAATGTATTAACTTAATTAATTAAGCATTAGCTTTCCCGATATGCATTAGAATTAGTTCTTAATTCTAATTAACAAAAGGCTAACTATATTATCAATGAAACACGGCTATCATCTCGGCTTTTGAATCTTTTGATGAAGGAGAGGGGGGAGGATAAGGAGCAGGAGAAAACCGGGATGTCTTATACCCGCAATTTTAATTTTGGAACGCTAAGACTATAGTATACGTAATATAACAGATAACAGAATAACACAATGGACAATTTGCATGACATTTTTTTATTGCAGAAATGCAATGGATAGAGGGTGCAAAGTTATGCCACTCTGAATTTTTTCAGATTTTTTAGAGACCGGGAACTATTTTTAAAAAATTATTGAAAGTCGATTTTATGACGTCACGAGGAGTCTGTCCTTAAGAAAAGGATAGGCGCTAAACGCCCGTGACGTCATAAAACTGACTTTCAATAATTTTTTAAAAATAGTTCCCGCTCTCAAAAAAAATCTGAAAAAATTCAGAGTGTAGCATAATTTGGTACCCTCTATCCATTTCTGCAATAAAAAAATGTCATGCAAAATTGTCCATTCTATTTATAATCCGGAAAGCGACTTTGCTTTATTTATGCAATGTACTGAATAAAGATTTAATAAAAATATTGATGGCTAGAGACATTGATAATTTAAAAAAAAAATGCTGAAATAAAAGAAAAGTAGTTGTAAGATTTTTTTGGTAACAACTAACAACTCTCTTTTTTTATTGTTAAAAAAATGTATAAAAGTGTGCCAGCTTAGCCAGCCACAATAGTCAAATGACAAATATTTTCTTCTTTATGATATCATTATATATCACTGTGTATCAATGCCTAGCTTTAAATTTGAACCATTTTTCCTGGCCATTGAATGATGTGAGTGTATTTTATCGATTCGGTTTGTGATTGATATTTTTTCAGCTCAATTCTTTCGCTATAATACAAAGCATGCATCAAGAGACAGGAAAAAACTGATCAAGTCATTTCATCAAAATGAAAGTGTTCTTGAATGAAGGCGCATGCCGATATAGCTACATGTTGTGTCACAAACTTTTAATAACATGATAATATTTTGCAATTGCTTATTGAATTACATTTAAAATTGAATCTGCATGAGCATTTCTTCATCCCAAAGATAAGTGAGACAAAAAAGAATTTAATTAATTTTTAATGGAAGGAAACATATTATAACACCCTATCAATCAAGGGTTGCAACCAGGCGCGGATCCAGAAAAAAATTTCGGGAGGGGCTGCCTCCATTAGGCCAATGTTAAAAAAAAAATTGGAGTGGGGGAAATGCCTATATTGCCCATGTTAAATCCAAAATTTCGGGGGGGGGGGGGCTGCAGCCCCCCCAGCCCACCCCCTGGATCGATCCGCGCCTGGTTGCAACCAGAAATGTCTCAAAACCTCAGCATGAAACCGACACACTGGGGCCGGACCTTGCAGTGTTTGTGGTAGCGGGTCGCTTACTTCCGGCTGCAGTCTCCATGCTTTAATTATAGAGCATTTATGGGAGACACATAGGGGGTATAACCACTGAACTACATAATATTATATTTTTTATAATGGCTTCGGCTATCTGATGGCACCTAGCTATCCTTAACTATGAGCAAACTGTAGCAGTTTATTTATTTTAAGTGAACATGCTCTTACATGAATTAATATTTTTATAACATTTTACATTTTATACAATTATACTTTCATTATTTTTTTAGTAATTTATTTAATATTTTTGAATCAATTAGAGATGTTCACTTTACCTTCATTAAATATTACTTAGTCATGACTAATATTATAAATAAATGTATAATACATTCAAAATTTAATCAATGTTGCTTTTTTTACATGCACATTTATTTAAATTTTTATTCATGCACTAATATAATTACAAGGAAATATATATGTCCTTGTAATTATATTAGTGCATATATGAATAAACATTTAAATAAATGTGCATTTAAGAAAAGGCAACATTGATTAAATTTTGAATGTATATTTATTTACAATATTAGTCATGACTATAAGTAATTTAATAAAGGTAAAGTAAACATCTCTAATTAATTGAATGATATTTTTTGAACTATAGTGAAAAATAGATAAAGTATAATTATAATTATTGTGTAATATTCATTCATGTGCACCGACGGGACCACACAAAATGCATATACACAGGCCTTATGGGTGACGTCATAAAAGATGTTTGGCATCGAGGTATAAGTGATAAGAGAAGGCAGTATCGAATGACCTTCTTTCTATCAATCAACTTCACAGATACAATACACATGTAAACAAATAGGCTTTTTTTGTGGTCCTGTCGGTATATACATGTCTATTTTTTTTTAAAACAAATTATAACCGCTGCAAGATTTAATATAATATTTTGTAACCTCCAAAAAAAATAATTTATCAGATGACCAAAATCGTACTCAGTTTTAGAGACACAAAATGAAACTAGAAAAAAAAAATATATGGAATAAATACATGTACACTAACATTTTTATTTTTCAGTTTTTCTTCGCTCAGATTTCATCAGCCATCTATTCATATTTTAACACTATATACATATATAACGTACAGAATTAATGAGACTCATATATATTCTTTTAACAAAAAATAAATATATAACAACAGTATATCACAAAGGGTAAAAGCTCATGTTCTATAAAATAATGTTATAGGAACTGACCCATCTATGATTAACGAGTCTGATATATAATATAATTATGTTATATATCCTGCAATGGATACATTTTTCTTTGTAATATAGAATTATTTTTAAACAAAGTTTCAGAGGATATAGTTTCAATAAACTAAATTGTATTAGGAAAAATATATCAGTCAACATATCTTAGTTTGTGATTATAAAATAAGACATAAATATGTTCTGTGTAAAACAAAAATACATCTGTTCTATTTTGTCTCTCTATTTTTTATTAAATTATCTAACTGAAAGGTTAACCTTGATACACCATGCATCCATGCACTGCTTATCAAAATAAAATACGAGTTATTATATCTGAAAATTTTGCTTTAAAATACAAACATTAAACATCCGGCGTACGAAACAAAAATGCTGAAAATATCCAGATGAAAAAAAAAGATGTGGAAGGTTTTTAGATCGAAACATCTGTGACATCATTCAGGTGCAAGATGAGAAAAATAAACAGATAGAGTGATATATTACTACGGCATGTGGGCTTTCTGTCAGTTGGCGTTGCGCACTTCCACGTACAGCAACATCAGTACGGCAGCAACTTGTGCAAGCTCGGTGTTCGCGAGGTTCCATGTACCCGCCGGGGCAAGACGACCCTCTCAAGCCGAAGAGAAAGCACGACAGTACAAACCGCTCATGTCAAGGGGCAAAAATCCATCCTCAAAGTTTAAAAAGTAATGTCTGAACCACTCAAACTACTCACTTAAACTTTCATTCCATAAAAAGTGTAATAATACACTTCTTTTTTTTAAGTCTAGCTCCAAGTTCAATATTGGAACAGTGAATATATATTATATGCATAGTTATTTTTTATATTGTAGAATTAATACTTTTCTCAATTAAAACATTATTAAAGCACAGTGTTCTTATAGCCTGTTTACTATAGCAAAATGTTAGTCACAGTTAAATGACCTCTATAAAAAAAAAAACAAAAAAAAAATGCAACTATCATTACGCCTTGTCATTGCAGGTTATGCAACCCTGTTTGCACTTAATAATGATTTACAGTTTAGTGAAATGTTTTTAACTCTGAAATATTATTTAAAAAAACTAGAATAATGGCAGCATCAGTAATGAAAACTTAAACTATAAATATATTTTTTAACAATTTTAGGGATCTACAAATTAATGTTATAAATTATATTTGCATACATTAATTCTCTTTGTATTTTCAATTTAAATTCAACTTCTGTACAACTAATCTTTTGGCATAGTTTTGTGCAGTAAATATCTAGCTTGTAGAGGCTTTAAACATTTAGTTTTATTTAATAAAATTTGTAAGCAAACCCTTTTGACTTTTACATCAATAAGTTAAAACGCTCCTCAAGAGTGTAGTTCAAAGCCATGCAGGATGATAGTCCATATATAGAAGCACTTGTATCAAATGAAATGGGATCTCATCCCGTATAACAGTGATGGTAACTCGGACATAACCGTACAGTCCTCCTCGGTACTGTACGTGACTGCATACTCAAACTGCTGAAGCAATGCTATATATACGTACAGTCTGTATATATGTGACTGCTCCTTATTGCTTCGAGAAACTATGAGAAGACTCCCTACAGGGAAACGTCCTACCGACAATTTAGAACTTAGATGGAAAAAAGCCAAATTATTTTTATAAAATATCACACCGAAATAATAACAACGTATACTTTTATATATATAATAAAGATATAAATTTTCGTTGTTAAAAAAGAAATGTAGTACTATATTACATATTCATGATAGTATTAAAATAATAATTAAATGAAATTTAATGATGTTAAAATATAAAATAAGACACCATACCACCCATTCACAACGCTGAAAGAGTTTTATTATACGATCATGATGCCATGGCGTTTGTTTAATACGACCAAGTGAAGTGGTAGCAGCGGTCTTGGAGGCGCACAGACGCGCCGTCGAGTTCATGGCATCACAGCTATTTTTTTCCGTCTCGAAGTAACTGCTTGGCTAGAAAACCAACAGTCAGTCTCTCTATAATACTACGCTATAGAGGTGCACTTGAGCTCCATCCCAACACTCGTAAAAGAATTGTTTATTATCGTCGTCCAAGTACACACCACGCCAAACGAGCCGGACACAATAGTAGCAAAGTGAGGCCAACAAACCAGAAGCATTTTAACGTACTTCAAATTAATCGCTACATCATTACATACACCCACGATAATCTCGTTTATATTTTAGTAACATGTTTACTATTACACATAAAGTTTAGAATCTAGAGAGAGAAAAAAAAATCTCTTATAACAAAAACAATTAATGTACGTTTAAGCCATAAATTGTTAATCGTTCAATATATATGACAACATATATAATGCATATATTTACTGTATATACTTTATATATATATATATATATATATATATATTAAACTTTATGAATTTACAAGCTATATATAAAGATTATATTGCTATATTGTAATAATTATTTCACTTGGAACATCAATAAAATTATGTATAATGACTATAATGGTTGAGAAAAAGTAGATTGTTTAGTTTTAATTGGGTTGCGAATTGAACTTTTATTATACATGTATCATGTATGCATTTTGGTATATAATTATATAGATTGAGAAAGATCATAAAAACTTTTTGCAGAGTTACCATGCATGTTTGATGCATATTGAATTTAACCTCGTTTTCAAAACTTCATCTAATTTGAAATAATAAAGTTGTGTCCTTTGAATAGAAAGAGAATGATAGATCAGTCTACAATTTTACTATACCTGTAAAATTGTATTTATATTATTTATAATTAATAGCTTAATTTTTAATAACACAACTTAGTTGTGTATACTGCTATATACATATTAATTATATTTTGAGCTTTTGATGAACAAATTAAATTACTTGACAATATGTAAAAGTATGAAGCTTGTGATGCATACAATTTAATTAATTAATTAATCAAATTTTATTCCAATATATCCTTTTGTATATCATTGTATGTTTATGATGGCATATACAGATAGATATCACTGCAATAAAGGTATTACATTGTTCACAGATGATAATATAATAGTAATACATTGTACATACATGTTAATTTTGTATGCTTAAGGGTAAGGTAACACGAACAATCGATTGTTGATAGTCCCATTTGATTAACATGTAAAACCTTAGCAACCTCATAATAATTCTGAATTTTTTTTGAGAGACAGTTCTTAGCACCAAAAAAAATGTAGAAAAAATTTCAAAACAATCGGTCGATCCAATTTTTTTAAATGAATTTTTTTAAATTTTCAGTATAGGGCTTTCCCATGGAGACCTAAACTAAGAAATTAATTTAAAAAAATTGGATCGACCGATTGTTTTGAAATTTTTTCCATATTTTTTTGGTGCCAAGAACTGTCTCTAAAAAAAAAAATCAGAATTATTATGAGATTGCTAAGGTTTACATGTTAATCAAATGGGACTACCAACAATCGATTGTTCGTGTTATCTTACCCTTAAGAAACTCTACAATCTTCTAATTGTAAATAACAATAAATAAAATAATATATCTCTCGTTCCTTTGCCGTTGTGCTATGGAATCCTTCACTATTCGTATAATAGGATGCTGTAATATAACACTAACATGTAAGTGCTTGTGCACATCACTTTTACTAAAATTTACGACGTTTCGAGAGTCAACCGCTCACTTCCTCAGGTGATTGTGATCTGATATTCACCTGAGGAAGAGAGCGGTTAACTCTCGATTCTCTCGAAACGTCGTGAAGTGTAGTAAATGTGATAATGACGTGCACACCGGCAAAGGTATAAGTCCGAGAGAAATATTCTATCAATATTAATGCAAAAGTTATTTACTATACTAAAGAAATTGCTATATATATTGAAAATTTATCTTGCAAACAATCGTTGTTCTGCCATCAATATTATTCTCTTGTTTCCTAATTCATTCAGTACAGACAAATTAATGATATTAGTATCTTAATATTAGATTAAAAGTTATTTGAAAGTAATAAATAGAAGAATTATGATAGAACTAATTTGAAATTTGCAATAAATATCCTGTGAGTTTTACTCTGTGTATAATCTAATCAGAATCGCAACAAAGGCCGAACTTACGTGGCTGATGGAACATCGTGCTATTCAATTTCAAAATAAGGGATATATATAATATATAAATATATATATATATATATATATGTATATATATATATATATATATATATATATATATATATATATATATATATATATATATACATATATATATATATATATATATATATATATATATATAGGAATCATACTACACCCGTCCCATCTCACTCCAGAGAAAATTTAAATTTAGCAAAAGGTTGCACAAAGCAAGGGGAGAAAAAGTTCTGGCTCACCCTTTCCTATATATAATATATACGTATTTGTGTAAAATAACTCAAACTATTTACAATGTAACTTTAAAATATTCCCAGTTTAAAAATTCACAAAATCCAAATTATATTTCATAAGGTTAAACAGACTTAAACAATTGTAATGGTAAATAAATAAAAATCCATCTAAACCATGAATATAATATAATTAATAAATATATATTATAATCAACATTATTATATTTATTATATAGCTTAGTTTTAGTTTGTATACTACCAGGGTTACCCTGGTATACTACATACTTTTGTCCTTTTAGAAAATAATATTTACTTATATGTATAATATTTTTTATTGATATTATACGTAATTTCAAGGAAAAAGTCGGTATTAATCCATACGAACTTCCATATATAGTACGCTGTAATATACGTGCATGATCTTAACAGTTTCCAACGATAAATGTTTACAATCATTAATAAGATTTCAACCATATAAAAAAATGTGATTCAACACAGTGGTAAATACACACAAATCTATTCTATCTTGACTACGGTTTTGGGAATAGGTAGACATATTCTACGTTTCAAATTATAATATGACACCATGCGATAATTAGATTCTAATTTTTCATTTGATCAATTTTGCTATTCGTTCAATTTTATTTATTTAATTTTGATTCATAATGCACTTCACTTGAGTAAGATCATTCTCAGAGAGCATATTTTGCCGTCACATATTCAGTTATTCAATGATGAGATAATGGTGCTTTAATTGTATTATGGTTTGAAGAAAAGCTGTTTGGGAATTTAAAGCTGTTGCTGAAGTTCTGGTATTTCAAACGTTTTTTCTTCACTTCTTTGAAGATTAAAGCTGCAAAAACATCTTGAGCGGATTTTCTGTGGGTATTTGCGCGCGCCAATCTGCGTGTGAGCACGACGGCGAGTCACAGGCTTGAAGGCACTACAAAGCTGTAATCCAAGTCGAGTATGCTGGGCTCTGTCATAGTTCACTTCAAAAGGTTTTTAATAAGTCACTCCCATGCCAAACCAACAAAAACATTTAAATGAACATGTTAATCAATCGCATGTCAATCTACTGAAGTATTTGTCGAGGTTTTGTGCAATTTAATTACACACTCAATGTCACTATACTGTATAGTGCCATACAGAATTTAACAAGAATTTTATAAACGGTCATTCAGGAAACTTGATTAAATTTAATATTGTATACAAAAAATATTTTACTAAAAAACACACATAATAATGCATTTAACATTTATGTTTAATTGGAAATATTTTGCAAGTCTTTAGTATTTATGTATATATTAGTATATTTATTTTTCTTGGTTCAACTTTTAGTATAGAGATAAATTTATTCGTGAATTAAATTTTATTACATAGCATTTTAATTCTTTAAATTTGTTTCGTTTGTATCTATTTTCAGTTAAAACAAAATAAGAGCAACATCAAGGAAATCGACTTGAAAAGTATACTTCATTAACGAACCCTAACATTTTCAAGCTTTGTATATCTAAATGAGAAGACCCTAAATGGTACCTAAGTTTTCAGATCATTAGAATAGTTCTGTTACTAGCTGCAGCTATTTTACAAACGGTTATACAATAGCTATCGTAACAATGCAGTAGGCAAATAAGCAAAACCAACAGGCAGCAAGAGAGCAAGTAAGAGAGAGAAATGATAGAGCTTGAGAGAAAGGGCTTAAGGGACTTCTCCTGCAATGTAAGTGTTAATGAGGGGCTCCCTCAGGAACAGTCCCGCAGCCCTCAAGTTTCTCTCGCTCTCCAAGTTTCTCTGGCTGCCCATGCGCGCACAAATAAATACGTAAAGCCATCTCCGAACATGGCGTACTGCCGGTCCATGGTCTTGTCTTCCGCCTCCGCTTACCAGCAAAATAATCCCGCATGCCCCAACCTCTAGCAGACATCCGGGCCAGTCTCCGCCCATCTATCTATTGATTCGAAATCTATCTATCTCCATGCAAATAATCAACAAAACCAATAAAATTACAAAAGACATTCAAATTTTTGTACTCTTTATATTTAATCAACAATGAATGGTTCTTATAAAAAAATCTTCAGTTTGTGTTTTAATTGTTTTGTTTTTTTTTTTTGTTTTTTCTATAGTGGATTAAAATTATATATTTTTCTCTTTCTTCATAAATAATATCAAAATAATAAGTAAAACATTATCTCGTTCCTATCTAATTTCTTCTTTTTTTTTTTTTTTTCAGGAATTCATCAATAAAAAATAAAATTGGCACAAATTTAAGTGTACAAAAATGTGTACAAAATTATTGAAAGTTCTTGTAAAAATGTAAAATAACACCAGACATATGTTTGTTTTCTGGTGATAGAATATAATCTGGTGATATAGAATATAAATAATAAAAGTAAATATGTTTCCGATTCTGAAAATGTCAGAACAAATCTTGTTAATCTTTTATAATTTCAAGTTATTGATTTCGTCCGTTCCCCGCAGTGGAAATGCGAAAATCTTGAAAAATTTATTACAGTATAGCATGCTAATACTGATTATTATTGAAAGATCAGATGCACTATGGTCGAAGTCGAAGATGTATGGGGAAGTACTCGGAATTTGTGGAAGAATATACGACGTGTGATAATACGGTATTATATTAATTATATACCTCCGAAAAAGAAAAGCTGCGTCCTAAAGTCTAAAAGTCACCCATCCATCAACAACTCAAAGCATTGCTTAACATCATGCAGTGAAGGGATATGTGATTGTCTAAACTACAGTTTTTACTGTGAAGAGGTCAAATTCACTATAAATTGTTATTAGAGTTTTTTTTTATTTAATATAATTAAAAAAACATTTTATAATGTATTTATACAAGTTATGTGATATTGTTCATATTGTATATTTTAAAATTCGATCATCATACTTTATTTACTATAATAATAAAGTCTAATTTAGTTACATCTAATTTAATTTTACAATATACTATGAAAATTTGTTTTGTAATTTATTCTATACAATAGAGAGCAAATAACTTTTGTGGTTCGTTCTAAACACTCTGCGAAGTGCAAGTCTATTGAGAAACTCATCAGAAGGCGCCATTGCATAGTTAGGGAAGATAGTTAGTGCAGCAACCACGAGCACACAACACGGTACACACAACCTATATGATGCTTGTTGCTTCACTACCCCTTGATAATTATAATTACGTGTGACGAGGTCTTTGGCCTCTACAAAAAGTAGGGCTGTAAATAACCGAGAAAAATGTTTAACCGGTGACCGTCAACTTTTAACCGGTTTTTAATCAAACCGAAGTTCGATTAAAAACCGCCCAGAATTGTGAAAATTTTTCATCGATTAAAAAAACCGTCTAATCGATATCGGTTAATTTTATTCGATCGGTTAATTATTTGAATTTATTTGATCGGTTAATTTAACCGAAACGGTTAACTCTTCGCCATCGGCTATTTTTTGGCAATTATCACGTTAAATTATAATATAAATTTAATACAAATACCATTAACCATTACTATTGCATACAAAACTGAATATAGAATATTCTTTTTTCCTTTTATCAACATCATACATTATAATAACATGTAATGGTTTTTAATTATTATAAAGTATAGTATAAAAATATAAAGTATAGCATAAATATCATTAATTAACGTTATTAATATTGATATTGTTTATTTAACATGCATTATTGAATATTGTTACTTCTCAGTGTCACAATTGCATTCTATTTTTGAGCGTGGGGGGGGGGAGATGAATTGAAAATTTTAATTAATTTTTTAACTGATCTTTATTTATCATATTATATATTTTTTTGTGAATTACACTCGAATTCCTTTTTTCCTTTCTTATAGTTCATAAAATATGTTTGTTAAAGTTGATTTCCTAAAACGGAAGTTGAACAATAGTTCAACTTACATTGTCAAAAATGTAAGTAAATGATGACAATGTATATAGATAATAAATTTTTATGTTTGAGAGGATAGTCAAATACCTTATAAATCCTCAATGGAATTCATTTGTTATTTAAAGTCTAGCAATATTCTATGAATAAAGATATAAATATGTATTTATGCCAAACTACCTGCAGGTAGTAAGTGCGAGCTGGTCTTTTTGTGCTACTTATAAATTTTGTATGATTTCAATTTCTAGTATTTTTCTCCTCTTTTCGCAAGTGCCTGACAAGACGCTCACTCCCTTATTCCCATCTCTGTAACTATTATATGATGAAGAAAGTAAATGCATTAAGGTTCAATAAAATAATAATAGAAAATAAAGATATAAAAGAGTTTTTAAAAGTTAATTTCTAACAATCTAACCTGATACGGTATGCAAAAACGTTCACCTGTAGTATTTATTAAATTAAAAAGTACAAGAAAAATATATTCATGCCGATATAGTTATTATAAATTATTTTCTGCAAACAGACTGAATTAACTTATTAAAAGCAAATTGTACGTGTTTTATTAGCAATCAGTGCCATCAGTGCAATTATTTTTTAACCTAACTGCGAAAATTTAGTAATTTACTAAATGCACAGTTCAAGTGTCGATTATTATTTTTTTTTTTCATTTTTAAAAATTAATTAAAAGAAATAATCGCGGTTTAAAGTGTTTAAAATTATAACACGGCTAGAAACGGTTAAAATTTACTGTCGGTTAATTTTTAATTTTAATCGAAGTTCGGTTAAATGGTTAAATTAACCGTAACCTCGAGTAACAGTATTTTTTGAAAACGATTAACCGTGGGTTTTTAACCGGACGGTTAATCAACCGGTTAAAATTTACAGCCCTAACAAAAAGTACGTGTTGCTTTGACCCGTGAAATCATGATGATGCCACGTGTCTGTGAGTCTTGTTTTCATGACTTTGTTCTCAATCAAGGAAAATATGGTGACAAATAAATAATTAGACCAATTAGCATGCAATGCTGCAGTACTATGAAATGCACTCGACTATTCTTTGAAAGTGCTCATTCATTTCTTGTTTCGTGTTTATAATGAGGCTTGACACAGAACAGTAATATAAAACAATACAATTATCCCCCACCTTCATCAGTTTCGTAATTTATCACATGTTTGTAATAAATTTAATCATTAATTAATTATATAAAATAATACAAAGCTATTTTTAGATCGATTATTTTCGTTTTAAGTTTAATTCTTTTTAGTTTACACACTAATCATCATAATTAATGTAAATAATATAATTTTTATAGAATTTATGTATTACCTTTTTTAGAAACAAAAAGGTTTTGATTTGAACCCATATAAAGTGTATATAATTAATTTGATGTTTAATATGTTTATTGAAGTTTTTAATTAAATTATTTCAAAACGATTTGATGAATATTATAATTAATTATTTTATCAATAAATTTCTTCATTGTGAAGTAAAAATGGTATAAATTAATAATTTGTTAATTGATTTTCTTCATTGACGCTACAGACGCTACATAATTTTATAATTATACGTTTAGTATCCAGCTACATAATACAGATTTTTTTTCCGTGTCCTCTGTCTTTCGAAGAAATTCTAAAAAAAAAATATTAAAATTCGACTTCTTTTTATCAAATATAAGCAATAAAAATTCTAATAAAATGAAATACTCATTAACGAATTAGTTTGAATTTATGATGCTTGAGTAAAAACGAGTTATTACATTTCAGTAGCAAATAAAGTTTTTGGAATTAGAAATCTGGTTTATTACAATTAAAATTTAACGAAGGCCAACAAGTTTAGGCTGGACACGAGGGTCTGTAGCTTAGCAGCTGGAGGGTTTGTTTTTCAGGCGGACTTTTTTTTTGTACTGGCAAGCAAGGGTGGAGTGCAGCTTTGACCTCAAAGTACCCTTTCACCATCTCCCGCTCGTTAGCTCGTAACACACAAATAAATTTTTTTTCACATACTTAGTGAGGCTTTTTAATTTCATCGTAATATTCCACATCAAATAATTTAAAATAACATGTACATTAAAACTAGAGTTAAAATCAAGTATGTCATTTTTTTTACTAAATTAATGGCCTTTTATACTTAAATCTTATAGTTATATTGTTTGGATAGCAAGGAACAACATTATTCTACGTGATTCAAATGTCTATAATAGTATACTCAAATTAAGCATGTGTCCTAAATGTTCTGATGAAAAGTGGAAAGTGATAGAAAATAGTATATAATATAAATATTAAGTTTACAAATTTACATCGCGTACGAGAGAGAGAAAGATGATTAATAAACGCTATATAGGTCAGTTATATATTTATAATGTGAACGGGAGAATGAATTAATAAGCAAAAAATTTAAATTCACTACTTGACGTAGCTGCAATAAAAATCAATGCAAATAAAAAAAAAAAAAAGTTGAGTATTGCCAATTAATTATTCAGTCTACAGGCAATAATTAAAACGATGAATTGTTTTTCTCACCACGGAATTGTAATTATAATGGAATTATCTTATATATATAATATAATATATTATATACACAAGTTGTAACATTTTAACATGATTATTAAGCTTTAATTACACCACTTCGTTAATAACTTATTATTATACCATAAATAAATTTAAATTCTTTACTTGATATGAAAACAACAATATTGATAGAATTATTAAAAATATTAGAAAAGCCGGTATTACACCATACAATTTTGCATACAAATTTTCTTTGCAAGAAAATTTCATCTCCATACAAACAAATGAATTTCAAGTGATCTTGTAAGGAAAAATTGTATGCAATAGTTAAAAAAAATATATTGTATGGTGTAATACCGGCTTATAAAGGCGAATTCAGATGGCGACAACGGCGATGCGACGCGATTTTGTCACACAAGCTGTGAAATCCTATGCGGTGAGCGAATTCGCCAGGTTGCGGCAGCGAAATCGCGTTAATTGCAATGCTCTTTTTTTTATCGCCAAATATGGCCGCCAATGGATGTTACAGCAAGTGCGCATTATTCGCGTCGCGTCGCTTGGTAAAAATCGCCATGTGAATCCGCCTTTTAAAATAATAAATTTCTATAGACAAGTTTCTCGACATTAAAATGCGGAATAAGAGGTAAATCAATGTATATATAAAAAAAAGAAAGAAAAAAAAAACGATTTGATTAGCGTGACAAGTTATGATTTGAAATAACGTTGTATATAAGGATTATAAGCAAATGAAAATAGAAAAAAATGATTATAATTATGTGTATATCTATATTATCTATATCAAGTTAAAATGAAAAGACAAGTTTTATTGTTTATCTTATTCCCCTTGCAGTAACGATCATTTCTCTAAGCAACATTTGGGGTATATATAAAGTATATGGGTAAGAAATCAATATATTAATTTAACTTGAAGACTGTGAAACTCGAGACAAATGTGAACAAAATGAAGTTCTATAATATTAAATTTAGACTACATCTTGCTTCTTATTTGTTATTGTTGACAGCTTATTTTTTTATGTATATAAATTATGTCTATTTTATAATGTGACTTTTTTACAATATTTATGCATACTATAATATATATTATACGGTACGGGCAATATACAATAATATATCATGTAATACACTTATATACTTCTATAGAAGATATAATTTTTATTTATTATAGTAAATTAAAAATGTTTAAGATAATAGCCCTTAGGGAGAGTAAAAAGGATTGCTGAGTAAAATAGTCCATTCACGAAAGTGTTCATTCACCCAATTTTTTCTTTTCATATACGTTTTGGGGACGCTTTTAATCACGATAAAAAGTATAAATATTAAATATTATGAATTATGAATTATGTAATATATTATATTACTGACACCATTTTGTTACGAAACAAATAATAAAATTTCTATAATAGAAATAATTATTTTTAACTTGAAAACGAAATAATATAGAAGTATGCATTATAACTATAAGAAATTGAAACAGTGTGACTTTAAAAGAAAATCGAAGGGGCGGGGGATAAGTCTGTGATTGCCCAAACACTTGGCCTGTGGCGCCTTGATCTCTGCTGGAGACGCCTCCCCGAAAACTCATTTCGCACACCTTGATTGAATTGTGGAGCGATCGTCCACGTAGCTCAAGCCGCAATGAATTCCAGCCAAGTAGCAACCACAGCACTCCGAGAAGGCCAAATTAGAAAAAAAAATATCTCGATATTAAAGAAAAACTTGGTTGGTGAGCCTTGCGAAGTAGGGTAATGAATCAATTTCCTTGAAATTACTTCCAAAATTAAACTACTCAATTAAAATTTACATGTTTATCATTTTTTATTTACATATTGACAGTACAATTTCGAAGAAAAAATTTTCTTCGTCCATATTTCGGTATCTATTCTGGTAAGAAAAATTTGCAGTTATTCTATATATTCTACCTAAATCTATTTTGTAACTATGTCTATGTTTATTATGTATGATACAATATTTTTATACTCTACATTTTGTGTTTAATAAAAGAGTAAAAATATATATGCTTATATATTAAAATATGATATGATTATTAATGTGTATGTTATATATAATTATGTTGTACTAAAAGAATGAAGTAATGAAGTGTCGTCAACTCTCCAGCTTCATCACAATCAAGGGAATGAGATAATAAATTAATAAATAAAAAACGTAATTTAATGTAATCATGTGTATTAAATTTGATCCAAATATATGCATGCATTTAATAAAAATACCTATTATGTGAAAATTAAATTTGCATCTATATTATACTTTACAATAAAAATAAGCGTCAAAATAAAAGTAATAATCAGCAGCAATAACACGTCACGCGATGATCGTGTGTTGTAAGTTGCATTATGTGAATTTTCCGGCAACTGGTAGGCACGCACGTGTTCAGTCTGACAGCTAGTGTTCAGGGAGGTCTCTGGCGATATTTCAATCTCAAGTTACCTGTCGCCAACACCTTTGCTCTTCACAACGTTTTTCTTCTAAATTAGTATGATAAATTCTTCAAGAAACTATTTTCTCTATAATATAGCAAGGTCTGTGCAAGGATGATGAAATTTTAAGTATAATTGTTAAATCGAATATATTTTCTCTTGCCTGAGAACTTTTAGTGGTGAATTTTCACGATAATATAACATATTGATATGTACCTATAACGTTTTTATTATATAACTTGCATTGGTAAGAAACCAATTTGGCATGGATTTTAATCATAATAAAATTTTCAATAAAATGTAATGTTCGTAAAAAAAAAAAAAAAAATCTAAAATCTCTTTCTTCTTATCAGTATTTTTTTAATTGTTATCTATCAATAATTTGCGTTGATATCATCAGATTGTTGTTAACAATGATTACGTGCCATGTAAAAATTTATTGTTAAATATTTTCTATAATTTTTATTAATGAACAATCCACAAATAATTTAACTAAATTTAATTTAAAATACAAGACACGCATTTTATACACCAATTAAAATCTAATTTATCTGCATTTTTAGATATTTTTATACGCTTTGTCTTTTTTGTGTTAAAAAAATATTTTAAAAAACTCTTTTGGAGTGCTTTTTTTTTAACATTGCAAGATGGACTAAAATTAACCCTTCTTAATCTAATTTCTGAAATTTTCTATGGGAATTATGAATGTTTAAACGTTTAAACTCGAAAGCAACTGAAGGTGGCAGCAAATAATTTATCTTATTCATCTTATTATTAATGCAGAGCTTAATAGCTTAAAAAAGGGGAGTAACTTGTAGGAAGTAAAAAAAAAAAAAAAATGAATAATAACATTATTAATTATTCCTCGACTCTATGATGATTTTATTCAATGAATTGAATGATTAAATTGATTGAAGTTTAAATTGCTATCAATAAATAATTAAGTCATGATTTTTTTATAATATTTATATCGTATTTAACGAGTATGCAATGCGTCACTAGATTAACCTAGATATTTATGCAGCATATTAATTATCAAGATGAAGGCTTCATTTAATTTTTCCCCTTCAATACTGAAAGCGTCCATTTACTTTCAATAAATATATAAAATATAAAATGCTTAAAAAATATATGAAAATATAATTATTATCTGATGTTGAGAAAAATACTCACTACCAGCTTTCTCATAGTTTTTCTTTCGTAATGTATGTTGCAACATCAAAAAAGTTGATATTTTCATTTTAATTAACTTTTAAATTAGCAGTGCTGCTAAACACTAATTAACTGTTTAATTTACTTTAATTATTGTGATTAACTTACAGAGTTGGCGGTAAGACTATAGTATCGAAGTTCGTCACCGCACCCTCGCATGCAGGGTCACGTGACGTACGGTGCACGTGTGGGGGTTCACCCACGCGAAAAAAAATCGACCCAATATGTTACGTAGAAACGAGGAGCCGTCATCAAGTTTCTTCAGTTCTTTTCTAGAATAAGATTATAAAAATACTCTAATATATAATAAAATATATATATAATATGTTCTTATTGAACACGAGAATAATCCATACTACCAGATTCACAGATTCATAAAAACATAAAATATGTAAATTTTTATCTGTCAAAAAGAAATGAAAGAAAAAAACGAAAGAAACTACTTTAGTGATAATCTTTTGAAAAATAAAAATTAAATTTCGTTGTAGGAAATTAATATTATTATTAACTTAACAAAAAAAAATGACAATTCAAAGTAAGTTAATTATGAGAAATTGTAATCTACTAACATACAAATATTATAATGTGGCCTTCAAATTATTACGAGGACTAATGCATGCATATCAAGAAATTAATTATGTCTGTCGAGATCATATATAATATATGTCTGTATTATATAATATATATGTGTGCAAGAGGTAATAGAACATTTAATTATTTTATGTCAAACTATGATAAATATTAATTTTTAGGCTATAGACTTTTTAGTATAATTAGCTTTAGCTGACATATTTGTGTTCGTATATAAATAAATTTCTTTTGTTAGACGTGATCCATGCTGTGAAGTTTTATGATAAAAAAAAAATGTGAATCAAAAATATTTTATTGCATGTAATAGGCAATAAGACAACTAAATAATCCGGTATTACAAAATATAGATTTGCTTATACAAATTTTTCTTTCCTTCTGCAAGTGACTTGGAGGGACATCACAATTATCTTATATATATATATATATATATATATATATATATATATATATATATATATATATATATATATATATATATATATATATATATATATATATATATATATATATATATATATATATATATATATATATATATACTTTTTAATACGGCTGTATTTTTTTTTTTTTTTTTTAAATCAATAGTTTATGTAATATAAAAATTGCAAAGGCCATATAGGACGGCAGGTCTAATATTATGGCGAGTTTCAAGTCCAAATGGCTGCAGTTATCTAGCTTTTAAACTTGGTTATGGCGAATACGCTCAAAATAATTATTTCATTTAGATTATTTTTAGAAACTTGACATAAGATTTGAACGTGTATAGTGTGGAATATTATTATTTTTTTTATTCAAGTATATTAATAACATTATATAATTATTAAAATCACAATATAAATCTGCAAACTATGTAAATAATTGAAGCATTATACAAAATAAAAATAAAATAAGTCATTTAGTTAAAATACAATTAAATGATTTAATTTTATATAAGAGCAACAAATCAAGCAAAATATTAAATAAATAGTACGTATAAATTGACGTAATATTATTTGTTAAATATATATTTATTATATGGTATAATATTTTAATTTCTCAGTAAATAAATTGTTTAAGTAAATATAAATAATTTAATATTAATTTTATAACTAAAAATATAAACTACAATTCTATATATTATTAGTATTATTACTAATTTGATTAATAAATTGCTACTGTGTAAATTAAAAGCACATTATTAATTTTAAAAAATAAAACTAGTATATTTTTAGTTATAAGTTCGAATATTTACTTACAATGTTTGTTTACAGTATACTATATTACAGTATTTTTCCATGAGGGTACAGTACCTTACATACACGGTTTATTTGAGTTGAGTTCTTCGTTGTTAACGTATAATTTTTTTGTTGGACGTGTAGGATTGCTCAGCGTTGCGTGTTTGTTTACTGGTGCGCCGCCTGTCAAGTCGGTTGTATGCAACCCGCAGAGCAGCACGAGCTACCGGTGTATGTGCGCTCTCAGCAGGAGAGTATTTATCAACGAACGAAGAATTACGAGCAGTACATCAATCAGAAAATCTCTTTACTGTAGACTTTTACGACGATTAAATCACAGACACGCTCGCCTCTCATGTACTTACAATCATGACGTATACTTGGTCTAATTTTAAACTTTAAGTAAAGAAGAAGATAAAACTAAAAATCTTCACATTGTTGCATAGGATTTGCTTGAAGTAAGTGGACATTGGTAATTGTTAAAAAGAATAAATGTACATAATAGAGAGAAAAAAAAAGTATTGTGTATAGAAAGAAGTTTTTCTTCTTGCTGTTGAGTTATAAAGTTTTATAATAAACTCATATAATAATGATGTTGTACCATCTTTATATAATAAAGTTAGGCACAAAAAAATATACTCTTTTATATAAACTTATTTCGCTACAAGCAGTCTTTATTAACAAATTTCAATCCAATAATACTTTTCAGTGTTTTTTTATATATAATGAACCAATGAAGTAAAGAAAGTTGGTAAGTGTAATAAATTAATTGAAATGGCTTGTGAAGACGTCAACGATCTATATAGCGGGATTTCTCATATATTTATGTATGGAGACATTTTACAAATATCCAAACGTCTCATAACCAACTTGATGATAATATCATTTCCTTTCATGTCTCCTCAATGGCTTACAATTCAATTTAAACCATTCACCATTATGTATCTAATGGTTTCCTATATTGAATGTTATATAAGCTAAAAGCTAGGTGCAATTTCATACGTTATAATATTACATTTATTACAGATATCTAACAATTTTCTTACGTTGCAAAATTAAAAATTGTTTAAAACAAGATATTTCAGTTAGCTATGTAGCAAAGAGGCCGGTGTTATCGTGTACTCTGAGAGGCTATAATTTTCATAAGCTACTATATGTACACTTTAAGTATCCATGGTAAAACAGTGTTATAAGTACTTTCTAACCTACATGTTGGACACTGGCATTATGACAGGCAACTCTCCAAATGAAGATAATGAAGAAGAGATAATGTAGATCTAACTTTATCTCGCCAGTACGTTCCTTATATTTACATACAATTAATAAAGATATAACGGATATCAGACTGGTTTAATATTTTTTAATTATAAATATGTTCAGCAGCTATTCCAATGATAGAATACTGTACGTGCACGATTGAAGGAAAATAAACTTTAAGTTTCAAATTTAAACTTTGTTTGTTTTAATATCTGTAAAGTCTATATTTGAGTTTTTAAAACAGTATAATAAAAATTCAATCTTACTTAAATAACCAATTTTTTTAGTTATATATTAAAGAATGTAATATTGGGCGCGATTCACGAAGCAGTTAACCAGGTTTCTAACCACGTTTAGCTTAACCACGTTTAACTATACCTGTTTTACGTGTTAAACGACCCTAGTTATAAACGTGGTTAAGTTAAACGTGGTTAAGTTTAACTATACCTGTTTTACGTGTTAAACGACCCTAGTTAAACGTGGTTAAGTTAAACGTGGTTAAGTTAAACGTGGTTAAGAAACCTGGCTAACTGCTTCGTGAATCGCACCCATTATTGGCATGAATTGTCATATTTTACTCAACTTTGCTTTTTATACTAATATATTAAGTGATGTTAAATTGTTAAATTCACACTCTTGACTGTCATTTTATATTTTTTCTTGTTCGATTGTTTATAGTGATAATTTTCTTTCCCTTTTTTGCAAGATTATTGTAGTTATGTATATTTTTATTCCATGATATTAATTGCTATATAAGACTTTCTTTCGTCTTTAAGTTGAAGATTTGTATAAAATTAAAGTAAATGCAAATTATTGGTTTTCATGTGCCATAATTTGTCATAAATTACAATGCATATGTATACTATATTTTGCTTCGAAGTACAATTTTTTAATTGAAAAACGTATTTTTTGAAGAAGAATAAAATTGTATAAATTTATCTTGGAGTCAATGAGCAATTTGAGCATAGAATATATTTTTAAACAAATCTTAAATATAATGCAAAGCAAGAATATTTTTCAATCTCTTGAAATTGAATGGTTTTATTAAAATGAAATCGATAACCTTTTCTCCTAGCTGTTTTAAATATTTAGATTGAGCTTCAATCCACTGTATCGACATGCGCGTATATATTAAATGTTGTATTTTTAAGTTTGTTTTAAATTCATGAGTTTTATCCGGATGATCAAATTTTTGCATAGAAGTTAAGTTTTTGAAAATTTTTACTGAAAATTGAAAATTTGTGAGTCCATATTGAAAGTTAAAAATCTATCTTTGACAATTGTTACTGAGTTAATTTCACTAATTTTCCTAAAATGAACATCCAATATTCAACCAATTTTTTGCTGGTTGCTAAGTACTTCAACGGTTTTATTATATAGCCACTAATAAAAGGACACTCGATGAAATTTTCATTTAGAATAATTGCAGCTTTTCAGAAATAGAAAGAGGCATGCAGTCAATTAATTAATTCATTGTGAACGCGATTGATTGAAATCTTTTTGAATCCACGGTATCATCTAATGAGAGAAATTAAATCGAATTAATTGTTGAAATGCGCATAGAAGCTTAAGCTAATTTGAACATGGCAATCAGTGTCATTACAAATAAATTAAGAAATCAATTACCATGTAAATGGTAATTTTTTTTTTTTTTTTTTTTTTTTTTTTTTGTACGAAGTTTCTTTAGCACGAACATGTATATTATATAAAAAAAAATAAGTCTTCTTACCTGATAGAAATAAAATGAATTGAGATCTTCATCCAAACTTTGATTCAAAAATGAGTTGTTCAGCACTTCTGTTGAAGTTACTAAAAGTTCTAATGAGCTTAGAGTGGTTGAAGGTGTCGTCACCTCCTGTTCCATGATTTGTGTTGGGCTTACTGTGATGCTTGTGGGCCGGTGTATGAGGTGTAGATCATGGTAGCAGTTGCGACCTGCGACCAATTGGAGCGAAACGGTAGCAGCGGTAGCGCAAGCGGGCAACCTGTTGAAGTCATAGCCGCTACCACCGTCTGCTTGGTCGCCGCCGCGTCACGAGAACTGACAGTACGAGGGAGCGAACGCGACGATCGGAGAGCACCTTCTGGCGGCAGGTCCAGCATTCATCTGCCGCCAACTTGCGGTACCATCTCTCTCCTCTAGCCCTCCCTCTTGCTTGGTTCGCGCATTCGCTTACTATACGTTCACGGTATAAGCGCGCGGCGCCGGACGTGTATAGATTTCAAGCATAGCTTCCTATATGAAACTATACTTCTTATAAAAAGTTTCTGCGCATGCGTTAATACAGTTTCTATATTTTTTTTTTATTGTTAATAATGTTAATATATATTATACAGTATTTAAAATATTATTATAACATTATAATAATCGTTAATTTATTTCACATGTCACACATACAATTCAATCAAAGTACAATGATGTTTAATTTCCCATATATATATAAATATATAATATATTTAATCTTATATTGTTAGAATAACGGTAATTTTTAGCATGCCATATAATGGTTGTTACACTTCAATTCATTATATTTCATATATAATATATATGATGGGGGAACTATTGGAGATACAGAATCATGTAATATGTGAATATGCGATAGTCGCATATTTAGCACACCTTACGTGAGTGTACTGATGTATAATATAGCGTCGTACATTAAAATTTGTATATATGTATCGAGTAATCCGATCCTCACTGCTGCAATGCTACAATTTTTTTGCTGTATAAAAGCAACTATATTATGTTTAACATGGAAAAAAATAGCTGAATCTGAAACAATATAAAGTGCATTAACTTAAAACAGAACAAAGCTATATACAAAAGAAATTAAACTTTGCGACGAGCAAATGAAAATGACACAAAGTCAATTTAGCTTTTCTTTGAAGTTGCACAATAATAAGAGATCCAGCGCAAGTAATAATGGATGTAGTGTAAAAATATTTCGTTTTATATACAATCCCGATTATTTTATTTTTTTTTCAACTGCACATTAATTTTTTTAAATACTTTACGTTAATTAGTTTTCGTTATAATTGCTGCAATTTTATTGAAAATCCTGTATTTATAATTAAAAATAAACACTATTTGAGATCGCCAGACGCGAGAGCAGACATTTGACATGTGTCAAAAGCTATTTTCCTAATATCTTCTAAAAGTTGAAAGTAACCTTTGTCCTTTGTCATAAATGTCAACTGCATGCCTGCTTTTGTGTCTGCTGGTTTCAAACTCTCAATAATTTTATAAATATGCGTCCTTTTAAAAGTACGCGCTTTTTTATAGCATCTCTCATGATCTCTCTCTCTCTTTCGTTTTATACATAGAGATCTCATTTCAATCTATATATCTCTATAATATAAATTACAAATAAAAATTTTTCAATAGAAGCGTATAATTAATGAATGCTATCAGGGGAAACTAAATTGAAGTGTTACAATCAGTAAAATATACGACACAAAGTTGTGAAGAATCCCTCCAAGAAATCCGAGAATAGAATTGAGGGCAAGATAATCCGCTAAAAAATTTCCAGAAATCAGATTTGTTTCGATCGTACACACCAATGATCATTTGCCTTGAAAAAGCTCGTCTGGTATATTACACCATATTATATATTGAGCATCCAAGCTGGCAGGGTCGAATTCAGTCTACCCACAAGCATTCACATGGTAAGCTTGATTGCCATAGAAATGAAAGAGGAAGGGCTGGTTTGATAAGGGAAAGAGTGAATTGGCGCGTGGGGAGTCTTCTTGTTTGTTTGCATGTAGGTTGCTATCCAAAATGCGGTAAGGTCAGTACAACGAGGAGCAACTCGTCAGTGAGTCACGTGCTTTCAACATCACAAATCACGAGAATCACCTTGGGGATGAAAGCAAGTGAAACGTAATTACTTAAGTGCTATTACTTTAACGTTTACGATCAATTTTATCTTGTGCCACTCAATATAACATAGGTTATCTTAACATTTATGGCAAATAGGGGAAATAAAATTACATTTAATGCATGCAGCAATAAATGATGAATGATTATCAATTATTTACACACTTATTTTTTACTCTATTTTTTTTTATGAATTATGTATATTTTTTTCAATAAATCATAGAATAAATAAAATAGAATTCAATTGTTGTAAGTTCAAGCAAATGCAGAAGCATAATATTGCACTACTGTAACTTATAATCTTGCTTGAATTTCCTTCACCATAATAGTTTAGAGGTAAATTAAGAAAAATAACATAATTAAATAAAGAACGCTATATTACTTTATTACTGTGTGGTCACTTTTATTTCCGCTGAAATTGAAGAAATTATTGCTAGAAAAAAAAAATAGAAAGCAAATAATGCAAAATTAGATTAGTAAATTTAAAGTTACATGAACAAATCAGATTAAACAGAGAAATTAGGCAAGCATATACTAAGTACAAACCCTTTGTGTTCCTAAAATTACTCATACATAATATTACATTGTAATGATATATACTACAATATGGTGTATTATACTTTTAAAATTGTGTAAATATCAGTCAGTATATCACGGATATATGTAGTACATATAGTTTTAAAATCATCACAGTCATGTTAAATAAATCTCCATAACTTTTGAAGCACAAATGAAAACAGAACATTTTGCTGTCAAATGCTGGTTAAAGCAAACACAATTTCCAATTTAAATTATAATCTGTTAAATAATAAAAGTAATTAAAAACCATGACAAAGTACAGTTAGTCGCAAAAGAAAAGAATTTTATGTTTCTCATGTAAAAAAACACAAATGCAAAATTTAATTCTATGTTGACATCAGACATGCATTCAGGAATACTTATATGAAAAGGGCAAAATCATTGCAAGATTACAATTTTTAGTCCAAGAAAATGCAGCTCTAACAGTTTTATTTACATGATTCCCCGATAATGACACACACACAAATATATATAATATATTAATGCGTTTAGCTTTAATGTTATTTAAATGAGCAATTTTCGGTTAGCCATCACAGAGAGAGGTGTAAACTTATTTTACTAAAAATGCCCCATAACACTTGATTTCTCGTGTATTTATCTCTCTTATTTCATCACAAAACTACTTAATGACAAAATAATTTAAAATTTGTGTCAATACAACCATACAACTTAACTGCATAAAAACACTAATTTAAAATTATTTATTTTATTTTATTCTGAAGATAAGTATATATAGTATACAAGGTACATTTACATTAGATCTCATATAGAGCACATGGTACAGTATATACATGTGCTATTATAAGTTGCAAGAAACGTCATTTAATAAAACAAGCATATATGTAAAACACAACTACATATCGATCAAAATTTAGTTCTCATGATATTATTAATTTATATTAAGAAAGTTAAGAGCAAAATTTGTTTATAATTTTAATTTTATTTCTTATTACAGTAAATATATTATTTATTTATATTCTATATAAATTTGTACACATAATTAATTATTGAAATTCTCATATATATTATACCTGTCAAGCGACAACGGAGCCCTCACTAGGATTTCTTTGTTAACATGCAGACACGAGAAATATGAACAAGTTATGACCCTCACGACCTCCTCTGCACACGCATATCTCGGAATGCTACGTGAGACGTGTGTCATCTGTTTCCATTTAGAGACATGGTCTGACTGGTATCTTTCTTGCTCACCAAATTTCTCATCATATTATCACATAAATAAGATGTAATCAAGATAAATTACGTCGTACCATATTGTGTTATTATTGAGACTGGCAGTTTTCATTAAAATTGTTGTAAAAAATTATGAAGTAAGGCAATCGATGTTGATAGTTGTTGTAACAAGAATAAAACTTCATTGCTGATACTTGCTCGCTGGTGCATGATAAATTATTATAGTGAACGTCATCTGACTTATATATAAAATTTATCTCTTGCGACTTAAAACGTGTACAGGTTGCAAGTATGAACATTCTGCAGTTTTCAGTATCATAATTATTTTCTTAAATTATATTTAAAATATAATTTAAAGTCAACCGAGTCTAAAATAATCACAGCTTACAGGAAAAAATACAGTATAAAGGTTGTAATGCCTATAATTATAATAATGTTGTTATTATTTTTTTTTTATACTTTGTGATGTGAAGTAATAACTTTGCTGCTTTTTTAGGCAATTTATTATAATATTAATTACGCATATAAGCTAATAAGCTACAATTCAAAGCAATATAAAAATTCTATGGTATTTATTGTAAAGCAAAATTATGCCCATAAGTTTATGTAAATTAAAATATAACATTAATGGATAAATTTTAATCACCCGCTATTTTGAAGAAAATTGTTCATATTTTCCTATATACAGAGGCTTCAGTTAAGTCAGCTGATTTTGCGGTGTTCCAATGCACTTTCCTCGAAATTGCTTTCTTGGCATTAAATAATTTTTTTTAGATGAATTGAGGAATATAAGTTCTAAATTCCACTAAGATCCCTAAGATCTGAGATCGGAAGAACTCTAAATGGGGGTGGGGTGGGGATAGGAGATATTTTCAAGTCAATAGTTTCAAACTAAATTAGTTGCTGAGAAATTCAAATTTTCTAACATGGTGGCTTACGCGCGGAGAAAATTTTCTCGTCGAGGAACACTAGAAGCCTCTATCGATAAATTCCTCGCCCACTTACAAGTGACCTCCCGGATCCGAACTGTTGGCTACAATATTGATGTCATAAAGACAGGTATGGACATCTGTTGGATTTTACCTGCGTGAGTCAAAAAGTGGTACTGTTTTGATATCTGAGCTTTACTATTGGCTTAAGTATACACGTGTAGTTGATTGACTTGATTCATACTGATTCTATCAATGAGGTTTTTAGTGACACTATATCTCTTGGTGTTTTATGAGGTCAATATTCATTAATGCCACATTAGAATTCAGATTCAGATTCAAAAGGCTTTTATTCAGAAGCTCGAAGTATCCTGCAACATATGCAACTTAGAAGAGCACGCGAGTAAAACAAGTTGCAGAAACTGCACGGGGTACTTAGCATTTTGTATCATATATCGTGTAATAAGATGAAATAAAACTTATCTTGAATCTTGAATCCAAGAACAGTTCATATAACCGTTAGCTAAAGCCAAATTCAGACAAGTCTTAGTACGCTAAACTTAACTAAAAATTAAAATATCATATTTTTTTTACGAAATACTCTGCATGTATATAATATATATTATATTTATTTTACTGTATATTATTATACTCTTACAAGACGAATGTAATAAATTTTTACTATAAAAATATACAAAACGTTGCAAGATTAAAAAAAAAAAAAAAATACCGAGCAGCGTAGCGTAGTGGTTTGATCTCTGCCTATCGCTCGGGAGACCCAGGATCGCTTCCTGCCTCGGCTCAGGTGACTTTTCTTCACTTCGAGCAGTTCGAGCTGAGGTATGGCAGCGTGTTCTGATAATTAAGTTCCCGAGAGATGGCATGTATGTTCTTCCACTATACTGCCTGTATTCGGGAGGTGCTGAAGGTCGTTCCCTTTGGTATCATCTGCCTCGATGATGGTTTTCTGTGGTTTCCCATCGTCACTCCCATGCAGGCAAATGCCGGGGCAGCTCCTAACACAAGGCCACAGCTGACTCCTTTCCTATCAATCCTTCCAACTGTTGTTAATACTGTTGTTAAGTTTAAATGCTTACACCAATAGCAGAATATGCTGTAGTAAGCTAACATTGTAATAAAAAATATATAAAATAAAAATAAAAAATGAATTTAAATATTTTAAAGATATAAAAAATACATACATATATATATATTTAGAAACAATAAAGTGCGCTATGAATGAATGACCCAGATAGTTACGTATGTGCAGACTACATAGTGCATGTGTAAAAGGGCTGACGACTGCGTGCCAGCTACAAAGCATTATTGTGAGCGATCTTTCGCTCTTATTGTGTGCGAGAAGGCGAACTGCACACAATTTAATTCAATGGGCTCATCCCATTCCGGAGTATTACGATTTTTATTATTTTTTTAGTACGAGAGCAAGGAAGCTGTGCGCGCGTGGCCTGCTCCCGCTCGTTAATCACGCCTCATCTGACAAATCTCCACGCGCTTTCTTACGAGATGACAAAGAAAACCAACGAAAACAATAACAATATAAGAGAGCGAGGAAGAGCCGGGAGAGCGATATAACAATAATTTTTAGCTTGAATAGAATAATTTAATTTTTTTATATTTTCATGCAGCATTACAATTTTTTTTATTAAATATAATTATAATATATATCAAAGTAATTTTCATTTTGTATGTTTGGAATTTCTCGTCTCGTGTTTTGTCGATGAAGAAGTTTGTTATAAACTCTATATTCAATGAAAGATGAAAATTCCATTAAATATTAAATGAAAAAAAGTGTAAAACTTTGCTTTACATTTTAAAGTTTCAATATAATTATATATTATTATAATTATATTTTGCTATGTTATGCTGCGTTATGCACATGACATGCAAAAATAGATACACATAATTAGTCCAAGCCCACCTACTATATAAATGAATGAATCAACATCGCACAAAAAAAGTGGAAATATCAACAACGAATAAAGCATGGGGGCTTATAATTAAAAGTTATTAATAAAAAATAATAATTGAATATTATGAATTGATTTTTTATTGAAAAACCTAAAAAGTAATAAATTGTACATTTGTTTTTTTCTTTCAATGGTGTAAATAATTGTAAAGCAAATGATAAGAAAAAATAAAGAAAAAACAGTATGAACATAATAAATATAATAATGAAAAAACTGTTTATAATTTATATACGATGACATATTGTGTACAATTGTTTCCAATTTCCATAATATATAATTATTAAATTTAAATAATTTGTTTTGCGAACATAATTTGATAGTTCCCTTTATGTAATTTAATGTTTCACTAAAAGATTTTTCTCTAAAATTGTTTTGAATCACTTGACAAAGAAGACGAAACTTATAGCCGAAAATTAGAAAACTCTTGAGGTGCGGCAGGGGAGACGTGAGTGACACTTAGCAACGACGAAGCACTTTGATTTTGTAATAATGTGAATGCAAACTCACGGTTCAGAACACAACTCAACTTACTCCAAATAAGAGTAAATTCATTTATATTAATTTGCTTCATTTTCGTATCACGGTATTTATCATAACATTTCATAACTTTGTCGTTCCCAACTGAACCCTGTTTTTGCTAACAATTAAGTCACTTTATAACCATTTTGTCATTTAAAAAGTTTTTTATTCTTTCCATTTTTCTTGTTTGTTTTGTCTATAAGTTAAATTGCAAATAAATTTGATTCAATTTAACAAAGAATTTAATAATTTACTCTTTAAAGGAATTCATATAATACGTATACTTTCTATATAAAGAAAAAAATATCGTGTACTAAATTTAAAAGAGGAAAATCATTACTGCAAAGTGGATTCTGACTGATTCAGTTCGAACCAAAAGCCAACGAGCAGCATAATGGGAATACAATGCTGGAGTTTGAATACATTTAAATGGAGAATGGAGAAAATGGAGCGGAAACGCACCGCAACAATCAGTGACGTATATGATCGTTACACCACATTGTCACCACAGAGATGTACACAAGTTTGTCGACTTCTGTGATTTTTGCAGGTTGGTTTGCTCAGAGAATTGAACTGCAAGTTGCATCAAGTAAGAAGAACAAAACTTTCTCAACAGCATTTTAAAGACGAAGTTACATGAAACATCTGGTTAGAAACTTTAATTCAATTAATACATAATATACACATAAAAAATATGTTGATGTTCTGTATACATACATCAATTAATTTATTTTTTAATCTGAATAATTGCAACGATGATATGAACAACCAATACATGATTTTTTTTTATTACAGAAATTAATAAAGGGTATAATATAAGTATATACCAAATTATGCTACTCTGTTTTTTTTTCTTGATTTTTGAGTCCTGGAAATATTTCTTTAACAAATATGGAACATGCAGCCATGCCCCTTGGAGGTGTTTAGGCCCTATCCTTTTACTAAGGACTAAAAGCCTGATGGGGTCGTGGTCGCATTTTGAATATATATATATTTTTTTTAATTATATTTCCCGGACTCAGAAAGCGCTGAAATGTTTAAAAGTAGTAATTTGGTACCCTCTTTTCATTTCCTGCAATAAAACATGTTCATGCAGGTTGTCCATTGTATTATAATGATTAATTACATTTCATTAAAAAATATTAAGTTATATATTTTATTTTACCATGAAATTTTATTGCATCTCAAATAGTGTCAATATGCAACCTGAGCTATAGTCACTATAGTAGCTATGTGTGCAACTATCATGCAAACTATGTTGCAGCCCGCGCTACTTCAAGTACGTACGTCGTGATTCAAGCATACTTTGCCAAGTTATCAGCACGTTTCATCTTGTATAGAAATGCCATGAAAAACCAATCTACAACTCGACTACTCGGTACTTGAAAACTTTTTCAAAAATTCAAAAATTATGTGATAGTGAGTATATAGTCAGTCCTTAGGCACTCTTATGAATTTTTTATTTCACTTTTATATAGCATTTTTTAAACAATACGGGATGAAAAGCAAATAAATGTCAAAAGGATCAAAATACCTTTTCCCTTCCGGCCTTCCAACATACAAAGCACCAATAAAATAAATATTATTATTAACGTAATGTATTTTATATTAATAAAAATTATATTAATAAAAATGATATTAATAAAATATCAATAAAAAAAATGTTCTCGAAACTAAAAAATAAAAAATTATCCGGTCCTTATAAAAAAACTGGATTTTTTTGAAGTTCTTTTCTGAATTGTCACATTATAAAAAATGGTGAAGTTATTATTTTACTGAAAAGAAAATTTAAGTTAATTTAAATTATTTAAAATTAAAAACAGTAATCATTTAGACTTTTTTCACTGATCTAACATAAATAAAAAGCAGTACATATAATTGAGTACACAAAATACCAATAGATAACCTGTGCGCAGAATTTTTTTCTGTTATTGCTGAGGATATGGCAATACCTATAGTATTTCGAGAATCTCAAAAACAAAACAAAAATATAAATGAGGTTGGCATATTTTTTGTTACTTATGTGATGAAGGTATGTGACTCATTCCTGTAAAATCAATCGGTGGCTGCTGTCAGAGCATTTTCATAATTTTGAAATGTTAATCATAATACATACAACAATCCTCGATACGTGCATGTATTTCAGCTCTTAATTATCACCAGCAGGTTCGCTGCTAACTTTATGACATCAATATTGTTTTTGATCAACATCCATGTTTATTTTATATTGTTTTGCATGTTTTTGTTATATGTTATATTCTCTGACGTGATCAATGTTGTCTTGTACAACCTATATGTTCAAATAAACAAATAAAAATAAATAAAATAGTTCCGGAAAGGAAGAAGTCCGAATAGCACAAAACTCTATATTATATACTGTGGAATCTTGCTGGCCTCCCCCGCTATCACTTTCCTCGATCGATGATGGTCGATCATAATTTTTAATTTACACTATCAACCATAGCTACTGTGACACCATGAAATTTAGGTATTCGAACTTTTTTACGTTTTGGGATTAATGTTTTCTACTACAGATAACTCCAGGGTAATTAATTTAACTTAAAATCTTATTTACAGTTTAAAATTCTCTTTCTAATTGAAAGAAATCTAAAAATTATACAGTAATTTAAGACTTGAATTCAAATTATTTCAAATATAAATTGAAACCTTAAAAAAAAATATATATATATAGCAAAGGCTTTAATATTTCTTGAAATTATTAGCAAATTTAAACAGAGGAAATATATATAAACATGTTTATAAGAGAGGGTGCCATGAGAGGGAAAGAGCTCCCTTAATTATGAAAAGTAAAGCACAACTATTATTATACAACTACAGTTTGCTTCAAAGACTAAGAAATAAAACTGTCTGATGTCATGTTGCGAGAGTTATTACGCCATAATATTTTGCCTTAATTGTCTAGCTGTAACTATAGACATTGGTGTGGTTTCTATGCTTTCATGATCGCAAAATGTTTACCTGTACAGTACAAAGTAAAATGATGTCTATAAAACAGTTTGAGCTAGACGTATGCCTTCTGTATGTATGTTGTTGTATTCTTGTGTGTGCCTCTTGCGTCGTCGTTAACACTCGAGCAGCCTCTCATATAATAGCAGCGTGGGTGACTCAAATTCGTCTTTGAGCTCTCACAATAACAAGTCAGCTCATTAGTGTATGTCACAATATATATAAAATATTTTGATAACAAGAGGAATATATCAATTTCCATTATTAAAATTTCATATTAAGTTTACATAATATGTATTAAAGTTAATATAATTTTTTATTAAAAATTAGATATATTTAGGTCTTTGTAATAATTAGAGTATATAATATATTATAACAAGTAGTATCTTTAGAGTCATGTTTTTGTATAGTTTGTTCATATATGAATACATTTTAAGGTTGAAAGAATGAATGAATTACTTAAATTATAAAAACTCTACATTTAAGCTAATGGGTAAGTTACAATTGAGACAAATGTTTTATTTTTATGTCCTAACAAAAACTTCTTTGATGATAGCTTCTTTACAAACAGATTTTCTTTGTTTTTCTCGATTACAAACGCTTTGTAAGTGCTGTGTTAGACGCTTGCTTGGCAGCATGGCCGCTCAAAGCTAAGCGCCTGCGGTTCCGCAACCCTTCGTACGTCTACATCTACATCCTCTTCTCACTTTAACAGAGACGGTCACTCGTTCGCCTCGCTGCGTACTCTTTCGCAGCTTCTCAAGTGAGTGACACTGTGCTGGAATGTGCTGGAATTACGAATATACTGCACGCCGCATACATACCACCTCCCCCACAACATCATATTAGACTATATTAGTGCTATTATGACGTGGACGATCAAGTTTACTGCATAGAGTTAATATTTACTGCTACTTGCATGCACGGAAGATTTTTTTTTAAAAGCAAAATGCAGCTACTTTTTCATTTAAAAAATTATCATATTATGTAGGAATATATTAATTTCTTTCCTTGTCATAAACATATATTTGCCCCCCCCCCCCCCCCCCAAACACACACACTTTTTTGTCTTGTTGAGATTAAGATTTACTAACTGTACGTCATAATAGTCCGTGATGGAGTAGTAGAAAAATATTACACCCAGAAAGCTGTTTTAGTGTCTACAGTGCATTTCAAATTTTAAATAGCTGCTTGCGGGTTAGCAATTTCAGCATTCGAGTTCAGCGATATGTATTATATATTATATGATGTATACTACATAATCTGTGTGTATAATACACTGTATATAGGCTAACTGCTCTGCATAACCATATCATGCATTATTTTACTATGTAACACATAATTTCTATACATATAAAGAGAATGCGTTTTCAGATTATTTCATTTTATTTGTGATGATTGAAGACATTAGGACTGTTCTTAAAAATATACAATCAGATGAGAATCAAAATTAAGGTTTTCCTTGTAAATGTACCTGTGCAGATGGTTCATCTGATTTTGATTATATTAATTGATTCATAAAGCGATTGCGCATTCCATTTATGAACACACCTATATATATAGTAAATTAAACATTAAATTAAATTTGAGTCTGCAAGCATGCTTGCATATGACATATATATGCATTAAACATAAAACAATATGTGCATTAATTTCGGATTCAACTTCTTCAAACAAACGATTTGTAGAGCAATTGATGTTATCCTAATTTTGTTTCGCCACTTTAAAGCTCATATTTTATATTGCAACAGTAATAAATATTTAAAAAAAACACAAGGTATTATAATATACTATTGTTATTATTATTATGTTGTGACAATTTTCCAGTTATTTTGGGGTCTCCTTTTTTTCCCCAACAGAATTTTACACACTAATCTTCATGGTTAATAGTGGTATTATAGATATTTTGGGACAATTGATACATTTTGGTCATGTATGCCCCCACATTAATTGATGCTCAGCCAAGATTATATACAACATAAATATAATCTATAATAATACATAATTATAATCGTAACAGCTGGTACATAATAATTATATATAGTATATAGCATGCAGTATAGCATATTTTATTAATTTCAAACTCAAACATTTATTTTTATTGTATGCAAATGCAAAGCAAATGCAAAAAATTGAAGCTGATGTGAAGCACAAACAATAGATTAATTATATTAAGCAACAAAGTACTGTAATATTTATAAGTTATAACTTTATAATTTATATAAGATCATTTATAAGAAATATATATATTATTAATTATAACCTTTCGTTCGATATTAATAATAATATTATATAAAGGCATAAAATGCGATATAATAATAAAAACCGCTTATAATTATTTTCTTTGCTGTCCATTCATTGTCTGTGAATTATAGCAGACTTGATTGATTAGTATATATACTTTGAAGTACATGATGAATGGTGAGAAGGATAAGAGGAAGAGAGAGATGAGAGAAAAGAAAGAGCACTTGATTATTATATATAAAAACCGTTGTTATACACGTAATTTTAATTATATATTAATGGGAATAGGAAAATTGCATGCATGCTTATAATGATCGTACGTATATATAAATATATATATATAAATATATATAAACATAACTGACTAGTTTTCCAATTTTAAATTTACAAAAAGGAAACTTTTTTTTTAATGACAAGTGTACTCTACTTTTATCCCATTCGTCCTATTTGTTATTTTCAATGAAATGCATGTTTTAAGACAAAAAATGTTTTACATTTTGCTTTGTAAAGAAGCAAATTAGAAGCAATATATAGCTGAAACAAATTTGTTCCATCGTTTTTATGTAGAATTAATGTTGATTTTTCATTGAAATAATTATACATTAATTTGCAAAAACGTGTACTGAACGTTTTTTAATATTTTTGATGAAAAGGAGAGGAAAGTATCGCTTAAATTTTTATTTTCCAGTACGTACAGCGGCATCAGCATCAGGCAGGTGGTGTATATAACAATACACAGTATACAATATACAGGTGGTGGCTTAATTCTTCTCCCCACTCCTAACTACAAGGTTTTAACCTGGCTTACCTACCTGGCGTGCCTGCAAGGTGCAAGCAGAGGGGAGAAGGAGGAGGGAGGGGGAACATCCCTTTTAAAACCTACAAAAATCTAGAATACTTACGGATTCCTGGACGCCTCGTATATTATATTAAAATTATTATTATATATATATACATAAATATATAATATATTTTATATATTATTAAATTTATTAATTTTATTTATACAACATATACACGCGATGAAAAAAAAAAAGGTTTACATACAGATATATAGTGCATGTATAAACGAAAAACCGTTTGGACAAACTATAAGTGTATTTTATAATGTATAATAATAAATATTATTATATAATTATACACAAATAAAATGATATAATAGTTTAGTGATATAATAATACGTATTTATTTCTGATAGTTCATTCATGCAGAACAGTTATATTATAGTTTTGTTTCTATAAATTAAAATGAAACATTTCAACACGATCGACGCACACAATTAATGTAATTAGATCAAAATTGATTAAATTGATCAATAACTTGATCAGGTCATATTATAAATTTTAAACTAATATTATATATAAATCATTTTCTATGTAAATAATAATAATATGATATATATTATGTTTATGTATTTATCTGATTAATCTCGTAAATAAACTTGTAAAGTGTTTAATGAGAAATATAAATATATATAATATATGCGACCGGACTGAAGTTATCCACATCCACATCCTCATCCACACTGCAGTACCAACATGTAAAACAAAAAATCCCTATATAAACATTAAGGAGGTGAACAATAAGCTTTCTTGTGTTAAATAAGAAGATATTAGAAGGACATCGCTCTAATAACTTAGTACAATGATAAATCTTCGCAAAAAACACTTTGCAAAATTTCTAATGGAACACCATATATGCAAATTAAGTTAATATTTTAATTATCCCGCCATTCCTGATTAAATTTTTCTTCCGATTTTCTTTTAAATTAAAATGAAATGGTCCCAGGCCTATTTTGAACGACATACAATAATTTCATATGGGGCATCCAGTAATTACACTGGAAAATATATAATTTCCAACAATTTTTATAAAGATCAAAGGTTTGAATTTTTTTCCCGCCAATTCCAAATAGGAATTTCGTTCAAAATTAAAATATAGGGTTTAATAAGTATTTAACACAACATATATAAAATTTAGATAGATCAACCAGTAATTACACCGTAAAAAAAATAATGTACATAATTTCCTATTAAAACCATAAGTTTAAATTTTTTTCCCGCCAATTCCAAATAGGAATTTCGTTCAAAATTAAAATATAAGTTTGAATTAGTATTTAACACAACATATATAAAATTTAGATGGATCAACCAGTAATTACACCGTAAAAAAAAATAATGTACATAATTTCCTATTAAAACCATAAGTTTAAAATTTTTTTCCCGCCAATTCCAAATAGGAATTTCGTTCAAAATTAAAATATAGGGTTTTATTAGTATTTTACACAACATATATAAAATTTAGATAGATCAACCAGTAATTACACCGTTAAAAAAATAATGTACATAATTTTCTATTAAAACCATAAGTTTAAATTTTTTTCCCGCCAATTCCAAATAGGAATTTCGTTCAAAATTAAAATATAGGGTTTAATTAGGATTTAACACAACATATATAAAATTTAGATAGATCAACCAGTAATTACACCGTAAAAAAAAATAATGTGCATAATTTCCTATTAAAACCATTAGTTTAAATTTTTTTCCCGCCAATTCCAAATAGGAAATTCGTTCAAAATTAAAATATAGGGTTTATTTGGATTTAACACAACATATATAAAATTTAGATAGATCAACCAGTAATTACACCGTAAAAAAATATTGTGCATAATTTCCTATTAAAACCATTAATTTAAAATTTTTTTCCCGCCAATTCCAAATAGGAATTTCATTCAAAATTAAAATATAGGGTTTTATTAGTATTTTACACAACATATATAAAATTAAGATAGATCAACCAGTAATTACACCGTAAAAAAAATAATGTGCATAATTTCCTATTAAAACCATAAGTTTAAAATTTTTTTCCCGCCAATTCCAAATAGGAATTTCGTTCAAAATTAAAATATAGGGTTTTATTAGTATTTTACACAACATACATAAAATTTAGATAGATCAACCAGTAATTACATCGTAAAAAAAAATAATGTGCCTCATTTCCAATTAACACCAAAAGTTTAAATTTTTTTCCCGCCAATTCCAAATAGGAATTTCGTTCAAAATTAAAATATAGGTTTTTATTAGTATTTTACACAACATATATAAAATTTAGATAGATCAACCATTAATTACACCGTTAAAAAAATAATGTACATGATTTTCTATTAAAACCATAAGTTTAAATTTTTTTTCCCGCCAATTCCAAATAGGAATTTCGTTCAAAATTAAAATAAAGGGTTTCATTAGTATTTAACACAACATATATAAAATTTAGATAGATCAACCAGTAATTACACCGTAAAAAAAATAATGTGCATAATTTCCTATTAAAACCATAAGTTTAAATTTTTTTCCCGCCAATTCCAAATAGGAATTTCGTTCAAAATTAAAATATAGGTTTTTATTAGTATTTTACACAACATATATAAAATTTAGATAGATCAACCATTAATTACACCGTTAAAAAAATAATGTACATGATTTTCTATTAAAACCATAAGTTTAAATTTTTTTTCCCGCCAATTCCAAATAGGAATTTCGTTCAAAATTAAAATAAAGGGTTTAATTAGTATTTAACACAACATATATAAAATTTAGATAGATCAACCAGTAATTACACCGTAAAAAAAATAATGTGCATAATTTCCTATTAAAACCATAAGTTTAAATTTTTTTCCCGCCAATTCCAAATAGGAATTTCGTTCAAAATTAAAATATAGGGTTTAATTTGGATTTAACACAACATATATAAAATTTAGATAGATCAACCAGTAATTACACCGTAAAAAAAATATTGTGCCTCATTTCCAATTAACACCAAAAGTTTAAATTTTTTTCCCGCCAATTCCAAATAGGAATTTCGTTCAAAATTAAAATATAGGGTTTAATTAGGATTTAACACAACATATATAAAATTTAGATAGATCAACCAGTAATTACACCGTAAAAAAAATAATGTACATAATTTCCTATTAAAACCATAAGTTTAAATTTTTTTCCCGCCAATTCCAAATAGGAATTTCATTCCAAATTAAAATATAGGGTTTTATTAGTATTTTACACAACATATATAAAATTAAGATAGATCAACCAGTTATTACACCGTAAAAAAAATAATGTGCATAATTTCCTATTAAAACCATAAGTTTAAAAATTTTTTCCCGCCAATCCCATATAGGGATTTCGTTCAAAATTGAAATGTAGGGTATAATTCCTGTTAATGCAAATGGGGGTCACTGGATTCTTTTTGTTGTTGATATTCAAAATAAATACATAACATGCATTGATTCACTCTTTGATAAAGAAAATTACAAAACACATGGAATTCAATACCTGAAACATGTAAAAAAAATTCTATATCATGCTCATCTTCTTATATTTTCATGTCTTATCAATTGGAAAAGAGATTGGAAAATTTATTTCCCCAAAGACATCGTTCAGCAAGGATCAAGCGTTGATTGTGGAATTCATGTGGTGATTTGGAGTCATATTATTTGCTCTGGCTCGAATCTTAGATTTAACCAGGCAGACATGAAGCATGCAAGACGTTGGATTATGCATGAACTTTTCCAGGCACAAGTTAGCAGGGAAGTGTGTATAGAATTTGCAACACATGTAGCGAGAATGCAGAATGCAGTCATTAATGCATCAACAAAAATATATGCAACGTATAACAAATCTTATAAATGAAACTGCACCTGCTCCATACAAGAGAACGATTTCATATTTTGTTGCGTTAGCTGAGTTTTTCCTTCATAACATGGGAAGGTGCTATGATCATTAGGAACAAAATGCAATGATCCTGATGCAATAAAATATAGATGCAAAGGATCGACAATGCAATCAAAAGTTCCATTTGAAACGTAGTCAAATCGACCTTATCCCAGCATCTGAAGATTTTTATTGCCCTTCATGCAGAACCCCACCAAAAAGGAAAATAAATAATTAATCATGCCACAAGACTGACAAATAGCAATCAGAGAGATAAAACCATCTATAAAGCAAAATGTTTTTTTTTTGGAACTCCTCCCGGCATCATCCAAAGTGGTTTAACTGTTTTTAAAAATTGTTTTTTAGAAACAAGGTGGATGTATATGGCAGAATAATTTATATCATAAAACAGTGAGAATTATTAAGAAAGTTTATTCTTTTTCTTTTAAAATTTTTGTGATACTTAACAAATTACTTTATCATTTTTATTCGTTTTTCTGTGTAGACCTTTTTGCAATTAAAATTGAATACCCACTCACCAACACATATATATATAAATAATTTATTAAATATTTATTTATGTCTCTAAAAATAAATGAAAGACACAAAGAAATTAAATTTTTGCCCGTATTATCACATGGAAAAATTCCGAAAAAATCTATATGATATTATTAGCCTATAAATATATATAAAAATTATATGTAACGTTATGAGCTTGCACCAAGTCATTAAGATTGGCTAGAACGCGTCTGGAAAAAAAGTAACTCATGATCCATTTTTAATATTCTGATTTCACCTTTTTTTTAAAAAAAAATGTAGTGCGCAGAATGAACATGTAGTTTTCAGAAACTCTATTTCGTGATCCCGTATTTTCAGACCAGTTTTTCCTATGAATGACGCTTTCTTTTTCTTGTTATAAATATTATTAATACTTGCCTTATACACGCCCTTATTTCCTTTTTTAACCTTTTAAATTAAGTAGGTAGAACCGGAGTGATCCTGAATGAGTAATATCACCTTCATTTACAAGTTATACATAATAAATATATATATATATATATATATATATATACAGAGTGTTCCACAATTCGTGTCCCAAATGTAACTCGTAAAATGGAATTGCAAAAGTGCTCGTAGAAACTTCAAATTTCGTACAGTAATAGTAGAGAGTCCTTTGTTTTGTGTTCTGGCAGTGAAAATTTTTTCCCACCCTTATTTCACTCCTTCTGGGGGGTGCGTTCCCGTTCTTTATCAAAACCTTATGGGCTTACAATGTTAATGAAATTGAAAAAGAAAAATTTTCGAATTTCAGTCTGAAAATTTCCAACTAGGGGTTTTCGAGTATGAGAAAAACAGTGCTGACCTTATTTTTTTTCTGCCATTGACCCTTCACCCCTCGCAGGGGTCAATGTTGACCCCTAGAATGACTTTTTTTTTAATTCTCCGAATTTGTTGAAATTGGTATGATTTTATGGGTTATCGACGATGAAAAAACCCATAAAAACACTTGCGAATTAATAAAATTGACCCTTGACCCTTGCAGGGGTCAGTAGTGACCCCTAGAATGACCTTTTTAAAATTCTCCGTTTTCAATGAAATTGATATGCCTCTATGGGTTTCGAGGTTGACAAAACCCATGAAAATACTTACGAATTGATAAAATTGACCCTTGACCCTCGTAGGAGTCAGTGGTGACCCTTGATAGGATATTTTTAAAATTCTCCGAATTAGTTGAAATTGATATGCCTCTATGGGTTGTCGAGGTTGACAAAACCCATGAAAATATCTGCGAATTGATAAAATTGACCCTTAACCCTCGTAGGGGTCAGTGGTGACCCTTGGAAGGATATTTTTAAAATTCTCTGAATTTGTTGAAATTGATATGCCTCTATGGGTTGTCGAGGATGACAAAACCCATGAAAATACTTGCGAATTAATAAAATTGACCCTTGACCCCTTGTAAGGGTCAGTGGTGTAACCTAGTTAAAATTTTCCGAATTAGTTGAAATTGATATACCTCTATGGGTTATCGAGGATGAGAAAGCTAATGAAAACACTTGCGAGTTAATTAAAATAATTATTGACCTAGCAGGGGTCACTGCATGGTGAGCCTTGAAATTAATTTTTCCACATTCTCTCAATTTCATTGAATTTGATATGCATCTATCGGTTATTGAGAAAGAAAAAACCCATGAAAACATTTGCAAATTCATCAAATTTATTGTTGACCTCGCATACTCTGAAACCTTTAAATACGAATTTTGGTGGTTTGGTGGAGATCGGCAAGAAAATCTATCAGATCAACTTAATTTAACATGGAAATCCCACAAGGAATAAATGCAAATCGTGAATCCACCTGCCAAACAGTTGAGAGAAAATTTAAAAAAAAAAAAAATAATAATAATAATAATCAACAAAAATATCCTTGAAACTTACAACCCTTGGCTTTCTGTGTGCCAAATTTCAACTTTCCAACTGGAGTCATATACCACTGAAAATTTAGCAAAAAATTAATCGAACCCCATGTGACAGTGGCTGACTCAGTATTCTCCAATTTTGACTGGTCCACTTAAATTGTTTTAATATTGATATTAATAAAACAATAATTCAAAATTTATTCAAAATCTAGAGGCCACCAGTGACCCTTGCGGGGTCATTAATGAATTAAGTAAACCAACTTGAAAATATCTTCATTAATTTTATGTGTCTCAACAACCCATAGAGGCATATAAAATTCGATGAAATTGAGAAAATTCGAAAAAATTAATTTCAAGGGTCACCAGTGACCCCTGCGAGGTCAACAAAAAATTTGATGAATTTGCAAATGTTTTCATGGGTTTTTCCATTATCAATAAACGATAGATGCATATCAAATTCAATGAAATTGAGAGAATGTGGAAAAATTAATTTCAAGGCTCACCATGCAGTGACCCCTGCGAGGTCAATAATTATTTTAATTTACTCGCAAGTGTTTTCATTAGCTTTCTCATCCTCGATAACCCATAGAGGTATATCAATTTCAACTAATTCGGAAAATTTTAACTAGGGTACACCACTGACCCTTACAAAAGGTCAAGGTTCAATTTTATTAATTTGCAAGTATTTTCATGGGTTTTGTCATCCTCGACAGCCCATAGAGGCATATCAATTTCAACAAATTCGGAGAATTTTAAAAATATCCTTCCAAGGGTCACCACTGACCCCTACGAGGGTTAAGGGTCAATTTTATCAATTCACAGATATTTTCATGGGTTTTGTCAACCTCGACAACCCATATATAGAGGCATATCAATTTCAACTAATTCGGAGAATTTTAAAAATATCCTATCAAGGGTCACCACTGACTCCTATGAGGGTCAAGGGTCAATTTTATCAATTCGTAAGTATTTTCATGGGTTTTGTCATCCTCGACAACCCATAGAGGCATATCAATTTCAACAAATTCGGAGAATTTTAAAAAGGTTATTCTAGGGGTCACTACTGACCCCTGCAAGGGTCGAGGGTCAATTTTATCAATTCGCAAATGTTTTCATGGGTTTTGTCATCCTCGACAACCCATAGAGGCATATCAATTTCATTGAAAACGGAGAATTTTAAAAAAGGTCATTCTAGGGGTCACTACTGACCCCTGCGAGGGTCAAGGGTCAATTTTATCAACTCGCAAGTGTTTTCATGGGTTTTTTCATCGTCGATAACCCATAAAATCATATCAATTTCAACAAATTCGGAGAATTAAAAAAAAAGTCATTCTAGGGGTCAACATTGACCCCTGCGAGGGGTGAAAGGTCAATGGCAGAAAAAAAATAAGGTCATCATTGTTTTTCTCATACTCGAAAACCCCTAGTTGGAAATTTTCAGACTGAAATTCGAAAATTTTTCTTTTTCATTTTCATTAACATTGTAAGCCCATAAGGTTTTGATAAAGAACGGGAATGCACCCCCCAGAAGGGGTGAAATAAGGGTGGGAAAAAATTTTCACTGCCAGAACACAAAACAAAGGACACTCTACTACCACTGTACGAAATTCGAAGTTTTTACGAGCACTTTTGCAATTCCATTATACGAGTTACATTTGGGACACGAATTGTGGAACACTCTGTATATATATATATATATAATATATATATATTTGTAACAACAAGCAGAGCATCTCTGTACATTAAAGCATACACTGCATTCCTATTTCAAAGCTGCTACACTTTTGATGAAGAGGGAATGCTCCATTTTACATGGAGCCCAAATTGTCAAAATTTAGCATGCTTCAGCAGATGACAATGGTGATGAAGTTTGAAGAAAAATGCTGCGCTGCATGCATTTGGTTTTATAAGTCCTGATGTCTTCTTTCAAGTTGATTAATATTGTAGAAAATCGCATCTCAAATGTACATATTACTTATAGTATTTTCTTTATAATTGATGTTGCTATTTATCGTTTTACGTTTAATTTCACAATTTCAAGTGAAAAATTTTAAGTTTTGTACATAATTGATGTTTAGAATTATTTTTGACTATCACAATTAGAATAGGCAGAGAATCTCTGTACATTATACATTCTGCATTCCTATGTAAAATCTGCTACACTTTTGATGAAGAGGGAATGCTCCATTATACATGGAGCCCAGATTGTCAAAATGTAGCATGCTTCAGCAGATGACAATGGTGATAAGGTTTTAAGAAAGAGACTGCGCTGCGTGCTTTTGGTTTTATAAGTCCTGATGTCTTCTTTAAAGTTGATTAATATCGTAGAGAATCGCATCTCAAATGTACATATTACTTATAGTATTTTCTTTATAATTGATGTTGTCACTTATCGAATTAAGTTTAGTTTCACAATTTCATGTGAAAAATTTTAAGCTTTGAACATAATTGATGTTTAGAGATATTGTGACTGTTACAAATAGAATAGGAAAAGAATTTCTGTAGAATTTAAATAATTCATTCCTATTATGTGAAAGCTACTATATTTTTGATGAAGAGGGAATGCACAATTTTACATGGAGCCCAAATTGTCAAAATTTAACTTGCTTCAGCAGTTGACAACGGTGATGAATTTAGAAGAAAAGACTGCGCTGCGTGCATTTGGTTTTATAAGTCCTGATGTCTTCTTTCAAGTTAATTGATATTGTAGAGAAACGCTTCTAAATGTATACACTGTAGAATTTATTTACATTGCAAATACATACTGATAGTTGAAGTTTTGAGAACCCAAATTTACAATGTAACTTTATTGTAAATGAATAATTTTTTAACTTTGTACTTAAATATTTTTAAAAGGAATGGAACGTAGAAAATTACTGTTAGTTCTAGCACATGATTTTTTTTATTAAAAATGAAAATAAATGATTCAAGTATTTTGTATTTAACCTCTGGATAGGTGATGGTACTGCCGTCTCTGAGGAACAGTAGTAAGGAGGAAGCGGGTGGTGACTACATCAGTAAACAATAGGATAAGCGTAATCTAACGTTGTGGGGAACTTCAAAACAGTTTACAATGCAGATTGTTGCGTTTGGCCACTACCTTCCGTTGGTGATTTGCCTCAGTAACTATGATGCTATTGGTATAGGGGTAACCTATCCAGAAATCATAATTTTCAAAATCCTTGAAGTGATCCAAAAATTTTTCCAGGCAACTATACCTTGTGAATATCTCATTCATTGCCTCATCAAGATTAATGTCATTTCGAGGAGTTGTGACATACTGGCTAATGTGTCTTTTATTTATATTGACGAAATATATACATAACTATTGAAAAAGAAAAATGCATTCGGATTATAAATAGGAGATTGCTTTAACGTTGCATCTCTTATGTAAATAAATTGAAAAGGATGTACATAAACAAACTTGGGATGTGGGCAAATATGTGACAATAGGTTCCTGAAAAACATAAAAAAATGACCAAAAAAAGCAAAAAAAAAAAAAAAAAAACAAAAACAAAAAAAATAAGATAAAATAAAAAAATAACTAAAAAAAAAACCCTTCCCATTTTTACTGCTATGACCTTGCCGTGGTAGGAATGGCTCACCATTTCTGGTTGCTTCTGAAACATGGTTTAGTTTAAAAGCACACAGTAATGGTGCTAACAGGCAGAATCTAAAGATAAGAATATAGGAGAATAAAATCAAAGTGAAAAAAAAATGTTTGGAAGATATTCCAATGTGAAATCAACTTGCTTAATAAAAATACACATTTCATATATATATATATATAATTTCAGGGAGTGAAACTGGATCCGGAACCAGGATCCTGTGAAGAAACGCTAAAATTCGTGGAAATCCGATTCCGGATCCAAACGGAACTGCTTCCTTTAAAAGAGGATTCAAAACCGGATCTTCGGAACCACTTTTTCTTTATATAATAATCCATCAATTGAATTTTTGCTATAATATAAAAACAAAAAACAAAAAAAACAAAAATAGGTGAAAAAGTGAAAAAGTGACCAGCAATGAAAAGAATGTTAAAATACAATTATGTGTGAAATAGAGCAACATACCGTTTTGAATATCATGAAAAAAAATTAATTTCGCCATAAATTAGAGATTAAAAAATTATTATAAATACTAATATGCAAACTCTCCCTCACTTCTCCATGGTCTAGTACCGCGAAAAGAATGTTAGTTTATAAGATGATATAAGTATTTGAATATATATGTATAAATATATATATTATAATATAATTCATATTCTATAATAATTGCTATAAGGAAAAAAAAAGAAAAGAAATAATAGAAACAATTGGATTTTAAAAATGACTGGAATTGAATATTTCAATAAACTGCAATAACTGCATGCAATTTCAGTCAAATTTTTTGATCCGAATATAAGAGGGAAATAAATATATACATATATATATATATATATAAATATATATATATATATATATATGTATGTATATATATATATATATATATATATATATATATATATATATATATATATATATATATATATATATATATATATATATATATTTTTTTTTTTTTTTATTCCTAATTAAAGAATACATAGTACGGTTTATGAGAGTCACAATTTCATTGTTTTGGAATCTATTACATTTATAACCATCCCTCATCTTCTCTCGCATAACCGGGGTTGTAAAACAGCAAGCGCAGCTCACACTTGACCTTTCTTGCTTCCTGCGTCTGTTACTTTTATACTGTAGTTCTTATAAAACTGCTATATGAGATTCATAATTTAATAATTATTATTTTTTTGTTTGTTGTAAATGTCAACCTAAAAAATTATAAACTTTAATTAGGTGTGAATTTAGATAAAAAAAAAATCTTATTTCTATATCAAATACGAAGGGAACTTGTCTTCGGTGAAACAGAGCCGAGCACTAATATTTGTATTTAAGCCTGTTCGCTTGAGATTTAAGCAGACGAGTTAAATGTGACCTTCGCTCTATGTCAGGCCACCAGTGCGCTTTAATGAAATAATTTTTTTTAGCGTGTGCCGATCTCTCTCTAGATATTGTGGAGATTTTTTTTACATGAAACGTTATATATTAAATATATTTTTCACCCATTTTTGATAACTTGTTAAAGCAAATTTTTTATAAATTAATTTGATTATTTTAATTAAAACATCATTTTCAATTAATACGTCAAATTTCATATAGGTTGTGTAAAATACTAATGAAACCATAAATATTAATTTTGAACGAAATCCCTATTTGGGATTGAGGGGGAAAATCAAACTTATGGTTTTAATAGGAAATTATGCACATTATTTTTTTTTACGGTGTAATTACTGGTTGATCTATCTAAATTTTATATATGTTGTGTTAAATACTAATTAAACCCTATATTTTAATTTTGAACGAAATTCCTATTTGGAATTGGCGGGAAAAAAATTCAAACTTATGGTGTTAATAGGAAATGAGGTACATTATTTTTTTTACGGTGCCCAGGGACCGCATGGGTATCCCCGGGACACAGCGGAACGTCCTTGCAATGCCCCGCGAATGTCCCGTGGTCTTTATTATATTAATTTAATGCTTTTTAAAATTTAAAATTTTTAGGAATTGCTTAACTTATAGTGTAGAAGGGACACAGAAGAAAATAACGCAATTATATTGAACTTTTGGATCAAACGTCCTTTGAGTGTCTCGCAGGGATACACCAGGGGTATCCCATGTATGTCCCGCAGGTGCACTCCTAGGACGTTACTGTTTTTTTAATATTGGTTTTAATTGGTTAAATTATAGTATTTTAAAACGGTTAGCTTCATCTCGAGAAGATTTTGATTATTTTGATAACTTCGATGAATGTCTCGCAGGTGTCTCTGTGGGACACACGGGGGGTATTGTCGAAAATTGTAAAATAACAATTTTCTTTGCTTAAGTATGTAGCTGATTGAATTTTTAATCACAATTTTGAATAATTTTAATTAATAAACAGAATGTCCCGTAAGTGCACCTGGGGGTCATTCATGAGACGTAGTTTTTTTCTAAAAAATTAAAAATAAAAAAATTGTTAAAATTTGAAGATAAACATTATTTATGTGCCGTATTGGAAGTTTCTCATTATTATTATTAAAATTTATAAAAGAAACCATAGATTGTAAAATATCCTAAAGTATCAAAAATATACAAGTCGATTTCATAATTTATAGTTTATAAAGTTAAGTTTTCTACATTTTAGTATGAAGACATGTGTCCTAGTGGTAAAGACACCAGACTTCAAATCTGATGGTCCCGAGTTCGAGTCTCACCTATGCCAGTTTTTTAATTTTTTTTTTGCTATTCTTTCTCTTTGATAACATCATTATAATTGATAAAAACATTTTTTAATTGGTAATTATAAGCATATTTGCTATATAACCCTATGTATCCCTGCAATGACTTCAGGGTGTATCCCTGGAATGTCCCCAAGGGGTACCCTTTTGTGCATGGAAATAGGGGATACACCTTGGGGCACTCCGGAGGGACGTTTGAGGGGTATCCCTGGAACGCCCCGGGGATACACCTGCGGTCCCTGGGTGTAATTACTGGTTGATCTATCTTAATTTTATATATGTTGTGTTAAATACTAATTAAACCCTATATTTTAATTTTGAACGAAATTCCTATTTGGAATTGGCGGAAAAAATTCAAACTTATGGTTTTAATAAGAAATTAAGCACATTATTTTTTTTTACGGTGTAATTACTGATTGATCTATCTAAATTTTATATATGTTTTGTAAAATACTAATAAAACCCTATATTTTAATTTTGAACGAAATTCCTTTTTGGAATTGGCGGGAAAAAATTCAAACTTTTGGTGTTAATTGGAAATGAGTTACAGTATTTTTTTTACGGTGTAATTACGGGTTGATCTATCTAAATTTTGTATATGTTGTGTAAAATACTAATAAAACCCTATATTTTAATTTTCAACGAAATTCCTATTTGGAATTGGCGGAAAAAAATTCAAACTTATGGTCAAAATAGGAAATTCTGCACATTATTTTTTTTACGGTGTAATTACTGGTTGATCTATCTAAATTTTATATATGTTGTGTAAAATAATAATTAAAATTCTATATTTTAATTTTGAACGTAATTCCTATTTGGAATTGGCGGGAAAAAATTCAAACTTATGGTTTTAATAGGAAGTTATGCACATTATTTTTTTTTACGGTGTAATTACTGGTTGATCTATCTAAATTTTATATATGTTGTGTTAAACACTAATTAAACCCTATATTTTAATTTTGAACGAAATTCCTATTTGGAATTGGCGGGAAAAAAATTCAAACTTATGGTTTTAATAGGAAATTATGCACATTATTTTTTTTTCGGCGTAATTACTGGTTGATCTATCTAAATTTTATATATGTTGTGTTAAACACTAATTAAACACTATATTTTAATTTTGAACGAAATTCCTATTTGGTATTGGCGGGAAAAAAATTCAAATTTATGGTTTTAATAGGAAATTATGCACATTATTTTTTTTTCGGCGTAATTACTGGTTGATCTATCTAAATTTTATATATGTTGTGTAAAATACTATTTAAACCCTATATTTTAATTTTGAACGAAATTCCTATTTGGAATTGGCGGGAAAAAAATTCAAACTTTTAATTTTGATTGGAAATTATGCACATTATATTTTTTTTACGGCGTAATTACTGGTTAATCTATCTAAATTTTATATATGTTGTGTAAAATACTAATTTAACCCTATATTTTAATTTTGAACGTAATTCCTATTTGGAATTGGCGGGAAAAAATTCAAACTTATGGTTTTAATAGGAAGTTATGCACATTATTTTTTTTTACGGTGTAATTACTGGTTGATCTATCTAAATTTTATATATGTTGTGTTAAACACTAATTAAACCCTATATTTTAATTTTGAACGAAATTCCTATTTGGAATTGGCGGGAAAAAAATTCAAACTTATGGTTTTAATAGGAAATTATGCACATTATTTTTTTTTCGGCGTAATTACTGGTTGATCTATCTAAATTTTATATATGTTGTGTTAAACACTAATTAAACACTATATTTTAATTTTGAACGAAATTCCTATTTGGTATTGGCGGGAAAAAAATTCAAATTTATGGTTTTAATAGGAAATTATGCACATTATTTTTTTTTCGGCGTAATTACTGGTTGATCTATCTAAATTTTATATATGTTGTGTAAAATACTATTTAAACCCTATATTTTAATTTTGAACGAAATTCCTATTTGGAATTGGCGGGAAAAAAATTCAAACTTTTAATTTTGATTGGAAATTATGCACATTATTTTTTTTACGGCGTAATTACTGGTTAATCTATCTAAATTTTATATATGTTGTGTAAAATACTAATTTAACCCTATATTTTAATTTTGAACGAAATTCCTATTTGGAATTGGCGGGAAAAAAATTCAAACTTATGGTTTTAATAGAAAATTATGCACATTATTTTTTTTACGGCGTAATTACTGGTTGATCTATCTAAATTTTATATATGTTGTGTAAAATACTATTAAAACCCTATATTTTAATTTTGAACGTAATTCCTATTTGGAATTGGCGGGAAAAAAATTCAAACTTTTGGTTTTAATAGGAAATTATGCACATTATTTTTTTTACGGCGTAATTACTGGTTGATCTATCTAACTTTTATATATGTTGTGTAAAATACTATTTAAACCCTATATTTTAATTTTGAACGAAATTCCTGTTTGGAATTGGCGGGAAAAAAATTCAAACTTATGGTTTTAATAGAAAATTATGCACGTTATTTTTTTTTACGGCGTAATTACTGGTTGATCTATCTAAATTATATATATGTTGTGTAAAATACTATTTAAACCCTATATTTTAATTTTGAACGAAATTCCTATTTGGAATTGGTGGGAAAAAAATTCAAACTTATGGTTTTAATAGGAAATTATGCACATTATTTTTTTTTACGGCGTAATTACTGTTTGATCTATCTAAATTTTATATATGTTGTGTAAAATACTATTTAAACCCTATATTTTATTTTTAAACGAAATTCCTATTTGGAATTGGCGGGAAAAAATTCAAACTTATGGTTTTAATAGAAAATTATGCACGTTATTTTTTTTTACGGCGTAATTACTGGTTGATCTATCTAAATTTTATATATGTTGTGTAAAATACTATTTAAACCCTATATTTTAATTTTGAACGAAATTCCTATTTGGAATTGGCGGGAAAAAAATTCAAACTTATGGTTTTAATAGGAAATTATGCACATTATTTTTTTTTACGGCGTAATTACTGGTTGATCTATCTAAATTTTATATATGTTGTGTAAAATACTAATTAAACCCTACATTTTAATTTTGAACGAAATTCCTATTTGGAATTGGCGGGAAAAAAATTCAAACTTATGGTTTTAATAGGAAATTATGCACATTTTTTTTTTTACGGCGTAATTACTGGTTGTTCTATCTAAATTTTATATATGTTGTGTAAAATACTAATTAAACCATACATTTTAATTTTGAACGAAATTCCTATTTGGAATTGGCGGGAAAAAAATTCAAACTTATGGTTTTAATAGGAAATTATGCACATTATTTTTTTTACGGCGTAATTACTGGTTGATCTATCTAAATTTTATATATGTTGTGTAAAATACTAATTAAAACCTACATTTTAATTTTGAACGAAATTCCTATTTGGAATTGGCGGGAAAAAAATTCAAACTTATGGTTTTAATAGGAAATTATGCACATTATTTTTTTTTCGGCGTAATTACTGGTTGATCTATCTAAATTTTATATATGTTGTGTAAAATACTATTTAAACCCTATATTTTAATTTTGAACGAAATTCCTATTCGGAATTGGCGGGAAAAAAATTCAAACTTTTGGTTTTAATAGGAAATTATGCACATTATTTTTTTTTACGGCGTAATTACTGGTTGATCTATCTAAATTTTATATATGTTGTGTAAAATACTAATTAAACCCTACATTTTAATTTTGAACGAGATTCCTATTTGGAATTGGCGGGAAAAAAAATATCAAACTTTGGTTCTGCATACAAAAGGAATCAAAGAATTTTTTTACGGTGTAATTACTGGTTGATCAATCAAAATTTGATATATGTTGTGTAAAATTCTAATTATACCCTATATTTAAATTTTGAACGAAATTCCAATTTGGAATTGGCGGTAAAAAAAATCAAACTTATATATGGTTTTAATAGGAGGATGCACATCATTTTTTTTTACGGTGTAATTACTGGTTGATCAATCTAAATTTGATAGATGGTGTTGTTATAATTATGTCAATGAAAACTAGCTATATTATATATTTATAAAAAAATTCGTATTTGGGATCAGCGCTGGGCGCGGGACAAAAATTCATATATTTAATCTCATTATAAAATGTTTCTAATTTTTATTTTTATTCTTTCTATCATTTTTAAAGTTACTTTCCTGCATTTCACTAGTGTGGATGATGATAACTTCTGGTTTGTCCCTAAATTTAGTGATATTTTTTAATGTTGCTTTCCTGCATTTCACTAGTGTGGATGAGGATGTGGATGTGGATATCTTCAGTCCGGTATATATGCGTTACATTGCATTTATAAATTTTGCTATATATTTTTTATTTTATTTATATAATAATTTATAGGGATATGCATACACTTATAATTAATATAGTTAAAGTTATTGCAATACTAAAATACTGTAAACATGCATTTTGTACCTTACGGTTCTATATGTGCAATAAATAAATACAAATACAAAATTATTTTCTATGAAATTCCTTTGGTTTCATAATCAGTCAATGAGGAAATATGAAGATTGACATTTTGATATGCAGCGGTGGCAGCTGATGTCTGAATTGTCTGATCAACAATTTATATTGTATACGTAGTACGTACCATATAGATGATAGCATTAATACACGACTAAGAAGTTTAATGACGTATGGGAGTTTACTGCAAACTAGTTTTATATACCCATTATGATGAGTCAGAAGGGGTGGGAGAGTAAGATCTTCTTGCTCGGCTTGCTCCTTCCCCCTCTTCAGCAGTTTGGAACTCGCAGGAAAATCAGGCGCCAAAATGATGAACCAATGCCGAGGTAGCTTATTTAGCTTATTTCTTGTATCGTCAGTCGCCATTGGCTCATTCGTATCCCGCATAGTTCAGGAGGACAATAAACCGTTGTTGAGAGCAAGCCGTGCGTGGCCGTGCGCCGCTCTCTCTCCGAGTAGCCGTGATTTTCACTCAAGGCTTCGCTCAGAAATCGTTTGGTTTGTGGCGGACGATGCTTTGCACAAAATCTCTCTCAATTTGTGTGAAGGTACATTTTTGAATTTTGTCTCCAGTACATGTATGATATCAGTAAGTATACTTTTTGAATTTTTAAAAATTTATGTCAGGAGCTTTTTATATAAAATCTTAGAAGCAAATTTCATCTTGTGGAAGCGATGCTGGCTTTGATTTTCTTACCTGTAATATAATATAAATACGTTCAATACGTTGGCGTTACGAACTGCCAAATTATTAATAACTGATTCTGTTTTTCAGCAGTATGACAAGTTTTATTTATTAAATTTCTCAATATACCTTGCAATAAATTCTATATTTTTTTTGTGTAAAATATTTAAGGAGAGATTTTTTTTTTTTAATTTCAAAAAATTTGTAATCGAAAACCAGTGGCGTTACCTGACCTTGCATACCTTTCCCATGCACCTTCGCCATGACTAATATATATATATATATATATATATATATATATATATATATATATATATATATAATTTTTATACTAATTTTATGCATCAAGCCCGCGCGTTGGGAGTCGTTGGGACTCAAACGAAGAAAAAAAAAATGCACCACGCAGAGAGCAAAAGTGTAGTTGATGGGTGAGGGTCTGGATTCATGTTTAATTAAAAAATTCATGACTAGATCCACACTCATCCATAACGCTTGTAGCCAGACGTCGCGCAATCGAGACAGCAAGAGCAAGAAATCGCCTCGCGGGGCCAAGCCAAGACGCCGTGTTGAGACGATCTGCGACGCTTCCTTTTTACCTTATGTGACGTCATATATTTTAAACGTTTTTCTCACATTTTATTTTACTAAATTTGCAATATTGTTTAATTAAAAATGATATTTTACGAACTTTAACATCATGAATAAGAATTTTTATTATTTGTAGTAATATATTATGTATACTTTTTGTAATTTTGTTATAAATATGCCCGCATTTCGCAAAAAGAAAAAAATATATATAATTTTATATAATATATATAACTTGAATGATAAGTTTATTAAAGTAAATTTCTCGCTTTAATCACACCCCCAGCCTGTAGATTTAAAGTGAGTCACGCGACTAAATTAAGCCACTATGCGGGCTCTCAGTGTAATAAACTCGATCATGACGAATTAACTTTTGATAATTTAACATGCAATAATTAGCGCACCCTGCTACTATTGGTGTTTCCTGGGGTAAAAAAATAAGCTCTTTTTAATGGTAATGTCAAAATTAGGATAAAATAAATTTTTAACGTAGTAAAAGGGTCAATATCTCATTAGGGGTTGTTTTTATCCCATTTTAAATTACACCATTAGATTCAGCGTGTTTTGAACCCCCTAGAAATAAAATTTGCTGCTGATCGGAGAATTTTTTTCAATCAACTTTATTTAACATGCATGGAAATCCCATAAGGAAGTAATGCAAATCGTGAATCCATCCCAAAAAATGCATGAAATATTGATTTAAAAAAAATTCTAACACATGTAAAAAAAAACTTACAACCCTTGGCTTTATGTGTGTTCTAGCTGAAAGACCTCCTGCCGAAAATTAACGCTTACGATCGGAACACCATTTCTGGCCCAGTCTGTATATATTTTATATTATATTATTTTTTATACCAGTTATATAACAAAGATTGAAAGCCGTTTGTAATTTTTTGGGAAACTTAAATTTAACTTATATAATACTTATGTAGATTGAAGGATTAATGTATATACGTTATCTGAAATAGTTCGTTAATTGAAGATCGACCACATATATATTATATACATGCAATATAAATTTAATAAATATAGATCTAAAATAAATAATGCAACAGGTTGTATGATATGATACATATACATATATGGAGGAAATAGACCTCATGGAGGAAATATAATTTATCCATGATATCATGATATGGTACATTATTCTCTCTCTCTCTCTCTCTCTCTCTCTCTCTCTCTCTCTCTCATCTTATTCTTTTCGATTCGAAAAGTCGAAAATATATAATTATATATACAGTTTACAGTACGTAAATTAAAAAGTAAAATTATATACACATAGTATGTAATCTAACTATTATTGAAAAATGAAATATTTATCAGTATAAAATGTGACTTTCTGTACGTAGTTAATAACATACAAATATTACATACTTATATAATTATATAATTTTAATGTGCGTCCTTTACAAGAAGTAAGAAGTTCATACAGCAATTAAGAAATGCAATTTGTAATTACTTAACGGTGGGAAATTAATTCCTTTTGGTCATTTATAGTTTTAAGCGTTCAATATAATATATTATAATATATATATATATATTATACCAATTAATTTAATATACATTTTAGAAGTACATTATTTTAATGCAAAACATTATATATTAATTGTAACTATAAAAGAGAAGATAATTAAGATTAATCATGTGTAAATGTCATAAAAACCATTATTTAAGAAATCTTGATTGTATTATTAAGGTAGAGATAACGCCGGTCAGCTGTTCGACGAAGGTCCCTTTGATTAACATGTAAACCTTAGCAAATTCACAAAAATTCTGATTTTTTTTTTAGAGGCAGATATTATTTAGTGCCTACAAGCCATAGAAAAAATTTCAAAACAATTTAACGAGCCGATTTTTTTTAATTAATTTTTTTAATTTTCAGCATGGAGGGCTAGCTTTCTCATGGATAGACAAACTAAAAAATTAATTTTAAAAAATCGGCTCGTTAAATTGTTTTGAAACTTTTTCTGTAGCTTTTAGGCACTAATATCCGCCTCTCAAAACAATTTCAGAATTTTTGTGAATTTGCTAAGGTTTACATGTTAATCAAAGGGACCTACGTCAAACACCTGACCGGCGTTATCTCTACCTTTTTATTACTCGAATCCTCCTTACTGGATATTATAATAAAAAAAATATTATATATGTTGGCACCCAAAGCCGAATTTGGCCCAATTAAGGCCGAAAAAATTGCGCAGAACTAAATAAGAGCATCGCGGAGTGCTCCAAACCCGAAGTGAATTCAAATTTCGGCTTTGCATGGGTCAAACTGCGATGTTTCAAACTAGTTCTGGTCAAATCAAAATGCTCCAAAGCCGATGGAGACTTTTATTATACTTTGGCTTTAATTGGAGCATTTTCATTTGACCAGAACTAGTTTGGAGCATCGTGGTTTGACCCAAAACTGAAATGAGATTTTATTTCGGGTTTGGAGCAAAATTTGCCCACATCTAGGTCTGCGCATTTTGCAGAGTTCACGTTACTTATTTGTATTCTTTGATCAGTTTGAGTACTTCACGTCAAAAGATGCTTACCACTTTTACTCAAGAGACGGATTATAAGTGCGCAGCACCTTTATTATATGGCAGCACAATAATATTTATTTAACATGTATTTTATTTTTATTGATTTTTACTTAAAAAAAGTAAAACAGTAAAACTGCAATTTTTTAATTTATTGCTATGGTCTAATTGAATAAACTGCTATCATGTTTTATTGTTTTTGTATTATAATAAAAAAAAAATACTGCTCACAGTGAGTTAAAACATACATATATAGAGGTTTCAGCGAAAAATAGGATAAATTTAGGGAAATGACTTTCAATCTTCCTTTTTACCATCCCATGTGGCAGCTGATCGAACAATGGGGTACTGACCAAAAAAAAAGTTGCAAGTTTTTGTCAATATTTCAAAAGGCACGAGAATTTCATGAAGAACAAGCCCTATTACAGCATTCTATGACAATTTCCTGATTTTATATTAATTTTTAAAACCTCTCAAAAATGACGTCATAGCATTGAATCTTAAATGGGAAAATAGATCAGTTAACATTACCAAATCCCATACTTAATATTGAAATGTAACCAAAACTTCATTTGCAAGGTTTTCAGGTGCTAGAATCACGATAATGAAGGTTTGAAATTCGTACTTCAATAACTTTTCATTTTAGCAATGTTAACTGATGCATTTTCCCATTTAAGATTCAATGCTATGACGTCATCAAAAAAAGTTATAAAAATTCATATAAAATCAGCAAATTGTCGTAGAATGCTTTAATAGGGCTCGTTCTTCATAGAATTCACAGTACTTTTTACTAGTATTGCTAACTCAAATACCGGTCAGTACCCCATTGACAATTATTCACAAATTTAGTAAAATCAACATAATGGTAAAAAAATTTAAAAAAATTATGATTCCAAGAACTTGCTCAAGGACTTGGACTTTTTTGTCCTATGCTACACCAGGAGGGGGGGGGGGGGGCGTCAAAGGTCAAACAATCCACTATCTAAATCAATCTGTATACTAAACTTTTTTCATTTTTACTAAGAGGAAAACCTCAGTAAGGACGGACATCTCTACTTTTATCAATGGACGAAAGTGATGTCCAAAGCCTGATGGGGAACCACACAAAAAGTTCATCACTGCACTGGGTGGAAAGCGAGATGAATTTACCCCAGAGAGGGAGCTTTGTGATTTTTTACTTGAAACTGTCACCCATCCAAGTACTAACCACGCTCGACGTTGCTTGACTTCGGTGATCTAACGAGAACTGGTCAATACACTGCGCCACACTCGACCTCTGCTGGATTGTTGGCTGGCGAAGTATAAGGATTATCAATTTTTTTTATTTTTTCCAGATTTTTTGGAGCATTCTTTCACACGTCTTTTCTCCTAGCTGAATATAAATATTTTAGGTTTACCATCGTGAAATGGGGTTGCCAATGGGGTCATTATTAAAACTGGAAAAAAAATTGTTGAGGCGATGGAGTGTAGTTGTGATGCTGGTGGCTATATACATTGCCTTCAAAATAACATTATTATACACTGAAGTATTTCTCATTGTTAATCTTTCTCATGAACAATTTGAATAACCTAAAACTTTGCAAGTTGCAAATGTGAGATAATTTGGTCCCCAATGTTTTATTTTTTTTTTAAATACTTATGTATGATTTTTAAAATATTTTAAATTGTATAATATATATATTTTTTATTTATTGATTTATTATTATTATTTTTTAATAGACACGGTTAGATGGCGGTCACGATCGAAAGACTGGAGCTCAATAATGGCATATCCAACTCTAGAGGATCCTAGGGGGCTCAACAACCTTTTGGACGAGAGGAGTAAAATTAAGGCTGGGGAATGGATCAAGAGGTTTACAAGAAAATTAATAAAATTAAAAAAATTAACTGTTCTTAAATTAGGGGTTTTTATATTAGAAACCATTTTGTACCCTGGGGAAACCATATACTACTTATCTCGTAATCTGTGCAACTGAAAAAGCTTTAGGTTCAAAATTGTTAGGAAAAAAGGAGATTGAAAGAATTTTTACTACCTTCTTTCTTTCTTTTTTTATATATTTAACTTTATGATGAGTTTGGTATTAAATGATTTTTTTTTTTTTTGTATTTTATGTTTTTTGTGTGTTATTTTTATTTATTGAAATATATATGTTGACGTGAACCATATGTTGTCTTGTACAACCAATTGTTTGTAATATAAAAAAAAATAATATGGGGCGCCTTCATCTTGGCCCAATTGGGCCCGGTGCTGGCGCTTAATAAGGAGAGAGTGATGGGTGTATATAGCGCTGTCCCTCACATTGACTATTTAAGCTGTAGCTGAACTTATATAATATACTAAATATAGTCATGATCTTTAAATGTTGCTAGCAATATTCAAGTATATACAAATATGAAGAATGTATGGAGCATCCAAAGAGATATCTTAAAGGTCTTACACCCTTCACAATTGGAGAATGGATGGTGTTTGAAGATTATAATACAGAAGAGTGTATTTAAACAAAATTTATATTTGAAAATTTAGTAAGCAGAACCTCTATATGCTGCACAGTTATTAAGCCCCTCTTTTTATTTTTTATGTCTAAATTTTTATAATATTAAAAACAATCTGGTTTATTAAAAAAAGAGGGAAAGACCTCCCTCATGGCCAGTGTTACTTAAAAATGGTAATCAGCCAGACATGTACAGCAGACACTGTTAAATTTCAGACTAGATACAAACCATGACTATTTTGGATGCTATCATTAGAAGTATAAAATCCAAGATAGTGATATTTGTAAATTATGTAAAAATGAACTTTATTTAAGACAGAGCGCATCTATTTGGTTGTTCCGCATTAACTGCGGAACTTGACTCGTTGTCTGGAGAAGAGAAAGAATCTTTTCTCTATTGGCTTGCTATAGAAGTAAAATGACCTAATAGCCAACACATGGGCATGAGAAAAGAAGAAGACTTAAATGATGAAAGACTCGTATATCTTATCAATAGTTAATAATATTAATTATAGTTCGTAATATGGTACAGTTTTGGTCAAAATAAGTATGACAGTGTCATGTGCTGCACATTTACTCTGTCCCAGGCATTAGGACTTAAAACTCTGTACAATTAACAGAAGTTTTAAGATGAAAGAACCCTACATTTAACGAATTCAGAGAATAAGGTGGTTGCATGAGCAACGCAATCGGTCTACTTTACAGGGGATGAGTGAAAACATGCGCATGCAGGCTGCCATGACAGTGGAGTTTTAGAGAATGCATGCAGGCAAAAATTAAAAAAATAATAAAAATGATTTAAAATAAAAATAAAAAATGTGAGGTGATCAAAATGTTTAAAATTAAATTTGTTAACATTTGCTCACCTCAGAATTTTAAATTTGTTCTTTTTATTTAAATAATAATAATAATAATAATGTTTCGTCCTATGCTTATGATAATAGGGCAGTAGCTGTGTAACTCTCAACAACAAAAATGATGACGAGAGTTAAAGCTCCCGATCTAACTTCACATGCAGAGAATGCATGCAGGCAAAAATTAAAAAAATAATAAAAATGATTTAAAATAAAAAATGTGAGGTGATCAAAATGTTTAAAATTAAATTTGTTAACATTTGCTCACCTCAGAATTTTAAATTTGTTCTTTTTATTTAAATAATAATAATAATAATAATGTTTCGTCCTATGCTTATGATAATAGGGCAGTAGCTGTGTAACTCTCAACAACAAAAATGATGACGAGAGTTAAAGCTCCCGATCTAACTTCACATGCAAGGGCTTAATAATATATTAATGAGCTATTTTAAATGGGATTTAAAATAATTAGAAAAGTTGCATTCATACAGACAGAGATTTTAAAGTTCTCTGGTACAGCTCAGCAGTTCCACATTATATATTAATGTCTTATTTGCTGGTAATGCACCTCAACAAGGTGTGACTTGAAAATCTATTAATTGAAAGTCTAGACGAAAAGAGCTACTGTGCCATAATGCTTCCAAAACTACAGCGACAATACTCCGTCACAAGGTGATTAAATTTTGGGACTGACTGCTTGAACAGTTCACCCCTACTTTGAACTTAAACTTTGTTTTAGAATCTTGAAATACTTTGTGAAAGCTCGACATTTGTATTAAAAAGCAGCATCTCTGTCTCATAGAGCCACAGCTCTAATAAATGAGGCTAGGGTAAAGTTTTTGTTGTCTCAAGGTGTACATGGTACACTTCTGATCACTTCATAGATCCTATGATGTAAATGTTTTTAAAGATACTGTATAGAAAAGACATAACTTTTTGTTTCATCATATATATTACCAGATTAAAAATTTTAGCAACTGATTTACATTGTACATAATATTTAAAAATATATTAATAAATTAAAATAAAATAATAACAACTGCATCACCTACTATTGTCTTAAAAAATGTATACTTCTTTTGCTGCATTAAAATAAAAGCAAGTTTATTTTACTAAGTTATAAAATCAAATATATATAAAATTGATTTTGCTTGATCTTGGAGTGATTAAGAAACACACGTCTCACAGAAATGCACAAGTTATAGTTTTAGTTAAAATTAGTCTTACAAATCACAAAAAAATAAATATATAATTATAATATAATAATAATAAAAAAGAAGGGAATCCAATGGTTCCCTCAGCTACCTTGACTATAAATTTACATACACAATAATTTTGTCTCATCATTCTGCTGCTCAATTATACAATAGTAAGGATTGTGACTTACATTCAGGACACGAAGAAGACAAACATAAACAAGAGGCTCCGTGCAAACAGAGAAACCGCCGTTACACGCTATCTTGCCAGTGAAAATTAAAAAGAAAATTAATATCATATTATAATTTACAAGTCATGGGAACTTACTAATACAATTATTTTTTATTGTTGAAATAATGTTCGTTTTAAAAAAACTAACAATATAAACGTATCAAAGTTTTAGAAATCAAATGAAAACTAAATCAATTGCTCCCTTGACTTATATTTTAGTAGAACAGTTAATTAATGTAGGGAGAAAAGCCTGTTTTCTTTTTCTTGAATCGGAAATGTTAGTAAGCACTACAATTTGGCATCAATGCATGTTTATGTCCTTTTTATAGCACTGAATATTGGCACTGAATTATAGCTTATAATATTATCAGTACATATTGTTATAAAGATACCATATAATAATTAGTCAAGACAATAAAGGCAGTTTCTCATGAGTAATTAAGAGCCATGAAGATTTTTTTCAAAGAAGACGTCGATCTAAAATTTTATGGACGATCAAACACACTTTTAAAATTACACAATAATAAAACTTGTAAATTACAGGCCCTGCATTTGTATACGTATTTCATGATGTGCCCTAAAACTATGGCCACTTATTAATTTATTTGTTGTTGATGTGGTGAAAGTATACATACTAGTAGGTCTTGACATTTATACATATTAACTCCATTATTATTCTTTTGCAACTAAAGTGCATCTAGAGAGTACTATAAGGGCACACATATCTGCTTTAAGCCACTCAGAGTCTAGGATTATTTCTCGTTGAGTTGGGGGTTGAGTGACAGGCTTGAGAATGTGTAACACTGCCGTTGTATTGTATTTTGCCAGACCTACATACGAGGGAGTCACAGCCAAGTTCACCACTCTGAGAAGATTCCTCCAAACCACACCACCATGATGGGAAAGAGGTAGGTGGCCACTGCTCGTGTGACGGCCAGGCTGCCCAGCTGGGACTGACGCGGTGGGGCTGATGAGGTAGGGGCATCTACAGGGGATAATGGTATCTGTGGAGGAGGGTCATTGGGGGGTATAGGGGATGGGGCCTGGGGGTAATGCTTGTTGGGAGGATCCGGGTATTCATAGTCTTTTCCACCACTGCCTTCCTCTGTCTCGTTCTCATCGTCGTCATCGTCTGGCTCTAAGTCATCAGGCCCATGATCCTCGTGGTCATGACCCCTACCCTCTCCAGAAGATGGAGTGGGGTAGTCACCAGAGCCACTACCGCTCCCCATTGCAGAGTCTTCTGTGGAGATAAGAAACAAAGTTAGAGTGAGAGTATATTCCAAAAGGAGGCTAGCAGGAACCGCTACGAGAGCATTCAGTAGCTGCTGTTGAATAATAATGTTGATTTTTCTATAGCTCACATTTTGATGCCTTAAAAAATATTTTACTTCTTTTGTGCATGTTTTTAAATTTTGGGTTAGTTAAAAAATTGATTGCACTAACGTTATTTCATGATTCATGACATATCTACAGTGCTCAATTAACCATAATTAGGAGTTGTGTGCTAGTTTTTCTTTCTAGGGTACTTGACACAATTTAGGACATATTATATGATCTTTATAGACTGTTCTACATGCAGAAAGGAAAAACAGCATGTCTATGTACCATCGTCATCCTCCTCATCTTCCCACTCGACGTCCATCCCGTTGTAGGCACTGCGCAACTTGCTAGCTACCACACGGAGGGCGTACATCTGCTCGTTCAGTAAGCTGCTAGCTCGCGAAGATTCAACCGCACTCACTCGCACCTCAGGGTTGGAGGACTGGGCTGCAATGCCCGCCCCGGTCACAAGCTGCTGTGTGTACCTTCAAACAAATAAAAGGTAGTCAGTAAATGAAACATTTCTATCATGGAGATTCACCAGAAAATTTTAAGCATTTATGTGATAATTTTCGTTAATCTCTTTTAAAGAAAATTGAACTAATGAATAACCCAACCCATTATATACAATAGTATTGAAAATTTACTTGTGACGAAAATCCTCTTATAATATTAAATCATGATAACATGAAAATCCTATATGTTAACAAAATGGCCGAAATTCTTTAAGTCAGTACCTGGCTTTTTGGTGCCCATTCCAGCAATTGTTCTCTTGCTTTGGACTAGCTGCAATCTCGTCATCGTTACACATTTGTAGCGGAAGCAGACTCCAGAAATTCTTAGTATCTTTAACCTAAAAAAAGAATACAATATACTTGGTTTAAGTTTAAATTAAGAGTAAGCCATACGACTTTAATTTTGTGTCACTAAATCTTGCAAAAAAAAAAAAAAAAAAAAAAAAAAAAAAAAAAAATGGTGTAATTCAGTAGATACAAATTGTTATGTAAAAAATATAAAGAAAGCATGCTAGTGAAGATATATATTATCTACATCATAAATAACTTTTAATACATTTTTATGCTGGTTAAATTGATTCCGAACACAATGAAGTATTAAACCATGCACTAAAGATATTTGCTGAGTCTTTTCAAAGAGTTTACATTATAAAGAGGTCGAATGTCCATGTTAAATATTTTCCCTAGCATTTAACGTATACACCAAAGAAAAGCTCTAGATGAAGTTAAAAAAGACACGTTCAGGTCTCTGCATGTAGGTGGAGCTGCAGGAGTATCGGGTGTCGCGATGCAGCTGGCACCCCATCACAGTAACGCCATCTGAATGCTTGTCCTAAGAAGCTTCGGAATAACGTAGTCGCACTTCTTTCAAGATTTGTGATGTTTGAACAAAATTTTGGCCATAAGCGTTCTATATCTCTACACTATAAGATCTCTGGTCTTTTCTACCATATCAGAAATTTTGTGGGTTTTTAAGGAACTGTAACAATCTGACCGTGAGCACTCCAGCTTACCTTGAAGCTAGTGTCATTAATAAGTTTCTCCAGAGGCGTTGGCTCTGAATGCATGGAGCCTCTGTTACGGTGGTTATTACGCCCAAAGTTTAGAGTCTCAAAGTGCAGTTCAGTTGCTGCAGGATTGCTGCGCTTGCCAAGTCTTGGACGGCCACAGCCACTGAACACCTGAGAAAAAGAACCAATCAGAAAGCACAAAGGAAAGGCGACCCTTCAGAGAACAAAGATAATGACCAATGAGAAACACACTGACATGGTGGACAAGGCATTACCTTCTGTGAGACTTCATGGCCATTCTCCTGGAAGTTCATGATGGCCTCTGAGATCTTGATGTTGATTGGCTCAACCACAACTTCAATGTTGAAGGGTCCCAACAATCGATCAGATACTTTCACAAAGGCATCTGGAATGGGAAAAATTACTAGTGTTAAGGCGTATCAATTATTAAAATAAAAATGTTAACTGCAAATGAATTAAATGTCTTAACTTAACATATGAGGGCATTGAGAGATTGGCATAATAAAATGAATAAATAAATAAATAAATAAAAGGGAACATCAGGAATTCTCATTAATTTGGTTTGGAAGGAACCCACAAAAACCTAAGCAACAATAAGTCGGGTGCACGAAGAGCTGGGAAGTTAACTGTTAAGTAAACGTCACAATGTGACCAGTCTCTCAACTAGGTTTTAGATTTTTTTTTATTATTAGTTTAATTATAATGCAAAAAACCTGGATATTTCTAGTACATTTTTTTATCAACAAGCCCTCATACATGTTGAGATGTTAAAACCTCTCATACAAAATAATAACAATCCCTTTAGGCATAATATTACTCTATTTAAAACATAAAAGCATGATATTTCAATATATCACTTCATCTAACATAAAGTAAAACGGAATGATCTCACTGATTGTACAACTCAATTGAATGGCAAAATAAAATTAGCGTACTGGTATAAAACTTGTAATAAGTATCTCTATGAAATTCTCAATGTAATAGATGACGAACAACTTACCAACAAACGAGTTCCATTCTATGTCTAGCTCAGAGTGGTAGGCAAGGCAGCCGCGCATCACATTGGCGCAGAAGGCAGGACACGCACGGAGACTGGGCTTGCCTTGGCACACGTTACAGCCGGACATGCGTGCCAAGCCTCGGCCACAGTCGGGTGGGGGCTGTACCTGAGAGCGAACAAGTTGGGTTAGCCAAAGTAAATTATCAAAATGTTAGAAATAAAATTTATCATTTTTACTACACAGTAAAATAATAAAATTTGAGTACTGTAGTTGATAACTACAGTGGCAATAAATTGCATTAATACAGCAGTAGCCTTAAAAGTCTAATAATAATAGTGGGCATTCGTAGAGCGATAAGACTGGGTTTAGGTTGGGACTAGAACACTGATCAATAACAAAATCATGACTAAAATCAAGACTTAAAATTATACGAATTTGTGAATGTTCCCTAATGATAATATCTTGATGAATCTTTTGATTTGGATTACAGTACTTCATATTTTATTTTATTTATTTATTTTTTATTTTGGAACTTCTTTTTGGTTGTACAAGACAAACATATGTTCAAGTCAAAATTGGAATATTGGAATGGTTTTAATTTTTTCTAGCAAACCACAGTTGGGTACTTGATGTTGACTAATTAGCTAATTACTCATTACTTGAAGGTGCATGACACTTTCACTTGCAAGGTACATATAATTACGCATTCCCTTTCACCTGATACTATTAATATTCGCCTCTGCCAATTATTTACCCCAGTTTTTATCGAGATAGATATTAGAATTTGATTCTTTGACGTCACGATGACGTCATTGAACACAAAGGACAAAGATTGACTTGGTGACGTCACAGAGTCAAATTCCAATATCTATATCGATGAAAATTGCGGTAAATAATTAGCTCGAGTGAAAACTGATAGTATCACGTGAAAGAGAATAATATTTTATCTTCATTTTATATTGAAGGTTTCATGATTTTTTAAGTAATGATTGAAATCATATCTGTAGGATACTATGTCACCTCAAGAACATTATGAGTTATTTAAAATAATAAAAACCAGAGTATATGAAGTGTGGTACACCGTAGGGTCTTAACTTGCAAGGGCTTAAATACTTTTTCCTAAAATTAGAATTTAATAGCCTTTTTCCCTTGAATATTTAAAAATACTTATCAGTATTTTAAAAAGCACTTGCACTGTATAATAATACTATTCATAAATCAGAGTGAATGACTCATTAAATATGACGGCACATACAGCTGTCAGGTGCACTCACTCAGTGGCTTACCCAGAAAATATTTCCTACCCTATGTAACATGCTTTCTATTATGTCTGCATAAAAAGAGTTTTTAGGTTTTTACTAAGGACCTCGTACAAAATAATCTTTTATTCACAGTATATATTTATATAAAATCAACAGGCATCATGATTAGATCATTTCACATCAAACAGTGCTGCAATAATTTGTGATTATAATGATACAACAACTTCTCACTATGCAGGAGATAAGGTGGTGTCTTCTACGGAGATTGTCTGCTTGTCACTCACCCCTTGCATGCGACTAGCGACGTCAGCTGCAACGTTGAGTGCCTGGCCGAAGGTACGAGTGGCAACGAAGGAGCGCTTCACCTGCAGCGACAGCTTGTGTGGCACATCACCAAATGGCCGCAGCTCCTTCATATGATCACCCACACACGAGAGATATCTGTAAAAAAGGACAAATTTGTACCAACCATCTCAAAACACTCTGAAGACACCAGCATGATATACAGTACTACGCATTCTAAAATAAAGTCATTTTCATCTATTTGAATTATTTAAATATAACAGTGGCATTACTATAATATTTTAAATCGTTAAAAAAATATCCACCCATACATCTGATTGGTCTAAAATTCTAAATTAATTACTGTTATTAAAATATGCAAATGTAAAAAATGGTAATTTCATGTACAATAATACATAAATTGACACTTTTTATGATATGAGCTTACTATTGAAAGGTATATATTTTATAATATAAAGTACATATAGTTCAAAAAGGCAAATATGGATCCAAGACTAGCTTAAATCAATCTATTGTCAACCGCTCCAGGCAAGATCTATATTATATTTATTGCGTAAAAAAGGTCCTGCTTCAGGTCTCAAGTGAAGGTCTATTAACTTTGATAATACAACTGGTGGACATAAGACATAATTATTATGTTGCTGTTAGGATAGCAATGATAGCATGGCTTCGGCTTAAGAATTTCCGCTATTACGTCATCATCGGAGAGGGACAGCTAGAGGGTGTTTTCTACGTTTACGTACGTGTTGTCGAAGTGATACTGCCCGTTGAGCACGGTGAACATCTTCTGATAGAGCGTGGCAAAGAACGCCTCCATGGCATGGTCCAGCCGCACACGACCGCGCGCGTAGTACCGCTCCAGCTCGTCGAAAAGCTCGGTGAACACGTAAGAGTTCTGCTCGTAGATCACGCCGTAAGTCTTCTTGAACATCTCGTGGAACTCGCGCTTGGACGTCGTCAACAGCTCTCGGAAAAACTCTGCAAGAAAATATTTATATTTATTTACATTTTTTAACTCTTAGTTTTGATGTTACGAGAGATTGCAGAAAGAGCAAAAAATTGAGGGATTGGAAATATAACCATTTCAATGGCGCTGAAAATGTCAAATTATAATGTATAATATTCAATCACCCGGAACTAAATCCACGAGCTACTATATAGTAGATCTTAATCTGCACCTCGATGCATTTAATAACACTCGAAAACTTATGTTGAACATTATATATAATCGATTTTTCTTTTCGTCACCTGGAATAAAAAAATAAACATACAAGACAATAAACTGAATAAAACATACCTACTCCATTGCAGCTTTTATCAGAGTAAAAGGGATTTTATACGTTCATAATTACGAACTCTGCGTATCATTCAAAGAGAGTAAAGTAAAGAGTTTAAAGAAAATGGGGAAAAAAATTAAATTTTAGGCACACATTTCTTATTTTTAATTTTTTTTGTTTCTTTTCAACATTCTGTTATTACCGACATTACCGTATTACAATGTTTGCAAAATAATTCGAGCCTCTTTGTCAGAGTTGGGAGTGGTGTGGCCACAAAATAAAATATCGAGTATCATAAATTGTGGTGTAATGAGAGTGTCTGGTCTTGCTGAAAGGTTTCGTTTTACATGCAGTTCACTGTACCCCCTCTCGCCCTCCCCCCATGTAGACGACGAGGACGGCCGTCACCCACCCCACCGCCATTGCCGCAGCCGCCGCCATCGCGAGTGTGAAAGAGCGTCTGAGAGCTAGCCTGCCTGCTTGTTTGTGTGATCACAAAAACTCCGCTCTTTCACTCTCTCTCACCTCCCTGTGTACCGAGGCTGCAGGCTGCTGTACTTTATATTGAAGTCTCGACACCCCTCAACGCCCCCCCAAGTCGCGACAGGGGATGTCCCTGTAGCGCACTAGCAATCAATGTTCAAGCACCCTTGGGAATTAAAAAGCCGTAAAATTTCTTTGGTCCACAAACGAATAAAAACTTTGCTACATCTGTACTTTACATCATCGTCTTTTTTTTATCACTCTCTCATTGCTCTCATCTCTCTTCCATGCACTGCTAACATTTGGGATTGAATTGAAACATGACGACTTTTTTTTTTTTTTTTTTTTTTGCCATGCTTTATATAGCTTGATTCATTGAGCATGAAGTATTCAAGCAAATAATTTAAATTGCTCAATGCTCAAATTGCTATTTCACGGTTTGTTATGTAAAAAAATTGAGTTTGCCAAGCGTGAAACTCAATCGATGTTATATTATTATTTTATGTAAAGGCTCGTCGTATGTTTTGTTAAATGGTATTATTTAGTATACAGACTAGAAATGGAAAACTGGTTAATAGCAAACGCTTTAATACTCGTACCAAATTATCGACATGTTGAAGGTGTGGGGAACATCAATGTTTTATTTACTAGCACTCACAATTTATTTCACTCGCTGTTCTCAAAAATACAAATCATTGTTCAAAAGTTCGCCAAAAGAATAATGTACAACAAACTAGAAACTATTATTGTCTCCTTATGAGACGATCAAAGTTTTTCTGTATCTCAAAGCTATATATTATAGCTAATACGAGTCAATATTGCAATCAAGATTGAAAATTGAATTCATGTTCAAAATTCTGTGAAACTCACTCTTATATTGATTAATTACTTGGCTTAACCCCATACTCATGGATCGGGGAAAGGAAAACCCAAATGTGGGAAATGTGGGGATGCAAGGGGCAGACAATAACGAAAAGATGGCACTTTAATATCAAAAGTGCTGCGCTGAGTTGGAAATATCATATAGGTACGGAATATCATATATATGGTAGTCCATACCCTATGGCAATACTGCATTTTCCTTGCCTTAAAAAACAAACAATAACATATAGTATGGCAGCCCTTATTATAGAGTGAGTACAAAATTAAGTGCAATGATAAAATAAATCAATATCATCTTAAAATACAGCAAGGTCTCCGACGGAATATAACTATATCAGTATACCTACATACTCTACATAGCTGCTTTATTTTATTCAAAATAATATATAAAAGAAAACATTTGAAAATATTGGAAATTAAAAAAATAAATAAATAAGAACTTGCTACTTATTATAAGACTTTATAATAAGATATATTTATTGTTGATATAAAATTATTATTGCAATAAAATAATTGTTATAACAACATGTTGTGATTCTCTTCAGCTTAATATAATACGAAATTGGGTACGCCTGAAAATTAAATGGTTACATGCCTGACGTCACTGTACTTGAGTGTATACTAATAATATAACCTGCAGTACTTACGGATAAGAGGACGGGTGGGTTAATTTAATTGCTTTATAGCTGTTCTGCAGCAGTGAATGCAGGATAAATTTATTGCAAAATAGAGACGCAGTCATGTAATATATATTATACAGCTGTATGAGCCTGTATGCAGTTGAGCAGAGCAACGTTCAATACTGTGTGATATACAAATATGGTGACAATATATTACAAAGTGTAAAAAAAGGAGTTAATGGTCTTAAAAGTTGTTTATAGGTGGCGAGGACAACGGTCGCGACGGTTGCCGCCAAGGCAAGTAGTAAAGTGTGAAATTCCTGGAACAACGATTACGACAACGATGGAGGCAACGCGCGCGATCGTGACGACGGCTCGACGGTCCGAGGTTCGAGTTCCTGCCTGCCCATACATTCCTCCGCTGTTGGCCGGCCAGAGCTACAGTAACAATGAGCACTCGCTCTTCGTCTCCTTGCGCCAAGGCCGAGGAGCAGGGAGCGGCGGAGAACCGCGTACCCAGCCTCCGAAAGAGCGAGAGCGGTGCCGGTTTACTTGCACGGTATTTTATAAACTAGATAGAGCTGCCAGTAGCAACTTTGCTTACACGGCAAGCCGCCGCCGTCGCCGCATTCAAGGCCGCTTGCTGGGGTGATGACACATACTTCCATCCCCTCAACCCACCCGCACCATGAGTGGTACATTAGTTACGTCACCACTGGCAAAATCAAATAAACGGGACAAAACAATTTTTAAATTGTTCTCCTCTACATCCCCTATCAGTAGGTAAAATATCAGGTATACAAAAACGAGCTAGTTTTCGAGTTATAAATTTTTAAAGTTGACTAATTTAACATGGGAGTTCCATTTCTCCATGTTAAATTACAGAACTTTAAAAATTAATAACTCAAAAACTAGCTCGTTTTTGTATACTTGATATTTTACCTACTGATAGGGGATGTAGAGGAGAACATTTTAAATTTTTTTCATAATTTTTATGAATGGGATTTTTTTAGCATTGGGCCAGCTGATCCGTATTATCTCTACCTTAAGTTATTTAAGTTACATTTTCTGCCTAATACGCATGAATTAATTAATTAATTAATTAATTAATTAATTAATTAATTAATTAATTAATTAATTAATTAATGCGAGATGAAGTCATATAAGGATGTGAATCACCAACAGCTATTGATCAGCTAGCTAGGTAGAGCCGGAGTTTTTAAAACCCAACCACACAGTACCACACTATTAATCTTATAAAAGTTTACTTTTAAAATGATGTAATGAAGCATAAATCACTGTCCACCATTTCATTCCAAAATTTAAGACGCGCACATTGTTAATGCCATGAGAAACAATATTATAATATTTATTTAAAAAAAAAAAAATGATATTTATTATCTATACTCATTCAATTATTAAATTTTGTTTTATTCAAATGGAATTCTTTCTTTCCATGAGCAATAATTGAAACAAAGAAATTAATTTAATATGATAAAGTATATAATTAAGAAAAATTCCCACCGTTGTTGCTGTTTTCGTATAGTATAACTGAATTCCTTTAACGTACAAATAAAAATCTTTCTGCTTATGATGGCATTAGAACAGCTAAACAGTAATCTGCATATCATTTCCCACACATCACCTTGCAATTTACAGTTCAGGTACCCGGAAGTGTTTTGCCTTGAAAATGAGAATTTAATCGCATTATATCACGCAGAATGAGCAATACAAGCAAGTATAAATGTGAGTTTCCATCAAGACCGTTTCTATAGTTTCTTATGAAATCTCTTTGATTTGTATCTTAATACATATAATATTCAAATCTTCCGAAACGATGACCTGGTACTTCATGAGGGGGGGGGGAAGCGTGGTTATACAAGAAGTAAACAAATAACGTCACACAGAAAAAGAGGTTCATGGTCTGCGTAACATTTCTTAACAGTAAATATTTTTCTTAAAATTAGTTTATTTCCTAGCAACTGTAACGCCTGTGGTATATAGATAATTGATTTCACTAACTCACAGCGCTGTTTAATTATATTCAACAACACAGTTTTTCCTTGTCCATTGAAATGAGCTCTTGCAATTTATGTACGATGACAAAGGCCCCTCTTATGTTTACAGATGAAGAATTAGAAAATTAACGCGTTAGTGACATGCTGGTGACATGAAATACACTAAAAAAACAACTACACGTAATTACGTTATAATTATAATTTTAATATGTTCACTGCATGCTGTACAGTACTTACAATATCTAAATAACCCTATAACATACAAAATAAATCTTAAACCATTCGAAGTACGAATACCTCATTATTCATGAATTGATAATTATTACCTTTATATACAACATATTTTATAAGTTTGATCTGCTGTGACCGATAATTTAGATCTCACCGTCAAACTTCGTAGCTCTTGCCCGCAGAACGGCGGCCAGCTTGCCATCGAGAGCGGTTTGCAGGGACTGGTCGAAGCCCTGTCGCGACCTGGCCGCGAGAGCCGCTTCCATCTTGGGAGTGCAGCACGTGGCGCCGGCTCCGCTACCTGGCTCCAGAGTGGCACCATCACTGGCATCGTCCCGCGGCGCCAGCACGCTGCACACCTTGAGCCCCTCGCCTGAAACACGACAAACCAACAGTTAGCAAATGATATTAACCTGCAAGCATCGTTCTCCATTCATGCAGTTGGTGTCAAGGATCAGCTTTTAGGACAATGCATAATTGCATATAATATATATATATATATATATAAAAAAAAAATCATATAACATTTAGAAGAAGAAATTCCATCATCATTCATACCATAGTTTCAAGATCACTATGGCACATTACTCAGCTGAGTCAAAAGCACACACTTCAGCATCAATGGCTATTTTGGGATCAGCTGTCGTATTTATGTCATGGGAAATTCTCATAAGAAAAACTTATTAATTAATGACGTATATTACTCAATTAAAAAGCTATATTTCAAATAAATGAAGTGTCAGTCTTAAAATTAGCAGAGTAAGCAGCAACACGACGGGGTGCGGCACTGTTCCACTCAGGCCGTCTCGGCGACGCCAAAGACTCGAGGAGCTAACATCCCCCGTCCCTGCATGCGAAGAGGCTGATGACCGGCCCACTATAAATAGCGTCGCAATAACACTCGGCGTTATGCCGCGCGGTGCCGCCGTCGGGGTAATGTTGATGGGGAAAACTGACGAGGTGTGGAGTTCGCTTTATAGTTATGACTTTAGCGGCATCAGCCATAATGAATAAAAAAACTCTGCAGACTAATAATCACATATTATATAATTATATATAATAATTTAATAATTAATAATATATATTATGTACAGTATATCTAAATAAAGAAAATCGATGAAGCAAACTCAAGAAAAAGTGAGAAATAAAGAAAGTAACTAAGTAACAACAAATATATTGTAACAGAAATAATGAGATATAGCTGATTGATACTCAGTAACATCCTTCAAAGTATGTAAGTACTGTACACAATACTTATTTATTTATTTCACCCAGAGTACACACTGTATTACACGTAGTAAGGTGGGGGTAGCAAGCAAGGCACTCGAAACACCATATACAAGATCACAAGTGGCTGCTAACCTACAAATTTACACTAATGCCATGCTATAGCACAAAAAGCTATATATATATATATATATATATATATATATATATAGAGTCAAAAACAATAATTATTAACTATTTTTAAGAATATAATAATTCTATAAAGAGCAGAAAGAAACTGCTTAGCATCACATTTCTTTACATTACAAGGCAACTTATTCCATTCAGACACAGCCCTAATCAGAAAACCTAAACTCTATATAAACGAGCCTGTGGTGGAATACAACAACACCTTCTTGACTTCTAATTTGACGTCCATTTTTAACATTATCAGGATCAGTAATATTTTAGTCCACTTCTGCACTAATTGAAAAACAGGAGATCAATTATCGCAAATTGTTGACTTATGGGAACAATATTTGTTATGGAATATAATATATTATACAGGTTTGTCAAAAGTTATTTGCACATGGTAAATTATATACTATTATTGAAATTGATTGAAAGCTGCAGTATAAATGAAAATGCAAAAATTGTTTTATTCAAGGAACAATGCAACAACTATAATATGATAATAGCCCCAAAGTCCTTCGAAGGCATGATAAAATGGTAAAAAATATGAACTCAGTCAGGGCCTTAATCCAAATTGTGTATATTTATTTTTTTATTAGATTCTGACTCATTTCACGAGGAGGGGGGAGGGGGGGGGGGCGGGAGGGTCTGGTGGTCCGTAATCACGATAGTGAATGAGTCGCGGTAAATTTATACTGGAAAAAAAATCAACCTTTTCTCACTCAATTAATTCTTATGGCAGAACCCTCCCCGTATAAGAATTACGAATCCAACCCAATTTTCTTTTCTTGGCCATTTCGATTATAAAAGTAGTGATTCAATCAAAGCTTTATTTTTATCTTTATTATATAAACTTATCATAACAGAATATATTCTGTGTTCCAGAACTTCCAGATGAAATTCAATATGTAATTGGTCTTTTTCTTCACATAACAATGCATAAAATCCTTGAGTGACATCATCGTGGCGTAGAAAATAATTTTATATAATATCATTCCTCCATTAGATTTAAACATCTTCCATGACTATGTTCTCCATGTCGGCGGGTCACGTCAGCTACACTTTTTTGCCTGTATGCTTTGCTACGTGTTGCGAGCGGCGACCATCATCATCACAAGACGGGCAGGCACTCACGCGGAGCGGCGCTGGGCGGGCGGGCGGGCGTCGGCCCCGGTGTCACGCAACAGGCCGTACTCCCAAGTCAGCGACTAGACCGCTGAGCCACGACTCGTGTTCGCGCCTAATCGTCCACCCAGGACCCAGCTGCCTGCCCTTAGGCAATCACTGACGTTAGATCGATACTTCCATTAAGACCCTTGATTGCGACAACCAAACAAACGATAAAATTGATTCATATGGATACAAGTTTTTTATTCTTTATTTTTTTTTTTCATATAACACTCACCAGTCTATACCTATACAGTATATTTTTTATGTAATGGGAAGTAATAAAAATGATAAGAAAATACCAGTTATATTGAAAAAATATCAATAACTATAAATTAAATAAAAATAATAATTTTTAGATGTTAGTTTTATATTTTGGAGGGCATTTCTTTTTCTTTTTCCCCTTCTAAAAAAACTATTAAAAATGATGATGCATTTCAGTAATCGTTTGATATCCGTGGGCCAGCAATACAATTAAGTAATTTTGAGCGCGCGGCTGGCAGGGCGGGCGTGTGGGCAGGCAGGTAAGGAAAGGTATCACGATATAGACAGATATAGAGATGGTCTTCTCACGGCATGCAGTAGCACGAGATGCGGCCATAACATTGAAGCTGATGGGTGTCGAGAGTGAGGGGACACAAGACGACAACGTGTAGCCATGAGATTGAGATGTCGGGCATGTAGCAGAAGTCACGTGACGAGGCCGGAAGTGGCGGAGGGGCAGGCACGTCGCTCGTTCCCGCGGCACGTGTGAGAGGGATGACGTCGAGCAAGCCAACAACTCATCTTTCCTCTCTAGAGACAGCGTCGCGGAAGTCGCAATAAAACAAATTGAATTACAACATTTACTACCACTGCTATTCCATTACGTACTTGTTGGTAAATAAAAATGCTTCTCAAGATTTAATTTAAAAGTTTTATATTTTACATTGTACGAAAACGCAAAAAAAAAAAACTATTTTTTTTTTACTGTTATTATTACAGATTACAACAGTGTAATTTTCTATGCAGCTGAGGTTGATGGAAATAAAGGATTTCCGGTATTACTGAGCACAGCATTAGGTTGAAAAACTCCCCGTCAAATGTGGAACATGTTCCTTTTTTTTTTTTTTTCAAATAGAAGTGTAGGAGTTTGAGCGAAGAGAGTATCGAATTGCCTAATAGTGTAATAGGCTTGCTAATACCTGGTAGAACGGTCGGTTTCACATATCACAACATCTAAAGAGCGCCGAAAAACTATGAACTCTCACACGGTCCATCGCCTCTCAACGTAAGTTTTGTTAGAATAAAAATTAGCTTCATTTTTTTTTTTCATTATATATTATTATATTTATTATACATTATTATCCTTTTTACAATATTTATCAAAGCTTATTTTCCACATTGTGTAATACGGTAGTGCTATAATATAGAAAGATAACAATATTTTACGATCCGCACATATAAATAAAAGTGGCATTACTCTTAGGACAAATCAAACATTGGGATACGTGCATGCGTGGTAGGGTTATAAAAATCAGAAGATAGTCTACATACTGTGTACTGCAGCATACATACGGCTTTGAAACTTTATTTAGGAAGCTGCATCAGCTATAGCGAGGGAGTGAGAAGTAGGAGGGATAGTGGGGGTGGGAAAGATACACACATTATCTGACACAACAAACACCGCGCCAGTAACATCACACCAGCAGGAGCAGGCCAGACGACGGAGGGAGCGAACCCCTTGCCTCCTCCTTGTCTACCGTCTACATGAAACTTCCCTCGCTCTGATCAACCTACCTTTCTTAGTGGCACGATCCAGTGCAGTATTGAACGAGGAGGAGTACCGAGTCAATGACCTAACATTACAAAGTGTCTGTCTACAATCCAAAATTACAAAACCTTTTTAGCTACAGCAGTCTTACATAGAGATAAAATCAATAATTTTAATAGAGCCACAACAAAAGGATTACTATACTTTTACGTTATGAAATATTTCGTTTGAAGTTATTTTATCACACGATTTTTCTTGATTAGACATGCCGGAAATGCTACAAAGCCATACTGACAGTTGGTTGATTGATGCGGCCGCACGCACGGTGATGCAGCATTGACATCAGAGCGGCTGTCGAGACGCGTGGTGTGCGATATTTGACTCGAGCAGCTCGCTCGCTGATGCCGCCACAACCTCCATATTTATAGTGAAGAAATGGACACACCTAGCTCGGCGCCAGTCGTCTAGGGTAGCATGCGAGATGAGATGACAAACCAGTGACCGGTGTAATCATGCACCGCCAGCCTGTCTCGCCACATTACTTGAGAACCGCAATCACGCATTATGCTGCCGCTGGAGAGGTCTCACAGTAAACTAGGACTCGGGGGAGAGGGGGGATAACATGTCATTAGATCACCTTTACATATTTCATACAGACTCTTTAAAATACTTTAATACTATTAACATTTCGTTTTCCTTCTGAATATCATTATATTACTATATAATAAAGATGGTTCTCCATTATATTTATTTCTAGCGTAGACTTATGTGAAGATAAAAAAAAAATAATACATTATTATGTTAAATACTTGGATGACGTCATTTAAAAATTTCTTTACATTCCTTTTTGCTATTTTTTTCATTTTATATTTTTAGACCTGTGCATGGCACTCCTATAATATAAATAACAGCGCATTAATAAATGAATACATTATTTCAATATGATCTCAGCCCCCATCATGCAAGACACACGGTTGCAAATTCTATAAGGCTGTGTCCCAATACTCATTTACTACCCTTCCCTACCCTTCCCTACACTACCCTACCCTACACTTTCTTCAAGAAGGGCCCTTTTGTGTTTTTTTGGTATTGGGAACGACACTTTTCGTTCCCTTTATTCCTACAAATTCGCCACCTGGTGGTAGTTTTTTTAAATTAAAAAAAGGTGAAGAACACTTTTCAAATAAAAGAGGGAAAATAGAAGTAAATTTTAATTTTAATTTAATTGTATTAATTACTTTCAAAATATTAATAACAATAATAAAAAATAATTATTTTAATTTATTGTAATTATTTTATACTATTTTATACTTACAGTTAGTACTTTTAACTAAAATTATTATTTTTTTAATTAAATATAATTATAATTAATATTTACTCAATTAATTTATAAAAATTTGCGGTAATATTTATTATAGGCACTTGCATATTAAATTGTTTAAATTCTGATCAGTTTCCATATAGCTTTCATAAAATGTCTTCTAGATTCGAGCTATCAATAATTATTATAAAGTATGAAAAAATAATAAAGTTATATAATATATACGCGTTGCAACGACACGTCCGCATCCATGCACTTCTGAATCCTGATGGTAATATTGCCGCATGGTATATAATTAATAATATTACTGCATGATCACTCTACTACATATATGGGACTAAACTAAACTAAAAATATACTTTTAAATTATATATATCATCGATCGAACTATATTTTACAAAATTGCCCTTGTCATAATCATAATTGTTCGTGGAACCATATATCATATGATCCCACGAACAATTATGATTGCAGAGATTATACCAAAAAAAAAAAAAATGTTATTGAGAATTTATTTTTCTTCATACAATATCTATATTATCAGGCGCGGATCCAAGGGGAGGGGGGGGGCGATGGGGGCAATCGCCCCCTCCCCAAATGTCCCAAAATACATTGAATGTGTTATATACTAAAAAAAAAACAAAGATCGCCCCCCGCGGCCTACTCCAAATTTTAACAATGCGGGATATGGCCCCTTCCAGAACCGCAAGCTGCATGGATTCCCGCCCCTAGCTGTCCATGATCGAGAGCCTGCATGACAATCAAACGGGTTTAAAGCCCTCTATCTATAAAGATTATAATATTCACTATACTTAATCGTTATATATATATATATATATATATATATATATATATATTATATATATGTGTATGTATGTATATAATGGTCCGCGCCGACTCATGTGGCTTTTAAATTAAGCTTATTTATTTTATTTTATTTCACCCATGTCAATTTATACATAAATACATATTTATATATATTATACAGCATAATTAAAAGAATAATAAAACAACAAACAAAAGAAAGTAAAAATAAAAATTGACGACATTGATAACATTGAGCTCTACAAGGCCTTAATGAGATATTAGAATGTGAACATTTTAGTGGCTTAATCGAAAGAAGGGGTAAAAATATGGTACTGTGAATTTTTTCAGATTTTATTCTGAGACCGGGAACTATTTTTAAAAAAAAACATTGAAAGTCTATTTTATGACGTCACGGGCGGCACTGCCCTATCCTTTTTCTTAGGGAGTGCCGTCCGTGACGTCATCAAAATAAACTTTCAATCATTTTTTAAAAATAGTTCCCTGTCTCAGAAAAATCTGAAAAAATTCACAGTACCATATATTATATTTATCCCCCTTCTTTTGATTAAGTCACTAAAATTTTAACATTCTAATATCTCATTGTTAGAGCTCAATGGCTTATATAATTATTTTTTGTTTAATTAAACCCTATTGGGTACTTCTATTTACTAATTACATACTACTTGAAACCCCGAACCTTCCGAAACCCTAACTTGAGCGTTTCGCGGGCTCTTCTGGAACGGGGGCGGCCACGGCCTTGCAAATCCATCCCGGCATTTGCCTGCGGCTGAGGGAAACGTGGAAACCTCAGCCAGGATGGACGCTACAGCTTTTGTCAATGAACCGAAAGTGCAATGGTCCAAAGCCAGGGGAACCACAGAACAAATGGCCGCTATCCTTCTCTGTATACTTAACGCTATATAGCTCTATATATGAAACGCTCAAGTTAGGGTTTCGGAAGGTTCGGGGTTTCAAAGTAGTATGTAATTAGTAAATAGAAGTACCCAATAGGGTTTGATTAAAAATTTAATATATATATATATATATATATATATATATATATATAATTATATATATATATATATATATATATATATATATATATATATATATATATATATATATATATTAAATTTTTAATCAAACCCTATTGGGTACTTCTATTTACTAATTACATACTACTTTGAAACCCCGAACCTTCCGAAACCCTAACTTGAGCGTTTCATATATAGAGCTATATATATATATATATATATAGCTATATAATATTTGGATAAACCTATAACATATACTTTTTAGTAATATAGTCAAAAAACTCCGAACACCTTCCGAATTAAACCCAAAAACTTGAACGTTTCACCATGGCTCTCATTGAGAACGAGCTAGGTTATTATATTCTTGCAGCCACGGCCTTAACTGCAATAATTCTCATCACGGCATTTGCCTAGCTGTGACTGAGGGAAACGTGACATCCTGACATCCTCTGATTATCAGCCAGCAAGCGCGGATCCAGTAAAAATTTCGGGGGGGGGGGGCTCCTGTTGTAAAAAAAATGGAGTGGGGAAAACGCCTCTAGACTCTATATTGCCCATGTTAAATCCAAAATTCAAGGGGGTGGGGTTGGGGGACTGCAGCCGCCCCCCTGGATATATCCGCCTGTCAGCCACAAATTTGAAGATTCATGATGCTATACATTTTAGTTTAAATTGTCATGACGTTCGCCACGTGCTGTTGTGTTTGGTGATCTGACATGACCCGGTCGGTCAAACCCAATTAATATAAACCATGACTCACATGACTGCGCCATAAGTGACACGTACGTACCTCCTCAAGTTCCTCACCGGCTTTTTCAAATAATTGAGTAAAATAATTTTATTTGAAAAATAAAAACATGCAGGAAGAAAATATATATAATAAAATAATTTAGAAAAAAAATATTACTATTAATTAATTTAAGCCCGTACGTGTTATATTCAATATATTGACTTATTAAACGATATACATGCATTAATTTTTACATGCAAACAGGCGCGGATCCAGGGGGGGGGGCTGGGGGTCTGCAGCCCCCCCCCCCTCCTGAAATTTTGGATTTAACATGGGCAATATAGGCATTTCCCCCACTCCAATTTTTTTTAACATTGGCCTTATAAAGGCAGCCCGGCCCCCCCCCCCCCCCCCCCCCGAAATTTTTTTCTGGATCCGCGCCTGCATGCAAATGTCATTAACTTAAGTTAATACGTAATGATTGAAAGATGCAATGTTGCTTATAATGTAATTAAACAATTTAAACAAATATTAGTATGGAGTTCAAGTTTTCTTATTGTAAGGATTCCATGAAAAATCGTTTTCAATAGAAAAATGATGTCATTCATGCATGCAATATACCGAAACTTTAGAGCATCATGCAGTTACAAATACTTTAAAAATATGTTATTATATTGTATAAATTTTCGAAATACAGATAATACATAAATATATAGGCCCCGGGTCATTATTATTTTTTCTAATTTATATTTATTCCAATTTTATATTTTTATAATATATATATTATTATAACATATTACATATATGTATATATATATATATATATATATATATATATAGATAGATATATATATAGATATATATATATATATATATATATATATATATATATATATATATATATATATATATATATATATATATATATATATATATATATATATATGTATATATATACACACATATATATATATATATATATATATATATATATATATATATATATATTATATTCATAAAGCCTTCATATATTTTCAAATTTTTTACAAAAGAAATTTCAATATATTTACATAATTTCTTTAAATATTTATAAAAAATTGTTATTAATTGATTTTAATTGTTAATTAAAATTAATTAATTATAATTGTTAATTATAATCAATTAATTAATTAATTATAATTAAAATTAATTTAATATTTAATGTCAATATTAAATTATATATATTTATTAAATTAATAATTTAATTACAAGTATTTATTGTCAATATATTTTTTCTAATAATTAATTAATCAACAAATTTTAAATTAATTTTATTATATTTAAGTAATTAAATTATTTAGATTTAAAGATTCCCAGGGTAGGGAACGACGCCATCTTGCTCGTCAATTTAGGGTCCATCGTATGCGCCCTACAAAAATGGCGTCGGTAGGGGACGAAAAAGGGAGTGAAGTAGGGAACGAAAAGTATTGGGAAGCAAATTCAATATGGCGGAAGGTGATTTTTAGGGAAGGGTAGTAGACATAGTAGACGAGATTAGAGAATTGGGACAGCTCCTAATACTCTGTGGTGTCTGTACTGCGCTAGACTTTTTTCCAGCATACACGTTTTTTATGCCACTAAATTTTGCATTTTGTGCTACATGAAACAGTTAATTAGTACTATACGAGATGGTGCTCATGTCGTACCGGTTCATCCCCCTGCACTTAGCAGAGTTCCCAGAGACCACGGACTTGACTCGAGTACTGCAGTATATAGCCAGAAGCCCCGCTCGCGCTGTTAGTTGCTTCTCCCAACACATTCTGCCCTATCTGTTTACTCAATGTTCCAGGTCCAATCTGTTTTCTCTTTCCTTCCTTCCCTCTGGTAAAAGGTGCTAAAGAACATATATCCATGCATGGAAGCTAGACTTGAATAACACAACACATCAGTAAGTTGGAACGTAGGGGGAGGAGCTATACTTCATAATGATTTGAAGAAAGAGCTGTGCAGCAAATGAAAATTACTTGCATACTGTATTCATTTATTATTTTTTAAACGTTCGTGGAAAGAAATATGAGCTAAAGTCATTATATTCATCATGCAGCAGAATATTCTCTCCATATCTTTGCTTCAGCAGACACTTTATGTGGCGTGCCAAGCATGAAGATACGTATTTTAATTTATACGAATAATACATGATGACTGATCAGACATAACAAATCATGTTATGGAAGTTATCATTCATACCCCTACTGATGAATGATATTATAAGAACTTTACTAATAACAAATTATGTTGATCCATGCCATAGAGAATTATTTTTTTAACATGATGGTATTATAAAAAAATAATCATCAAATCTTTGTTTCAACCTAAACCTAGGCCAAATAATGATTAAAAAAAAATAATAATAATAATAAAAAAAATAAATAAGGGTACATTTAATAAATACATATAAATTACATATAATACATAAAATAAAATACACATATAATCTGTATAACTGTCAGACACACCATATATATACACTGTATATTTGTTTCGCCATAATTAAATCAATAACACTTAACTTGTTAGATAGATATAAATAATATTAAGATGAAAAATTTATGATGAGAAAAAATTATGACATCATGTTATCATGCCATGGACTAAAATATATAAGCTTAAGTATTTAAGAGCTTAAAATTGAAATTCAATTCTCCGCAATGATCTTTGAGCCGCCGTGAGTATAATATTATGTATATCTGTGACACAAAAAAAAAAAAAAAAAAAAAAGGGGTTACATTTTACATTTTCAATTATATAATAGCAACAAAGAAAAAAAAATGTTGAAGACTTTCAAGTACATGTTCATCAGGGTGATAACATTACATTTAACACATCGATAACAACAACTGATTTGAGAAAAGGAGAAAATTAGGTTGTAGCTGAAAGATTAACTGTAGAGATAATTTCTGAAGATTGCAAGGTATAAAATAAAATTTGAGGACCACCGCACTCGTCAAATAAAGGCGACGACAACAACGACGATTTCATCAGATAAGTGCACGCTGTTAACGATTCATGTCACACTCAAGTCAATTTGCAGTGATGACCGAGTGTTCTGCGAAGGCGACTTTAAACGCCCGACACCCCGCACTTGCGATGCTCTGATAAAAAATAAATAAAAATGTCTTGTTTTTGTGCAGCTGCAATCACAGCCGTCCACTTGAGAAACACATGTCGGTACTTTATTTTGCAACGCTCACATATTTTTTTATAAATAATTATGTGCATTGACCATATATAAAAGGCATAATTACTCTTAAATTTAATACAAATATTAATTAATTATAAATACCCTAAAATAATAACAAATATTATTTTGTGAATAATAATCAAAACCGGGGTAATATCGTCAATCCTTTTTGATAAAAACATATATTTTTATAGCTGCATTAATTGTTTTTAAAATTTTGAAGATATTTTACAGCATGCAGACTGCTATTTAATGAAGTTAAAACATATTAAGGGGCATTCACAAAGCCCTAAGGTCACATTTAGGGCTCGATAATTTAAAGCCCGATTTTAGGCATGCTTTTTAGACCCAAAATTTCTGGTCTTAAATTATCGAGCCCTAAATGTGGCCTTAAGCCTTTGTGAATGCCCCTCATTGCTTTTACAAATCATTGTCAAGACCTTCTGCATCTTCTGCGTATTAAACTTTATGACCCGGCTTTTAATAGAATACCAATTAAGAATAAATAATTTGGCACAGAAACAAGTTATTGGCTAATGCATTTGTTTTTCAAGTGAAAAATATGTCAGTTTGATTTGCTGAATGAGCTATAATTATTACTGATCATGTGACTGCCACGATATAATATTGACCCTGCTGAACTAACCCGCGGCCACACAAAGTTCACGAGGACGCTTGCGGAGGAGAAGAGATCATCAGGATTTATTATTGTTGGACTGCGGTGTCTTGCGCTGCTGCTTCAATTGAGGGTATCAGTACACAAGTTTGGGGGGTTGTGGGCGTCTATCTGGTTGTCATGGTAACACGGAAGCTGCAGCCAGCCAGCAGGCACCCGGGCGAGGAGAGAGGAGACTGAGCAGTGAGGTGTGCTAGCCTCGCTTGCCCGAGGAAGGAGGGGCCGCTTTGATCTCTTTCTGCCTCGCGCTATACAGTGGTGTCGCCTATAAGCCCCATATTATATCATCATAACAACACCGTACCTCTGCTGCTGCTGCAACGTTAGCAAACATTTAAATACATACACCTATAGCAATAGTTGTAGTAGTAAAAATCTATGTAAGCCTTTTTCTTCTCCTCTCCTCAAGACTCCAAGCAGAGGTTCACTTCAACACAAAAGCCATAATAAGCTTCTTATGTATATCATAAAACGTACGAAGCAAAATATTATATAAAGTATTGAAACTACTGTACCGTATTATGCTTTATCAAAGCTTTTATGGTTTAAGACTATATTTTTTTTATGTGTTTATTTATGTTGTAACAAAAGAGTGAAATTTTTTGGGGGGATTTACCTATCATCGTTAGGTAAAATAAATCTATCAAATTATTCTAACATTGTAAATATACTCCGTTAAGTTTAGTACCATAGTGTAAACATTTAACCAACTCGACTACATTTTAGTTTTGTTTAAGTTCTGTATATATAATTTAGTTGATCAAAGAACAATTTTTAGTAGAAGAATGAACAAAAATGCACTAAAATATAACAATTGATTTTCTACCAAGACATCATACCATTGCTATGCGGCCATCAAGAGGGTGGGAAAAATACGAATGCTTTGTCCATGTCATTGTTTTAAAACAATAGGTTTGCAGTAAAACATTTTGGAATGCAATAAAAAAAAACTCTGGTAAAACTCTACAGGACCCAAGATATGAATAAAGGCATCCTTCTTAAATTGAAAACATTTAGTACAAAAAAACAAACTCTTTGTGAAGACAAGTTATATAGTAAAACTGATTAGGTAATGAACCGGTAAAATAACGAGCAAGATCGCGCGGCCGGAGTAAACGAAACGATATAGCGGCCGGTCGTCTTTAGAAAAGCTAACATATTAAATTTAATTTACGCTCTGGCTGCAGATTACGAGTTGTGATTTAGAAGCCTAATGAAATCGTTAGACGGCGGTCAGGCAAGCTTGCGGCTACTTCTGAGAGCACCATGCACAGATCGGAGCTGCTGATGTAGGCTCTGGAGCCGAGGAGGAACATCCTCTGCAGGTTTTGGAGAGGAATGCGCCGCCCGCCGCTCACATCTCCACCAAGGAAGAGCTATTATTGTTGGTCCGCCCGACTATCCAAGAAGAGGTCTGGTTTTCTTGACTAAAGAAAGAGTCACGCTGGTGCTCCATGCCGTCACCTTGTCTATTTAAATTAATTTAATAAGTCACTTGTAACAGTTGTAACATTATCCCTTTAAAACACATGAAATTCAAAGTTAAATAGCTATATAAAATTAAGAGTTGAGAAAAATAATTAATTAGAAATTAATAAATGAATAAAAGTAATAATATGTATAACATTTATAATATTATTATAAAATAAATATAATAATTTTACTACACTAGCTTCTATATTCATTTATTATTTATTTATTCTTACAAGTTTTATTTTATTATTAAATTTCTCGAATTAGTCGAAAAAATGTTTCGTCTTTTCTTTTTTTAATCTAAATAGAACTGCTTGTCAGTATGACATTATTCACACTAACTTTGTACTGAAAGTCGATTTTTACCAACCAAATTCTTGTGTGTTTTTACAGAACTGTCCTAGTTTTAGTAAAAAATTGCCTTAATTACCAGTTCATTAGGCTGATTTCCGTTCAAATTAACGGGGAGGTCGACATCAAACAATTTATGTTGCTGACTGAGCGACTACATTCACCTTTTCCATTACAAAGGGTTGAAACAGCTCCTGAGGGTTGCGGTTGGAGGACGTGACATCACACAAGGATGCCGTGTACCTCCCAGTTCCACCCGTTCTTGTATTACGAAACTCGCGGTGTTCTATGTGATGTGTTGCTTCGTAGCCTCCAGCCTACCTATAATTATTATACTGCCACAGGCAATCAAATTATTAATTTCACGCTTTGAATAAAATGTACCGTTATAATGAGCATGTTTTAAAAGTTGTAAAGAATCATTTAGGCGTAATTTTGAAACAGTTTAGTTAATATTTTGCTTGTCGACTAAACCGATTGCGTTTCGATGTGTAATAAGAGCACAACGCCAATCAATCACCATGCAAGATGTTCTCACTCTTCTTTAGTTCTAAGCTGCTTGGATCTTCGTAAGAGACGCATTCCTTGCGAGCTCTGATGCAAAAACGTGTTGAAACTTGTTCACAAACGTGAAGCGACATGTAGCTCTGCCATGCCGCTTTTTCTTTTACCTAACAAAAGCCCACGCTCGTCTTCAAAGGATTTTTTTTTCCCTTTTTTTTTCAAGACCTACTTCTTTTCCAATGTGGCATTACACAGTCCTGATATCTACACGTGCGGCAATAATTTAAATTGAGGGATTACCAACATTCATAAGAATAGTGCCAAGTAAAAAAAAAGTTTATGCGAGTAAATTTGTAGAAAACATTTATTTTTCATATCATCATCAGAAGGTGACAGACCACTTCGCGCGCGATTATTTCCGTAAGCCGCGGTCTTGAGGATGATCTCCGGTCTTGAGAATAATCTCAAGGAGCAAGCAAGCAGCTTGATATCAATCAAAGTGGCTACTTGATGGGAAAACAAAAGGACCACTTCCTAATTAGGGTTGCTTTGACAGCTGCTGCGGAGTCTGCCACTCTGTATTTCGCCGCTTGGCCCGGGTATAGGAAGTGTTAATAAGTCCCTTGCTCGCTCGCTCCCTCGCAGACTAGCGCGAGGGCTCATTGTTAATGGGGGAGAGGAAGGAAATCTAGTTGAATTCTTTTACTTACTTGTTAGGTTACTTTAGTGCCTTTTTACAATGATTTTGTGTAGGAGAAGAATGTTTCAAAAATTTATGACATGCGTCTCCTGAGCTGAGAGCTTTCTCTGTCATTTGGTCTTTGTTAGAGGGCAATTTGTCCCGTTGTTGAGCTCTTCATATGACCGCGAGGTGCCTGCATGCCTGTCCATACTAAAACTTCAAAAGGTTCTGTAAGTTTAGTCCCTGCACCCCACACGTCACGCTTGCCAGACATCGGTGCTCACAATATCAATATACGTAAGGTTCACATCCCAATACTTTAACATTACAACTTGATGAATTTATTAAACAATCTAAAGCAAAATGAAGTGTTATTTTCTGTGTAGTGTTATGTGTAGGTAGCGCGTCTGCATGCCCCTCGCGGCCCGACTACCCGCATTTTGTGTCATATAAAATATGTTGCTTTCTTTATTCCTTGCCGATCCCACTCCCTTGCCCTCCCTTATAGCCCATACTAGACAAAAGAAGCAGCTGAATTATGTGAAAACAGTGAGCATGTACACAACAATATAAACGTCTCAAGTTCATAAACCGTGCTATTATAACAAAAAAATGTTTTAACAGAGGTGTCCTAAACCAAGCTTATCATAAAACATAAAAGATGTATGGATTAAATACATGTTTTGACCAATTAAGGTACATAAAATGTGATATTATATAGGTAAGTTATTATCTTAGTTATTCTATTTTATGAATTAATATTAATAAAATACATTTCATTGGTGACACTAAAAAAACAACTTTAATTTATTTGATGGAGTGTCACGTACAAGGGGGAAAAAAAACTTGGTATTAAAATTAAAAAGGTCCTTTGGTAATCTGTGATACTTAATTTTTTACTGCCACTAAAAAGATGTAGAAGAAAGTGGCTGGTTTGCTGGCATGCGCCAGAGGCCAATCATTTGCATGCCGCCAGTGTCGCTAAGCCCTCTCGGCTCCAACTTACTACTGGCAATCAATCTGGCCGCTAATCCTTCCACTGACACACCACTGCGATACAAAGTAAACACGAAACCTCAAAAGAAAAGAAAATTTAATTTACATTCATAACCTTTTGTATAATAAAACCCTAGACTCACAATTTACAATAATAATAGAAAAATACAATAATATAAAATATCAAATTACAACATAAGATTTGAAGAATCACGGACCAAATACCCCCGGACGAAATACCCCCGGACCAAATATCCCCGCCCGGACCGGACGAAATACCCCCGGACGAAATACTCCCGGACGAAATATCCCCGGACGAAATACTCCCGGACGAAATACCCCCGGATGAAATACCCCCTTGTAAGTGGAGAAGGGTGGGCGACCAACACAGGAGGGGAAGTTGACTTTATTTATAAAGTCTGTTTTTTTGTCGTTTGTCTGACGTCACGCGCGTCGTTAAAGAAGGAAGTTAGTAACGCCATTTTTCACAACAAATATATATCATATAATATTCAAAGTATATTTATAGTTAATGCCGTATCAAGATCTCAAATTGCGTCTTTAATTTTATACCAAAACATACTCAAAATTGTGCCGCAAACAAACGATTTTTGTATATTCTATGCTTACTTTGATTGTGCGGCAATTATAAATTGTCTCAGCGTTTTGCAGCAAGATTTTGAAGGTTTTTAAACGATTTTAGGTTTTTAAACCTAGGTGTGCCCCTAGCGATTTGAGCAAAGCCCGAAATTAACAAATATTTTGGGATTTGCTCATTTAAATTTGAACATTTCTAGAAGTGCTCAAATCGAAAAAAGCAATCCCCGACGAGAAGTTTTATATCGGGCTTTGCTCACTGTTTTGATCATTTCTAGAAGTGCTCAAAGCAAAATGAAAAATAATAATTGGAAATTGTGCCGTATTATAGCAATAAATAATAAAATATTGTAAATTTAATAATATTTTAACTATATCACTTTTTAATTTATTGATAAAAATACAAATTTAACATTAATAGCGTGTATATAGTATTTTTTTTTTATTAAAACATTTCTTTCTGTATTATTCAAGTCAGATTGAAAAAATACGATTTTTTCACACTGAGAGACACTTTTAATTTTTTTATTATCATTTTTTTATAATTAAAGGGTATGATTACAATTTATATACCCTAGCAATGAATTCCAGGTTGCAGATGAACAATTTCTAAGTTCAGACGACGTACCACATGCACATGACAAAGAAAAGAGTGCCTCAGATCAGCAGCAGCATTAGCAAATTCAAAGCAAGGTTTTGTGTTTTGCAACTACAAGAAAGGTTGTCAATCTAAAACATGTTGCGCAAAGAAAAAATTTAGATGAAATTTAAAAAGCCATGATAGTAATCCCTGCAAAAATAAGTCAAGTTCAGGTAATAATAAGATCAGGTAATAATCAGGTATAATATTTATTTATTTATTTATTTATTTATTTATTTATTTATTTATTTATTTATTTATTTATTTATTTATTTATTTATTTATTTATTTATTTATTTATTTATTTTAAGTTAGTAGGTTTGGTACTATCTTGAGGAGCTCTTTGCTTCTTTGCAAGTTCTGTAAATGAAGTTAAAATGATTTTGTAATATATCAGCTGTAAAAAAATTATTTAAATTAACTAACATACAATATTAATATAAAAAGTGTGACAAAATCGTATTTTTCAGTATCAATTGAATAAAACAGAAAGAAATATTTTAATAAAAAAATAATATACAAGCTAATGCTAAATTTGTATTTTTGGTACTTAATTAAAAAATTGATGTAATTATAATATTATTAAATTCACAATATTTTATTGTTTTAATTATTTATTACAAATTATTACTATAATACGGCACAATTCATACAATTATTATTTTTCACTTTGCTTTGAGAACTTCTGGAAATGATCAAAACAGTGAGCAAAGCCCAAAATAAAGCTTCTCGTCGGGGTTTGCTTTTTTCGATTTGAGCACTTCTAGAAATGTTCAAATTTATATGAGCAAAGCCCAAAATATTTGTTAATTTATTCGGGCTATGCTCAAATCGCTAGGGGCACACTTAGATGTGCGCATTGAATTCGGGCTTTGGTGCCAACATATATAAATAAAGGAAGGAATAAATAAGGAAATAAATAGAACAACAAGTAAATTAAGTTTCTTCAGGAGGGGTACACATGCTACGTTAAGTGTTCACGGCACCTATATAGCACCGGGGGGCGTATTTAGGTTCCAGTACCCTTTACAGCACTTCGCGCTGAAATTTGAATTATTTCGCATTTCGAGTTTCACTTTTTTCTCTTTTTGCCGCTAATCAATTCAAATATTTAAAAAATACCATTTCCTCGCAAAGTTCAATTTTGATTTCCTCGCTATACTTATCTCACAGAGTTCTTACGATTGCTTTCCATAAAGATGTTGAATTACAGCTGGAATAATATAAAATTTAGCCAGTTAATTCATACTTATTTTCCCCAAACCGATTTTGTGCTCTCTGTTATTGCAATATTAATATTAAACTCGAGTACGTTGAAAAATAATATTTTATACTACGTTCAGTTTTCGGAATTTATTTTTATGGCTAGTTAATAAATATGGCATGAGTTAAAAAATAATTTAATGAGAGTTCTGCCATGAAAGCATATAGCATTTACACAGCGCTTGAATGTAAAACAAAACAAAAAAAACATAAACACAATAGTTTATGATGTGTCTTTGCTGCCAATGCATTTGGGCTATATAGTTTGCTACAACATATATAATGAAGAGCTAGCGCATAAAAAAATACTAAAAATTAAATTAAGCGATTGATATTATACTGCAATGAGACAATTATAATCACACTTAGACTGCACTCATGATTAATTATTATTATATATGCAAATAAATGCAATTAACAAACAATAGCAAATATTTTTTTCTCTTTTTCTACGTGAAATTTACTACATTTTTTAACATTGTTAACACATAAAGCTATAGCAATGCGTAATTACAGCCTATAATAATTCATGTATATAAGTTACAATAAATGCAATGTTTGTTTCCGTGCTAAAAAAAAAATCTAAAGATTATATACAATAGACAAGCTTATAATTCCGTGGAAATTCTGTTACATTTTTTAATGGATTCGAGCACTTTGAGTTACGTATTATATATTTTTTTAATATATTAAAACTAAAACGTCCTCAAAATACTTGTTGTCAAATGTTTGCATGAATATGACGTTGCAGTATTATTAAGCACAGTTTTAATTAATTAAGAGTGTTGGAGGGTCCAAGCATATTTAAAAAGAGGAAAGTATAATATATTTTCATAACATGTATTCAAACTCATAAGATCCTCTATTCAAATACATAATACATTTAATGAGAAAAAACAATCGCATGTGATGGTCTTAATACATCAAATGCTATATTTCTGTTTCGGTATGAATTAATTTATGAAAAAATTAAATTAATTAAATAACCTAACTCAACCTTTTTCTTCCGAACAATTTTATGTGAGGCAGATCAAGTTGCTGAATTCTTCTGTACTGTACAGTATAATTTGTAACTGTGTTCATGCATTATTAAAGGTTCCTTTTGACTTTTTAAAAATTGAATGATGCAGTGGATAAAAATACTAATATTAATGGGACAAAAACATATTGCATAGCAAAATATATATAGCAATTTTGTTTGGTTTGTGAATTCATCTGTTTCAACAATCAAATCAAATTAGATTTTTGCTGTAGAAACGATACTCGTCTAAAAAATTACTGCATGCAATTTAACTATATACTTAATTAATGTTTATATAAATTACAATATATTTTCCTTAATCATGGGTAGTATATTTATAATTGACATGAAAAAAGAGGCTTACTGACAGCATAATAGTGTGATTTAAACTGCTGACGATCGAGGAATTCAGCAACTTGATCTGCCTCACATACTTGCGTCACATAAAATTGTTCGGAAGAAAAAGGTTGAGTTAGGATATTTAATTCAATTAATTTTTTCATAAATTAATTCATACCGAAACAGAAATATAGCATTTGATGTATTAAGACCATCACATGCGATTGTTTTTTCTCATTAAATGTATTATGTATTTGAACAGAGGATCTTATGAGTTTGAATATATGTTATGAAAATATAATATACTTTCCTTTTTTTTAAATATGCTTGGACCCTCCAACACTCTTAATTAATTAAAACTGTGCTTAATAATACTGCAACGTCATATTCATGCAAACATTTGACAACAAGTATTTTGAGGACGTTTTAGTTTTAATATATTAAAAAAATATATAATACATAACTCAAAGTGCTCCATTCAAAAATGCAACAGAATTTCCACGGAACTATAAGCTTGTCTATTGTATATAATCTTTAGATTTTTTTTAGCACGGAAACAAACATTGCATTTATTATAACTTAATATACATGAATTATTATAGGCTGTAATTACGCATTGCCACAGCTTTATCATGCTTGATGTGTTAACAATGGTAAAATATAGTATTATAAGATTTTCCGTAGAAAAAAAAGAGAAAAAATATTTGCTAATGTTTGTTGCGTATATATTTGTTGCATATGATATTAATTAATCGTGAGTTTGAATATTATAATTGTCTCATTGCAGTCAATAGCTTAATTTAATTTTTAGTATATATATATATATATATATATATATATATATATATATATATATATATATATATATATACATATATATATATATATATATATATATATATATATATATATATATATATATATAATATATATATATATATCTATTTTTTTTTTTGCACTAGCTCTTCATACTATTAGTTGATTAGTTGTGCAATAATATAACACAATAAAAGCATTGGAAGCAATATTAACACACATCATAAAAGATTTTTTTTTTCAAGCGCTGTTTAAATGCTATATATACCAGTGCCTTCATGGCAGAACTCTCAATAAATTAATTTTTATTTTAACTCATGCCATTTTTATTAATTATAGCCATAAAAACAAATTCCGAAAACTGTACGTAGTATAAAATACTATTTTTCAACGTACTCGAGTTTAATATTAATATTGCAATAACAGAGAGCACAAACTCGATTTGGGGAAAATAAGTATGAATTAATTGGCTAAATTTTATATTATTCCAGCTGTAATTCAACATTTTAATGGAAAGCAATCGTAAGAACTCTGTGAGATAAGTATAGCGAGGAAATGGTATTTTTTTAATATTTGAATTGATTATCGGCAAAAAGAGAAAAAAGTGAAACTCGAAATGCGAAATAATTCAAATTTCAGCGCGAAGTGCTGTAACGGGTACTGGAACCTAAATACGCCACCGGGGGACCAAAAACAATAGAAAATATTGCATTTTTAGACCTATACCAATTGCATCAGAATTAAAAAATTACACTAAAAAAATTTACTTAATTTTTTTTTAATTTAAAAAGTTATATAGGGACGATTTTGAAAAATTTTAGTTTAAAAAAAAATCTAAAAAAAATGCAATAAACACTAATAATTAACATGCATAAAATGTATCGTATCAAAATATATTACACATTAATTTTAATTCGATATGAATGATATGATAAATTAATGCATAATGCATTGGCCTAACGTTGCTAACTTCCTTCTTTAATACGACGCGCGTGACGTCAGACAAACGACAGAAAAACAGACTTTATAAATAAAGTCAACTTCCCCTCCCGCGTTGGTCACCCGCCCCTCTCCACTTACAAGGGGGTATTTCGTCCGGGGGTATCTCGTCCGGGGGTATCTCGTCCGGGGGTATTTCGTCCGGGGGTATTTCGTCCGGTCCGGGCGGGGATATTTGGTCCGGGGGTATTTCGTCCGGGGGTATTAGGTCCGCTTACCGATTTGAATGCTTGTGAGATTAAGCCATATCTATGTATAACATTCTCTATCTTTTTGTTACAAAAAAAAAAAAAAAAAAGTGTAAAAGAAAACGACGGCTTTATCTAAAAGGTAGCATAAGAAGGTATTTGAGGAGGAGTAGGAGGAAGGTACGACGAGGTCCGACTGGGCAGCGCTGCGGTGGGTAGAAAGAAGGTACCGAGAGACAGCAGCTCGTGGCTCAGGAGGAGGCTATGGCGGCGGCAAACTCTGGGGGCGGCAGCTGTCGGCCAGGAATGCGGCTCAGCCAGCTACACTGCTTCCCACGCTCACCTTGAGTTAAGCAACAGCAGCACCAGCCGGACCTCATCATCATTGTCTAAACTGCCTAACACTGTAAATCATGCTAATTTGATTAATTAAAATAACATCACTATTAAAAAAATAGTAACTTAATCAAAATAAGTGTTTTGTACAAAAGTTTGTTTTTTTGAGACGAGATAAAGTAATTTTTATTATAATTAATTAATTTTATTCAAATTCAAATTTTTATTTCGATCATAGGCTGTACAGCATGGATCACGTCAATTATTACATTAAATATGTAACATACTTAATTCTAATTAAAATTAGCCTAAATTTAATAAATTTAAACACATATACCCAAACAATATTTAAAATATATATGATCTATAAAATTAATACAATAATTAAAATTGTGTCCTTTTAAACATCACATTAGCACCATAATATATTTAACACACAACTTTTAAATTCAATTAAAAGTCTATATATCTTGACAAAATAATTAGTTATTTTAACAATTTACTAGTAGTAAATTAGTTATTTAGAAAGCACTTTTGCATAAATTGTCATATATTCACATAATTTATTTCTTCTTTTCACAGTACAATAAGTTTCTTGATGCACTTACTCTTCTTGTATGAATTATTATGAAAATTATTTTTATATTTTTATCAGTTAAAGATAAGATTTTAATATGAATTAATATTATTAAACTTTAAAGTGCTGTTAAAAATCAGCCTTTTTTTTTTTTGTTTTTTTCTAAGTAATGGGATCAATAATATTATCAGTGTTTATATTTCACGCGTGGGTAACTTTTTTTTTTATCAGCTATGATCTAATTCTCATTCATTCATTTTTATTTTCAACATTTTCTTTTTAAAATAATTTTATTTCACGAAGAGTAAGAAAGAAAGATTGAATGAATGAAATATGTCAATCAACAAAGAGATATTGTCATAATTAAATTTTATGGGTATATATTATGGTAACCCACTTTAAGTCTTGTAATAAAATATTATCCGACAACATAAAATAAACTATAAAATGCAGTAAAATTTTGGGGACTAACTCAAGTTACAGAAAAAAATAGCATCTCTCCACAGCATATACGGTCATAAAAGAGTGTTTATATACGACAGAGCTGCGGCTAAAGCAAGAGCATGCCGCCCTGCGTACGTGATTGACAACTATATCTCGTTCGGCCAGTCAAAGCTTGTCTTGGCAGACGTTGGCATCAAGCGGTTATCGAACATTTCATATTTACCTCCCCCTGCTGCTGCTGATTATTATTGTCAATGCCCGACATACATAATACGAAAAGGCGACACACCTTAAGAAACCGATGAAGGTTCCGCAACAAAAAAAAAAAAAAAAAAAAAAAAAAAGAATCTCTGACTTTTGCATTCTTTAACAATGATACAGTATACAAGAATTGTTATTATAAGATGGATCATTATGCATATGAATCTTGTAAAAATTTCATTACGGAATTTACAATTTACATACAAGTGAGCTCCTTCTGACCGCACCAAATAAGGCAGCAGCAAAAGCCGTTCATGTGGTGCCAGAAGGTCGCTTTATAAACATTTAAAAAAAATGCGTACTGATGATATGCAATGAAGATCAAAGAGCATGGATTTTTTTTTATTAAGTCTTGTTAATTTCATTACGTTCAACACTCTAAACTCCGATTTTTTTTTACTCCGTTTTGAAATCATTATTTTCATTTTATTAAAATAAATGGACAAAAAAATTTAATGCATATTTGGATACAGGACCTCGAGTTAGGTATTATCAATATTTCTTTAGTTCTTTAGCTAAAATATCAGGTATACAAATTCAAGTTAGTTTTTGAGTTATGATTTTTTAAAGTTAACTACTTTAACATGGAGAAGTGGAACTTCCATAATATGTTAAATTAGTGGCGGAAAATAAAATTCCAAAATCAATACTATTCTTATAAACACAGAGTAGAATAAGGTAGGTTAGTACATCTTGCTGATCTTGCATTTTAATTAAGATTATTTATTTCGCTTTCGTTTTAAAATCTAAAGGAAGTTCCCTTGATAGAACTATAAGCGAAGTTCCTATTGCCACTGCAACAAAATTTTCGGGACGGACTCAGTCTCTGAATCCAATGTTACAGTATGTAAAATATATGTCGTTTTAAAAACAAAGTCGCGTGTTTTTATGTTATACTGGTTAATTAATGTAATTATTTTCCAGCATGATATTATCCAAACGTTACGGAAGAGGCCATGCAGAATAACATCAACATTTCCCTTCCCGTACCATTGGTGGTATATACTGTAGTGTTCTATTTTTAATTCAGTGCTGTAGACGTATCAGTAAAATGCATTCATACGGTAGAGGACTAGAGGTACGATAATATTATTTGTAAGCGGACACCTTGCATGAGACTTCAAATAGTTTATATATTTATATGCATAGCAAGTGTATGTGTGTGTAATAATTTACAGAGTACATACAGAGCATCCCCTATCCCCTTCGACAAAACCCGGAAAACGTTCTGTAAGAAAAAAAAAAAGGTTACCCTGTAATTATGATTATTGTGAAGAGATTTAATTTAGCAGGTTTCTATTGAATTCGTTGTAGAAATTATAGTCTTCCTGGAGCCAGCTAAATTAAAAAAAGAACATATATATTATGTTAAACTGAAGTTTTGCTTACCTGGTATCGGTTCGCGAGGAATTTCGCCAAAGCCTTTCTCGTTCTGCAGAGCATGCCTGACGTTGGAGCAGTGCAGAGGACTAGTTGAGGCTGAAGTTGAATTTTTGAAGGGCTGATCGACGCTCATACAAAGCGCCGTAGCCAAGAGCGTCCAACATATGCAAATTATCCATCGAATATCACAAGCTAAAACACGTTTTACTTTCATTTCACTAAAATAGAACATTTCTGTTAGCCTTCTTCTTGACACTGAATTTGTTTTCTTTCCAAAAAGAGCACGTTTTGGGGCATGTGTGCGGCAAAGTTTAGAGACTGCACGAGCTCACAAACTAGAGGCGCGAGCCATAACACTGTCTCGCGGCTGCACCAACAAAGAGTTTAGTGAAGCCAACTCCAGCTGATGCAGCGGCCACTTAAAAATGTCAAATTTCCTGAAAGAATTCAAGCTGCTGCGACAGCGGCATTCACACGATACACACAGTCACCCGCTCACCCCATCAACAACAGCAGCAGCAGTATGAATGATGGCCGCCCCCTCCTGCTCCCCCTCTACTACTTTGCATTTTCCTCCCTCATGTTTCTCGTCTCGTCTCCCTTTTAATAAAATAATAAATATCAAACTTTTACGTTAATCTGCCCTCTATAAGGTAAACTTTAAACTAAACAAACACAAATGATTGCAGTGGGACATCTAGTTTTGATAAAAGTAACTAAAATGGGTACATTACATACCACGTAGCATACTTATTTAAATGGTTATGATTTTTTTTCCGTCATTCTGTCAGACTTCCTCAGTACCATATATGTAACAAATTATTTGACATCAGATAGTATCTGAAAATTTTATTTATGCGTCTGTTTTTAAGGTAGAGATAATGGCGGTCAGCTGTTCGACGTAGGTCCCTTTGATTTACATGACATATATGTAAACCTTAGCAAATTCACAAAAATTATGCAATTTTTTTGAGAGGCACAGATATTTGTGCCTAAAAGCCATAGAAAAAGTTTCAAAACAATTTAACGAGCCGATTTTCTTAAATTAAATTTTTAGTTTGTCTCTCCATGGGAATTAAAGCCCTGCTCTATGCTGAAAATTAAAAAAAAAAAAATAATTAAAAAAAAATCGGCTCATTTGCCTCCCAAAACAATTTCAGAATTTTTGTGAATTTGCTAAGGTTTACATGTTAATCAAAGGGACCTACGTCGAACAGCTGACCGCCGTTATCTCTACCTTAAGCATTTCCCAGTCAAAAAGCACCAGAGTTATAATATTTTACTATAATTATTATTATATTGTAGAGTTGCATGAATGCATGATTGCTGTTTATGCATTAATTTAACGTGAGGCGCCATGCAGGAGGAATATAATATATATATATATATATATATATATAGCTAGTCTCTATACCTGCACGCTGCGAAGGAGGGAGGAAAAAGAGGAAGTGGGTGTAGTGGGCGAAAATGTGTTATAGAAATATAAATTAGGTTCAATGACAATTAATAATAAATTAAAAAAAAAACAACAGTATTTTGGGCGGTGCTGAGATTTTTTCTAAGAGTTCTACGTGTCATTAAATTATAATTCTTAAAGTATTTAAACTTGATTTATTTTGATAAGTTGTGTAAAAAAATATAAGTATACACTTTGTTTATAATACTATATATAGTCTGTGCATTCTCGACCACCTCATGCAGCGCTGCCTACTTGCCAGCGGGACATGACGTCAGCGCAATCCCTTTTAATATTAATTAGATCCGAGACATATCATTGCATTTTGTGGCCAGAAATTAAGTTAATTGAGCAAAAACTTAGAGGACAATTATCAGCCAGGATGGTATATAAGCACTAAGTTTTTGCACGTAAGCGGCACATACTATATAGTCAAAGGGGCGAAGCGGTGGATATGAGTTAAATTTACAAATGCATGCATATATATGGTCATCACATGCTCAAAGACTCTATTAATTCATTAATTAATTCATTCATTAATTCTGAAAAACTGTTGATTTCTGAAACTTTTGGTCTGGCCATAATTAAGATAACAAGAGCCCTTCAATTGGAAATATACTTCTCAGCAGTCACAATTAAGTATAACAACTAAATTATAATATCTACAATACACAATCATGTAGCTTGAGACTTTTTTCTGCCAATTCGTCGATTTGAGTTTCATATGTTATTACAATGTAATTGTTAACAACTTTTTTCATGACCAAATATATTACATATTATATTGAAGGCAAAAATAAATAATTAATTCAAAATAATTATATGTGCATTATTTTAACACTTTTGGGAGAAAAAAAAATCTGATTCAGAAAAGAAACAAGATAAATTGTGAATCCATGTATACAGTAATACACAAAACAGTTAGAGCTGAAGAAGCTGATCAAGTTCTTGGTCGTTGAGGTCATCCGTATCATACAAATTGTTCGGTTTCTTGCCTAGACAGTTGACCTTACTCCCCTCATCTTCTGATGAGCCAACAGGTTCACTTACAACTGCAGCCAACGGAACTGGGACTTGACCTTGTGAACCATTCTTGTTGTCTTCTATTTCATTTGATACCAAATATTTGCTCCAACGATTTGAATATTTGCTACCACTGTCACATTTTGTTATTTCATCACGTTGTACCGTTAAGTTACTAGAATGTTTCTCTTGTAGACACTTACTATCACTACTAGTAGCAATTGAATCATCATCAAAATCTACTTCAATAACTCGTTTTGAATCATCAACACAATATTTTCCCCACTTTCCCTTGTAGGAATTCTTTGGTTTGGTGTTATGCAATTTGGTGTCAACTTGGATGCTTCTGTTAGGTTGTGTGGCATAAGATTCTTCACTACAGGATGCCGCAGCAACTTCAAGGGCTTCTTTGCTGGCCAAGAGGTTGTCTTGCTCAGGGTACTCAGAGCCCCTCAAACTCTGCCAGCCCCTGTGTTGTGGGTGTGACAATGTTGGGCCGCATTTGCTAGCTTGTCGACCTCGTAAAGAGGTCTTCTGCTTCTTGATTGGCTGAACCTCGTCCCTCTCATCATCGCTGCTCACTGGATGTTCCTTCTTAGGGTCCAAGAACTGACTCCACTTGCTACCTGAGACTTGCTGCGGTCTCTTGGGGTTCACCATTTCATTTTCCTAAAGAGAAAGAAGTTTAAATTAAAAATTATAAGTATTCATAGATTTTAACTTGTTTCCTCATTTCATTATTATTGCACATTTTGGTATTCTAAGCTTTGATGTATATGGTATTCAATTACATTTAAATGTCCACCCTATGATACAATATTCAGCATACCACAATCCTGTAACTCAAAAAGCAACTTAACTTAACTTAACTTAACTTAACTTAACTTAACTTAACTTAACTTAACCTGTTTTCTGACCTAATTGGTTAAAGCCTGAATTTGAGAACTGCTACAGAAAAAGAAATAACTAAATAAAAATAATAACTTATTGGAAGATAAAACTTTATCGAAAATGTCAAGAATTTGACAGATATCATCAATAAGGATTTTTAACAAAAAACATATTAAAAATATATAAAATATTGTTTATAAAAACATATTATGTTATATATTATTTATTTATGTAATTATGTATACTGTATAATATAGATATATACATTTACTGATACTTGTTAATGAATTGAAATTAAATTCCAGTTACATACCAAGAAACATTAATTACCTCGCACAAATACTCTGCAGCAACTTGCTTCACAGACAGTTGTGAGCCTGGTATAAGCCTGCCATTACTGGCCTCAATGCAGGCAGTGTCCTCTTCACAGAGTTCAGCTGCGCTGTCTTGCTCTGCTGTAATCCTCAAGGTGTTGAGACGCTGAACATGATTTCTGCAGTCCTTGCCAGTGCCTTGACCATATACCTTTAACAAGAAGTCATTTAACCGGTTCAGTTTTTAAGCAAAAATTAATTCTGTATGAATCACATACTTACTTGTTTCAATGATTGTTTTTCATTGCATACTTTGCACTGCCACTTAGTACTCTTCTTAACAATGTGAACCTTAAAAAACAAAATAATATGATTGTAATTAACAGTTACTCTAAAAGAAAAAAAAAAATAATATGACACTCCTTGCCTCTGAAAAGTTACCTTCTGCAACCTTGTTAATCACCATGCTCCGTAAGTATAACATTTGCACACGGCATGGTGATTAACAAGGCTACAGAAAGGAACTTTTCAGAGGCGAGGAGTGTACAAAATTAAGTAAATTAACAGTATGCATATAAATAAAAAATAAATATGTACTGCACCTGCACATGATAGTATATAAAGAAGCGTTCACATATTCAAAAACTGCTGTGGCATGCCGTAACAATTTTTGACTATGTGAAAGCTCCTTTATACCAGAGACCTCTCTCTACATATATGTCTTAATTACATGGACAGAAAATTTATCAAAATTTCAAAAGTCATGCATTATCTATAGCACAAAACATCAATGCTATCGTGCTATATAAATCATACACACAGTTCTGGGAAACCTTCTAAAATTTTAGTAAATTTTCTGACCATAAGACAATAATCAGGTCTTTAGCTGATATAAACTCAAATCTGCATGGTTAGCATGGCATCATATTAAGGAGCTTTCACATAATCGAAAAATGCTACGGAAATACGCCGCAACATACCGTAGCAAATGTTGTTGATGACAGTATAGAACCTCGTGACTTAATTGCTATGGTGCGTTCTATATATGGTACCCCATAGAAAAATCAAGATCAAAGCTCCTTTATATGCATACTACGAACATACTTGCAAAGTTGCAAAGTCCCAATTAAAATATATACCATGGTAGCCCCCCCCCCCTCCCCGGCCCCTAGAAAATTTATATGATATACATATATATATATATATATATATATATATATATATAGGCATACATTCCCTCCAGAGCTGAGCGCTAGATGGTTCCACACCCTTGCTGCCATGCATTCAGTATTAACCACACTACAGTATATGCATATATGAGAGCTAGCACTATTATAGCTGCTAGCACATACATAATATATTAATTATTGGGACCTATACTGTATCATGTATCATGCATAGCTAGCTTACTGGGGGAGAAGTGGGAGGAAAGCGATTACGTACCCCCTGGATCCACCCTTAACTGGCAGTGTATGTATTCCGTCCATATAAAACATATAACATGATACACTTATATAAGCTTACTTGAAATGCAGAGCAGGAATAACAACGTAAAACGTGGAACTCTTGAGGCATGTTCATGCAAGCGCTCGTGCTTCTAGTATTGTCTATATTGATAATGTTTACAGTACGTGTTTTATAACTCTATAACATAATTTTATGTTATAGAGTACAACAGCACTATCCTACTGTATTTTTTTTTTTTTTTTTTGTAACCACTAATTGCTATTAACTATTAACCCAATTCTTTCACCTCAATTAGCGTCTCACACTGTCCAACAACGGCCCACAAAGGTAGGCCGGTCCACAAGACTAGAGCACTGTTATCATAGACCAGAGTCAAGGACTCGCAAGGAGTTGACCAGAGCAAACCAGGGGCCCCAGGAGAGCAGGAGAGCAATGAAGCAGAGCGTACTTGATTAAATTCTTGATTTCCTAATCAAGTACGCTCTGAATGGAGGCAATGGAGCAAACTACAGCTGATATTACAAAATAAAATTTTCCCGCCCGTTGCTGGCCGAGCATAGCGTACTGCGGCGTGCTGCACCCTTTATTAATTTTTTGTTACTAAATTATTCAAGCGGGAGAAATGCGAAGGAGAAGTGGGAGAAATTAAGAATTATATATTATAATTTATGAAATTAATATAATTATAATTTATTATAGCTCTCGCTAATAAAATATATTAATGTATATATAACAAATTATATATAAATAAAACAAACAAATATATTATTCACACATTTGAAAACATATTAAAAATATTAATTAGCATAAGTATATAAGTACACAAAAGTAATTTAGAAAAAATTTAATTAATTAATTTTGTCGTATTTTTAAATATGTATAATAAAATTATATATTATATTAAATTATTTAAAAATCAATCTTTAAATATTCTTAATTTTAACACTGGAAACAAATCCAACGTCGTGATAGAAAAGCATAATTAATATAATTATAATTATATATATATATTATCTGTACACTGTTTTTGTGTTCAATAAACAATTTATTATTATATATCATGACGTTGGATTTGTTTCCAGTGTTATAATGATAGAAAAGCATAATTATATAATTATATTATATATATATATTATATAGCACACAATTTTATAATATATATATATATATTATATATATATATAATATATATAGAATATAGCATATAGCACACAATTTTATAACAATTTAACTCTGCTATAATTAATAGCCTTTATAATATGTACCGGCCAGACCGCTAAAATTTATTCATGATTTTCTGACAAGTTGTCTGAAAGAGATAGAAAATAATAAATTATTTAGGTAAATTTAAATTAAAATGTACTAATTACCAAAGAGTTTTATTCATGCAGTCAAAAAGAGTTCGAAAGTAATGTAATAATATGTTTCAGAGGAATAAAGTACTGTCTGAAATGTCTGAATTATAGTGTTACAGCTTAGTGCATGGTTTTTCAGTATTAATTAAGTTCAGTAGTATATAGTAGCATTTGCTATATTGAATGCTGCCATGTATATTTAAATATGACACAATATGATAGAATATAATATACTGTAATGCACTATATAGCTTGCTTCGTAGAACTTTATGCACACGTTAATAAAAAGATTACTACTTATAGATTAATTAGTATATTTTAATATTTTTAGCTCAAATAAAGATAAAAAGCATGCGCATAATTTTATTCTGCAATGTAAAAAAAAAAAAAAAAAAAATGTAAAAATCTTTAAAAATTTCTTATGAAGTTGATAACTTTAAACTTCATAATTTTTTTAATTCCTTGCTAATTAAATGTTATTATTTCTATTACAGTGATTTTGCTAATCAATACATTTTATTATCGTGATATGCAGATAGATGATACGGCAGCTGGCAATCTGCAGAGCAGTTGTCACTGAGCAGTACGTACGGCATGATGAGACTAGTGACTCTCGTTGCGAGCATCAGCTGGACACTGACGGCGTGTATGATGGTCAGCGGTCAGACACCAGAACTCTGCGCAGAGCACTCGGAACTGTTCTTCGCGCAGCTGAAACAGGGTGCACCTTGGGCCCTACAGAGTAAGCTAGAAAGGGTTAATCAATATATTAACCTAGAACCAAATAAATTAAGATACTTTATGTATATGTACTTTATTATTTACATAATTATATTATATATATGTATTATTACATGTATATCCTACAGCTAGGTTAAAGCGATTATTATATACATGTATTCATTTACATTTTACATCTCTCCAAAGAACTGTGGTAAAATTATTGTTGAATGTACCCGCCTTTAAGCTATATATTTATTTTTAATTAATGTAAATGGAGACGGTGACATACCAAGAACTTTTACTATAATATGGCATTTTAGTATAGCCTTTAATTGCCTCTTAGGTGTATTTATATCCTCCTTATAGTTTTACTGTTTCACCTTGTGAAAGGAGTCATAAAACTTAAAATAAAGCAATCACTTAATTTATTTATCTTATTCTACTCAAAGTACTTAATAGCAAGATTTTTTTTTTCAGTTATAATAGACTACAACGAAAAGCTCTTTGAGTTAATTAATTGACATATATAGAACAGAAACATCACATTTATATAGGTTAATTAAAAGATATAATTGATAAAATTGGATTTATTTCATTTTATTAACGATGATGCATTCACTCAAGCAGTTCTATTATATTTATGACAGTGTACGATTCTTCGTCAAAGCTTCCTGATGGGTTGCTGATGGGGAGCACTCCGCAGCTTGGTAACTTTGATGAATGCTTGGCCGTGAGCGCACCCGCAAACTTCTCTGGACAGTTTTGTCGCGTGAAACTTGCTGTGACGCGTCTAGTGGGTAGTGAGGAACCTTGGGTAGCGCCACTCGAGTACGCTGTGTGTGCACCCTCCTCGTGCGATGCGTCGGGAGTGCAAGCCGTGGCGGAGCGTTTGCTGAACCCGCTGCTGGCCGCTGCGCAGCTCCAAGTCACCACTGACGTCATCAACGACTCTTGTTTTCATCCAGGCTCACGGGTACTTGATGCTGGTTTCTGGGCAACTATGTAAGCACAGCTTTCTTTTTAAAAAAAGAGAATGTCTCTCTCTATATATTTAATTATACCAACCCTATCCATTATCTTTGAGCAATAAGAGAACTCACATAGAAAAAAGCATTTTTATTTTAAAATATTTCAATATCAATAACATTAATCTTCAAATGAATTCAAATTTTACTTCAACACACATAATGCGTTCGACCTGTCAATAATAACAAAAAAACTATTGCTTGAATTTCAAAAAACTAATTTTCTTATATTTTAAATTTTCAATGAACTTTCCGGACTTTTTATAAACCCTGCTCGGTGTACACTTTCTGCACCCAATCAACCTTATGTACATGAGATATAAGGTCGATTGGGTGTAGAAAGTGTACACCGAGCAGGGTTTACGAACAGGCCTTATATGTAGCGATATTGTTTACACAAAAAAGCAGTATGCTAAGCTTCAAATTAAAAAATATTCACACCATGCATTATATTATGTCATGTATGGCAAGAAATAAGACCTTTTTTTTTTAATTGTCAAGTTTAGTCACCAAGAATCAAGGCCGCCTCTACATGATGGTCATGTGGATTTATAATCATGTTATACTTATAAATTATTAATACTTATTTATACAATTTACATTTCGTTCCAGTTTTTATTTCAAATTATAAGAACATTTTACTGATGGAACTTGAATCTCCTATAATTTTCTTAGCACATATCTAATAATTTAATATATATATATTATACAATTATACATTGAAAGTCCCTTCAATATTACTCGATATCATTCAGCTTTATTAATATATAGGTCAAATGTATTCTGATTTAACAACTCTTCTTAATTTTCTTCCACCATGTGCAGTGACATTGCAGTCAGATTATCTTCCAGTACATTCCTTTGTCATTGATGATCTCCAATCCTCGTTGCAGCTCGTTCTTCGTGCTGATATTGGCCGTGGTGTCAACAGCAACCCTACTGGATTTTACCCCCGCACGACGCAGTCCGGCCAGTAAGTTAATTAATAATTATTATATAATATAGATAGCTCTTTGTGAATATATTTCATTACTTACTGAAGTAAGCTAATAATGATAGCAAAATAAAATTTAGCATTGCAAGTAGAGGAATGACACGCCATAGCTAACTGTTAAAAGCGCTGATAGAGCTATTAATGTACGTACATAAGAGTGAATGAACGAGCTTTGTTGGGACTTCATCATCTCAATAAAATTTTCAAGCTAAAAAATTGATAAGATATTATTTTAAGATTAAAATAGCTAACACGCAGAACAAAATAAATATTTGTGACATAATATGACTGATAGTAAAATAATTATCTTCTTTTTTTTATTATTATTATTATTATTGTACATGTACATACACCATAGAATTTAAAACTCACGGAGGTATAACAATAATGAATAGGAGATGAGATTGCGAATTCTTATAATTTAAATTTTCCCTTTAGAAGTTGCAAATAAATCTCGTGGTGTTTCGAGCCGCGTGCTGGACGTGCTGGGTGCGTTCTCGCTGCACAGAACTTTACGTGAGCTTTGGAGCGTGCGCGCGCCGCCTCCTGGAACGCTGCCCTGCTTGCACGGCATGCGCGCGCTCAGCATCGCCTGGGTCATCCTTGGACACCGCTATGTAATGGACCTCGGAGTGCCAACCGTCAATCTAATTAACGTGTTTTCCACGGTGAGGAACCATCCCCGTGGGTGATTTGAATTACTCATGCAACTGCAACACAACAGCGTCTTCGTGGCCTGCATATTATAATAATCATAAATTCTAGTATAGGTATATCTTCGTCAGTTAAAGTGGTAAATTGCATTAAATAGCTCATAATTTTCTGGTGAAAGGTATGTTAATGCTACAAATTTTGCCTAAACGCTCGTATAGTTAATTGAACTTATATATTTTATGATAATGTTTTTTTAAGTTAAATAATTAAATTAAATATAAAGTTACATTTACAAGCTTGATAGTTGATTTGTTTGATAGCTCTGAAGGTGGACATCGTTATAATACTTCCACCATGAGGTTCACGTTACGTTACAATTTTATCGTTGTGGCAGCTGCGGTACGACTGGAAAATGATGCCCATTATGAACGGCTACCTCGCAGTGGACACGTTTTTCTTCATGGCGGGGTTACTGACGTGCTACGTGTTCATGAACGACGCTGCTAAGGGTAGACGCTTTAACGCCTTTCGCTACTATCTCTACCGCTACATCAGGTGAGCTATATCATGCTTGTGCAGTACCCAGCTAGAAGAAATTTATTAAAATTAAATTGAAACAGGCTTGTTCAAAATGTTTAGTCCGATAAAAATCATTGCAGGATAGGGCACTGCCCCCACCAAAACCAAAGACTGAATCCTCTCTTGCCTTAGACCCAAATTTTTACTATTTTTTCTTCCCTATAAATTATAAATGCTATGTATACGGATTCAATATTACAGCTAATTTATAACCTGTACCCAAAAATTGCTTGGGGTTCGACCACAGCTGAAAGAGGATAAGTTATTTAGTTGCACAAAAGTGTTTTAAGAAAAATTCCATTAGAAATTTATTATCTCTGTGACATCGATCGATTGCAATCAAATTTAAGTTCTGTGTGTTTCACATTGCAAACTAACTTCGCTTAGCTTGAGTTATTTTTATATCTGTATAAATGATGACTTTAAAAAGAAGATGTTTGCAAACCAAATTGATCAATATAGAAGAAAATATCTAATAAAAAATTCTTTCTCTTTTACTCTCTCAACAGCTTAGGAACAAAAATAAAAAATAGCCTAAAGAGACAAAAGGAATTGCTGATTTGGTTCTTTTAAAAAAGGTCAAAATTTAGATTATAATAAAAATATAATTGATTTTCATATGATATAAAATTATTACACCATTATAAAATACATGGCAACATAACCCGTCTAGTTTAATTATTAATTTTGAAGATGTTTTCTTCATCAAAGTATATATTTGGTATTCCAGGCACATAAACAGGGAAACAAATTAGCAGCTGATATCGAAAATTTTACTAAAAAACAGGGTTTTATCTTATTCATCAGTTACAGAATATTCTTAAATATGATAAATTTATTCAAAAGCACAAGTTTCAATACATTTACCTCTCGCATTCTAGCAGCAGGCAATTTTCTCAGCACACAAAAATAAATTTTCTCAGAAACTCTTATACTCTCTACTTGCTTAATTTATTAAAGCTATATCTTTAATTTTGGGAAAGTTCTACATAAACATATAAATATAATATATATACTTTACTAATTAATAATAAATTTATGACATGATGTGCTGGTTATCATAATGTCGATGACAAGAAAGATAATTATATCTTCAGAGCAAAATTAACATTGACGTGAGTTTTTTTTAAACTCTGATGCAATAATGCATTATGAATAAAATTGACCTGTATATTATAATTAATAAACATCAATTCGTAGTATGCTATTATTGTTATATGTCTTAGTTTCTCAGTTTATTGTAATCTTTGTATTTTTTTTATGTTTGGGTTTAGTTGATAGGACTGTCTAGTCCTGACTACGCCCTTTTTTTTATAAATGAAGTCCTTTATTATTATTATAATTATTATATTATAATTAATTATTGTTATCAGATTTTTATTGATATATTATTTTATAATAATTAATTGTTATTGTTATGTATTCAGTTATTTTTCCTTTTTATAACTTTTAAATACATCGTAACATCGTATATTGCTTTATTTTTAATGTTATATAATTAATTTAGTATGCATGATAGTTTGAATGCCGAGTTGCATTAACTATTTAAAAATAAAACATAACTTGGGTTCTTTTTTAATGAGTCATTATATAAAATGTGCAATGAAAAATCTCATGTGATCTGGTGATCGATTACGTTATCAGCACGGTAGATATTAAGACGGGGTTGAGGTCACTCGGAGGTTACAGCTCACGACGTGCTCAGGCTGACGCCGCCGTTGCTGGTGTGCGTGCTGCTGCTGCAGAACGTGGTGCTGCACGTGTCGAACGGGCCCTTGTGGGGACGTGACGTCAAGCCCATGGCAGACTTCTGCAAGAAAAACTGGTGGGCAAGCCTGCTCTATGTTAACAACTATGTCAATTTCAACCAAATTGTAAGTAGTGAGTTTTCAACAATTTATTTTCAAAGTGTTTTTATATAATTATCATTACAATATACTGCAGATGATATTCGAAATAATAAATTAATACTACACATATATCGAATCAACATCAAAGGAAGATGCATGGATGATGTTTGTAGAGTTTGACTATTGACGTGGAAGTATGTGAAATACGTTTACTGTCCCTTTCATGATAACATCATTCGTTATACACACAATACACAAAAAAAATATATTATATATAATGGAGTACCGACCTCAAAATTTTTTTATAGCAGAAATGGATAGAGGATGAAAAGTTGTGTTACTTTGATTTTTTTCAGATTTTTTAGGGACCGAGAAGTATTGCTGAAAAGTTTTGGCGAGGTCGGGTTCGAATCTACGTCCCTTTTGGGTCCTATCTTTTATTAATTAAGAGAGGCGGCAAGAGGTGGCACTTTTTCTGCACTTTCAATAATTTTTAAAAAAAATAGTTGCCGGGATCTAAAAAATCTGAAAAAAATCAGAGTAGCATAACTTTGCACCCTCTATCCATTTCTGCAATAAAAAAAATGAGGTCGGTACTCCATTATATTATATAATATTATTAATATCATATGTTATTGTTTTGAAACGATTGTCTTAACAACGTGTATATATATTATAAAATAATATTGTAAATATACATTATTATTATTATATATATTTACAAATAAAGGCACATGCAGAAAATTTGATTATATCTTAATCTTTTGTAAAACAAAATTTTATTTTTTAAATACTTATTCACATATTTTTTATTATTTTTTCCCCCTTTCCAATCAATTAATCTGTTCAACAAATAAAAGTTTGCTGTGAATTTAAATTATATTTGTTTAAGTTCCTTTTAACAGACGTACGAAGCAATGAGGTTGAAAAAGTTAAAAGCAAGTTAAGTTTTATCAATAAACATCAGTGAACGAGTAATAAAAAAAAAAAGAAAAATTTTCTAGAATAAATTTACTTTTTATTTCACTGCAAAGCTGCAAAAACTGAATCAAAATAGTTTTTTACTTTAATTTATAAGAAACAATTTTCTGGATAAGCAAACAATGCAACGGTGTTATTTCTGCAACAGGAGTCTGCATTTTTATTTTTTTTTTTCCCCCTTTCTTGAGACAACGAGTTAAAACTAGATCCAGATCTGAAATGAGAACACGCGACGCCTTTTTTGTACACCCCTCGTCTCTGAGAAGTTCCCTTCTGCAGCCCTCTGTTAATCACCATGCCATGTGTTATACTTACGGGCCATGGTGATTAACAAGGATGCAGAAGGGAACTTTTCAGACATTTCAGAGTCGAGGAGCATACATAAAGGATAGCTTTATAATTTGTGTTAATTATTATAGAATTATCCTCCCACTTCTCCCTTACGTCCAGGGCTATGCTATTGATAAATATTAGTTTTCCAGGCACATGCTTATCATAATGCATGGTTTTTAATGTATCAATAAACATCAGTAAGAGTAATGGAAAAGTGAACATTTCTTTAGAATAAATATTATACTTTATTTTAGAAACCAAATCAAATTATAGATTTTTTTTAATTTAAATAATATAATTTATATAAAGCAACAATTTAAGATATAAATTGTCCTGTGAGATAAAAATTGCAACAAATGCTCGGACAATATAAAGAGGAAAATTTCACGTTTGATGTTTGCTTTTTCCGTATAAAAACAAGTCAAATTAGTCTAAAGTTTGACGTCATGACACACAATGGTACCAAAAGTGAGGATTGATGTTTTTGTAATAGAGTGCGTGGGTTGAGTGCCTACGTCTGGGCGTGGATTGAGATTTAAAGAGGTCTATATATCAGCGGTCGGCATGAGGAGGGTTACAAATCATCAAAATCGATTGTTATGTGCTGCAGTGCGTGAGTCACTCATGGTACCTGAGTATCGACACGCAGTTGGCGTACCTGGCGCCCTTTGTGCTGGTGCCGCTGCGACGCTGGCCGCGCTACACGGGACTGGCGATGGTGTTGCTCACACTCGCTCTATGTTTCTACACTTTCACTGTGACATACATTGACGGTCACTCCTGGACCTTCACGCTGATACCCATGTAAGATGATCAACTCTTATTTTCTCCGTAGCGAAATACAACTGAAATCTTAAGCTATATTATTATAGTCTATAATTCAGATTAAAAAAAGAATTTTATTCTGAAAAACACACAGGTTCAGATTCAGAATAGGTTTTATTCAAATTCACATAATACAAATACAAAGTTAGGATTCAAACACACAGGTTGACTTTGCCAGGGACGTTTCGTCGAAGGATAGGCAACTTGTTCAGCCACAAAATGAAGCGGGTTACATAAGTAGCAGTAAACAAACCGAACAAGCTGTCACCAGGCAAAAGGCTGTGACATTGAGTGAACTTGATTACATGATTTCTGTCTTCTCTAAAGCAAAATTCTTACATCATCTTACATGACTCATGAGGCAGACTTTATAGATCGAGAAAGTTATAAAAAAAAAAAAAAAATGTTGTAAATTCATTGCACCAAATTCAAGCCTCGTTATTTCGTTCTTTTGTATTTTTGTATTTTATAAAATGTCAAAAAAATTTAGTTAGCTGTCAGAAACCGTAGAGACCATGATAATTAATTTCCTGCCAAGTTTCTCAGCTTAACTGTTGCAGGACGGACATCAACCCCAACTTCCTAGAGGCGATTTACGTGAAGACGCCTCACCGAGCGTCCGTCTATATCGTTGGCATGGGTGCGGGCTTCGTGCTGAGCAAAGCCAGGGGCTGGAACCTTCGAGTCGATAAGGTGGGTCGACACGGTAGTAATAAAAATGAGGAAATTCTTTCACTAATATAAGCTCAGAATGAGTCATAGCAACCATAAGTACATCTAAAGTGTTAGTGCATACAATATGATCGAGAACAGATTATTTTGTAATACGTAACTAATAAAATTAACGAATTCTAATATTATTCTATTAATTATGCTGTATTCCGTATGAACTGTAAAAAATTGTTTAAATCTATAGTAATTAATATAACTTTGAATGCTGCTGCTTCAAAACAAAAGGTTCGACTATATATTGGTATTAAAATTACTAATTATCTGTGTTCCTTTGATTTCGGAACGTGTTCACATTTTTATGGATAACAGTGTCTTACAATTAGTTAAATATTCTTTGTTAGTTTGCTGTTCTCAAGTTCTACCTTTAAAATTATTTCTTTTTTGTCCTCTAGAGAACAAAAGAATATTTAGTAAGGGCAAATTTTAATTTAGCTACGTGTGTGTACAGAGGTGGGTGGTGGCAGGATGGTCTGCCTGCTCAGCAGCAGCGATAGCGGTCGTGTACACCGTGCTGATCAGTTACGCAGAAAACTACGTGTATAACAAAGTGGATGCAGCTTTCTACAACGGGTTTCACCGCCTCGGCTGGGCTCTGTGCCTCTCCTGGATCGTTATCGCTTGCTCGCTTGGATACGGAGGTCAGTTTATAAATAAACAGTTGAAAAGCTTTTGAACTGTGTTCATTTAAAAATATAATACCATACTATACAATTTTAGATAATCCAGTGTATTGTTAAGCTTTTCAAAATTCCTTTATTATTATTTAATTAAATTAATAAATAATGTATAGTTTCATTAGTGAAAACACAATACAGAGTGGGTTCATTTAAATATGTCAAATGTCTCTCACAGGCCCGGTGGACCGTATTTTGTCGTGGCCTGGGTGGCAACCCTTCAGTCGGCTCTCGTTCTGCGCCTACCTCACGCACTTCCCCTTCATGTACATGCTGACCGGCATGGCGAGAAACCCCGTCTTCTACACCCACTTCAGAGCGGTGAGTGCGCTTATATATGCGAAGACTAGCACCTGTCACACAAGATGAACCACAAAATTGCACGGTCGCTCTCCCGGAAAACCCATCTCTCCTTTACTCTATTCATTCCTCCCTTTTGTTTCATACAAAACTCTTTATAAGAGTTTTTATACAGTATACAGTTATATAACAGTTTATACATAACCCAGTGAAATTATATATATATATATATATATATATATATATTCCAAATTGGATTTTCAACTTAATTAAATGATGATGTATATGTTAGGATATTTTAACATTCATTTTGAATATTTTGACAGAGAGCACCAAATATATTACGTTTCTGTGATGAAGTTTAATTCTTATAAAATTGTTTTTAAATAAATTAGGGATAGTGAATGGTCATTATATATTACGTACATATTACTTTGTTGTTGTTATGATTAAATAAATAAATTCATTATAGCCTAATTTAGTGAAGGAGAGGACCTTCACTCTGGACTGTTTTCCATTCAGTGGACTGACCTGTGTCGTCCCACAGGTGCACCGCTACTTCTCGGACGTGTTCACCACGCTGGCCATGGCCACCGTTCTCCACCTCACCGTCGAGGCCCCCGCCAACAACCTCTTGAGGGCCTTCTTCAATAAAGGTGTGTACACCTGAGTTGAGAGCGTTTTCCCATCACTTTGCCCAGCGTCTCACACAAATTACCTCTAGAAGTAAATATTTACGATCAAATTAATTAAGACAGGTGAAATGAAATTTTTATTTTTTGTTAAAATAGTTGGAAGTATAGAAATTTCTGATATTTCACTAAATAGATTATAACTAAATTTAAAAAAAAAAAAAAATGTGGAACAGTTGTCCCTCAGCTTTGCTCTTTTTTTTTTTAAACGAAGTTCTTACTATAGATTTTCGTATTACAATTGCTTCTACTTCATTTCCGTTTGATTTTTAGACCGGCCGGACGCATACAAACCAGAAAAGGAATCAGACGACGGGGATAAGCTCGTAACCAAGTAGATCGATTTGGAAAATTAAATTTGGCATCAATAAAGACATCAATTCAGTTTATATCCTTAATTTTTGTGTATATACAATAAAACTGGTTTTCATTATTTTAATTGTTTTGTTTTTTTGCTTATCTGCAATATGTGTTTTATTTTTTTACTCGTAGTAATAAAAAAAAAGAAAAGCAAATTCTGTTATTAATATATTTTTTTTTAAATTAAAAGTGAATCCAAGTTAAGAAAAATATGTAATTTTAATACTTTTAATCATGTAATATAAAATAAATTATTTCTTGGTACCAGAGAAGAAAATTAATACTAACAAAAAAAGTGTATATGTTTGCTGCTAACTTGGATCTAAGTTTTTATTTAATTTTGAATTTTCTGACCATCCTTCAGAACTGCCTTTGTAAATTGACTAAATTTACATGACGCGATAAATGCAGATTCAATGAACAGGTCTTCGAGTGAACATAACGTGTAGTAGAATTTGATCGACAACGCAGTATGGCGATAGCACAACAGTTTAAAAACTTTCTTTTTGTGAAGAGCTGAATAAAATTTATTTTAGAAACAAAGTTACCAGCTTAAAATGATTTAGATAGCTAATCTGTAACTGGTATTATTTTATAAATTCATCGTTTATTTCCAGCTCATTTATTGGATTGATTGATGAGTGTTTAAATGTCATCATTACTCTCTTTAGGCAGATACAAATGCGGTCAATAAATAACACTGGCTGCAAAGTGTGCTACGATGACTCGCAGTTTCCAAGGGTGAGACAGACTCCGAGCGACTCCACACGTAATGGACTACTCGGGCACTCGAGTTGCATTTGCATCATCTGCTGCTGCCATGCCGCCATGTCTCTCTCTCTCTCTCTCTCTCTCTCTCTCTCTCTCTCTCTCTCTCTCTCTCTCTCTCTCTCTCTCTCTCTCTCTCTCTCTCTCTCTCTCTCTCTCTCTTCTGGACTATGCTCTTTACAGTCTCTCGTCCATCTGTTGGTTTTCACAGAATTGCTTCTTACATCATTTATTGAAGAGATACGGCGCTTACATATTTTATTCCATTTGATATTGGAAATGGCGTCTTCTGTGATAAAATGTATATTCAAAACTTACTATATATATATATATATATATATATATATATATATATATATATATATATATATATATATATATATATACCATGGTAGTGCTTATATAGTCAGTTAAGATTATATTTAATATAAGCTCTCTGAGATAGAGCCTGCATCTTGTAAAAAATGAATTTCAGTGCATTATTTGTACACATTTCTTTATACTGTTTACATCATGTAATAAAAGTATAGTTTTTTATGTATATTTTTCCAATGTTATAAAAACCTGCATATATTTGTGAATTCTTACTTAAATTTTAAATTATAATGGACTTTTTTATTTATATTCTCCGTTCAATAATCCTATTTTTATTGCTTTTGATTCCTTCTCTATGTATATTTTACAATAAATACAATATATATATATATATATATATATATATATATATATATATATCAAATGTGTGCAATTTTGAGAGAGCGGTGAACTCTGCAGCATAATATGTTACACAATATCCAGTATAAAGTGAATTTCCTCGTGAGTTTATACTTCGCCTCAAAAAGCAGCTACAGGCATGCTATTCGAAACCCCTGTAAGTATGTTAAGGCGGTAGGGAACGACTGAAATCTCAGAAGGGTCTCAAAGTGAGCCCTTCAGTAGCTCCACAGGCAGAGCTTGTTGCTGCCTTATTAATAATATAAAACCAGTATTTTTTTATGAAAACACAATTTCATATTTCTAGACGTAAACTTTGCTCTTATCATGTGTCAATTTCAATCTCTTTAATATTATTTAAAAGTTGTTATAAAAAAATAAGTAAACATATATTTTAAATTATATTTTAATATAAATTTAAAGAGCCAAAGTATGGTTTATATTATTAAGATGTACGAAACAGAGTATCAAAAAGTTTTATATTGAAATTTATCTTCAAAAATTTAACCGTATATACCGACTTGAAAAATATGCATAATGATACTCGTTTTAATATGAGATTTATCTTCAATTTCTTTAACAAATAAAATAATAAAGCAAGACATCTTTTTAATTTAAAATATAAAGTTATATTTAATTTATTTTTTATAATTAATAATGATTTAATGCTTTTTAGCTGCGAGAGGGAACTAATTAGCGACTCGCTTAGTTTTTGCGGGTACGGCAAGTTGCAGCCCACCAGGCTCTCAGTAGCACGCGGAACGGAATAAATTTCTTCAGTGATGTTTTGTCTTCCTATCTATGTATTGTCAACAATTAAAGTACTGACATAGCAAGCTACATTATTTTGATGAAGGCTATTGACATTGCTATGGAAATGTAAACTACATCGCCTTGGCATTGTAGGTGGCGTCCAAGACGATTGGGAGTTGGAAAACTCTATACTTCTCCCTTCTAAAACCTCATCCCTTTTTACTCAGCTTTTTAGATATTTTAAGACTGCCCAGCTCCTAAAAAAAAAAAAAAAAAATGCTGTGGAACCGTGTTTAATTGCTATTTTAATTAATTATTAAGTTAAAGTAAAGTCCTCAGTATTCTCAGCTATAGGCTTATAATATGAATTTCGAATTCTTATAATAACAATAACCGCTATATAATTTGTATAATATTATATATAATTAAAATTTACGAAATTAATAAAATTCAATCCTATATACATGCTGTAAAGGATGATTTATTCAAAGTTTGAATTAATTTAATTAGAATAAGAAATTTCTTGGTAAATATTTATTTAAAAAAACTTGATTATTATTATTATTATTACTATTTTTTAAGTGATCTTTTTATGAATTTTTTGTCAAAGTCTTGTAGTATCCATGTATACTGTATATATAATGTAGTTATATACTGATGTAAATAATTTACAAAATAGACAAGCAATTAATTTCTTTAGCAAATCGATGACGCAAAAAAAAAACTAATTAAAATTTCTTCGGTTCGTATGTTCGTAAGTTTATCAAGAGAGTTTATGTATAAAAAAAATCTCTAAGGTGCCTGCTGAGATAAATTATTCAAACATCGCATCCTTCCATATTATAGAGAATTTAAAAAAGGTTTCAAATCACCATGCATATTTCTGTTGCAAACATTTAAAATGTTATATATAAATGTGTCAAACATACTTGCACTAATCAAGCATATACTACTTGTATGTATAAGCTTGTGTAGAGTTTAATGGTTTAAAACATATAAAAAGTTTGGACTTAAGAATTCCTGCGGCGTGAAGTAGCGGCGGCGACTGCGGCAGGTACGGACGGTAAAGTGGATTCTGCGCTCTGGTTTGCGGCGCCCCATCCAGGCAGCAGGCCGAGTCGCATGCGAGTAGTCAGGCGGGTGGTGTTTGGCTCGGCGTGTCTGCCTGACACACGTCCCGAGGCCTGCGTGCTCGTGACATCGCCGCTGCAGAGTGGAGACACTCGCTGTTAATACGTGACCGAAACCAACTCGCGCGCGGTCGCACGTACTTACGTAAACACATATAGTTGAGGGACCAGAAGAAGGAAACTCCGAGCCTCGCAACCTTCGTCCTTCCGTCCCCCAAGGTACGTGACCGAATATTTACCAGCTGATGTGTGATGTGTTCAGAATGTTCAGTAATGGTAGACACAATTATTTGTAGTACTATATAGAACGTAAATTAATTGCTAGAAATTAAAATGTAAAATTTGATAATTTTCTCTACGGAAATTTCCTTCTAAAACAATATTTTATAAAGTGCGGGTAATTTATATTTTCTTTATTCTTATTTGCTTACATGAAATGAAATATTAAATTTACATATATATGAAAAAAATATGTAATAAAATTGCGAGTTAAAATATTACATATTATAGTAAGATCGAAATTTTCAAATGTGCAAACTCCCCCCCCTCCCCCTTAAACATACATCTTCCCTTAAGTTAAGTTATGTCACATATGGGAATCATTCAATCATGCATGATTTCTCTACCATATCAAATTGGATCTCTTTTCCGTTTGCCTCTCTCTTCTTTTCGGCACGTTACATGTTGCCCTCAAGTAATGTTATTCCATCGCTAACGGGTGACAGCTATTCGCATTCCATCTTATTCGTATTCGAACGATATGCAAAATTCAATCTCTGTAAAATAGGTTGAAATATTTACAAATTTTATAATAGTTTTGAGGAGTAACAAACAAAAGTTGCTCTGTGCGTGACTTCTGATACTGCAGCGGGGAAAAAAAGAATGATGATGAGGGTAATTTACGTAACATTTATTTTCTAAAATTAACTCTTTTAAATTACCTCTTATCATGTTCAGTTATAATTAAGAACAATAAAGTTGAAATTTTTTAGTTACTTCGTATAACAGAACAGCCCTTAATAATTTTTAGTGTATATATTTAAAGTAACACATTAATGGCAACACATGTTTAATGTGAAGTGTATATACTGCTTCTTAAAGTATTCGAGACATGTACAAGCTATACAACTAATGTTACTTAAAAAAATTAAGCTAATCTGTTATGTAAATATATGAAATTCATATGAAAATCTAACCTATTAAATTTAAGTTTAAAATTAATTTATCATATTATGGCACATTTATATATACATTGAAATAGTTATTACTTTTTAAATTTTATATGACTTATTTTTCCCTATGTTCTTTGTTTTTGTTTCATAAAAATTACGTGGATATTTTTATTTGTTTTTATAAATTTTCCTGCAGTATTATATTCAGGGAAAAAAACGAAACAAAAGAAACAATAAATTAACAAAGTTTCAGTGTACTATTAATTATATTGTCATATAAAACAACATTCAATTATTCAAAAACTTTTTTTTTTTTTTTTTTTTTTTAATAAAAGCTAACTTGATAATGCCTGAAATTTTGGCTTCGTGCATAGATGTCACTTAAATAGTAGCAAAAACAAATCTTTAACTATTTATAGTAGATTTATGATTTATTACAGAACATTAAATTATATTCTCCTACAATTAGTATGTGTTTTTGTTTTAAATCCAATATTCAACTTAGAAATAAGCCAATAAATGAAACAAAACAAAAATGAATGGAACATTGAAAAAATTATACATATTTTTTAAATTTATGTTACTGCACATTTTTGGGAAAAACATTAAACGTTAAAAAAAATACCCGGATATAACACGGAAATTGAATTTATGAGAAAAAAAAACAATCTAGTAAAGCAAAGTTGAAAAATGAGTGACATCTAGAGTGATGGTTAAAGTAAATTGCAGTGGCAATGAACATTTTGTCGTTGTAAACTTTTAGCAAGTAGGTCAAGGTAGGATGACATCAATTAATGTTTTTTTTTTAATTGAAACATGAGCTGAAGTATTCATTAATCCGTGCATGGGTTTGATAATTGAGCTTATAGAAATTATAATTTTTTTATTTTGTTGTTTTTCTGTTTTATTTATTTAATTTTTTTCAACGAAATTTTTTTCCATTATTTTTTAAACATATTTATTCTTTCGGATCGATATATTTTAAATTATCGTTATACACAAAATTGCTTGGTATATTCTTCTATTTCTTGCGTTAAAATTATATTACAAATTTAATGTTATAGTTTTCCGTTTTCCAGTTTTGCATTTGATGGTATAAAATATAATCTGATAATTCTTACACAAATTTTAAATTAATTAATATAAAATACATGAAAACATTAAGAAGTTTATCATGATCATTATTGTTGTTGTGAAATGTAACATAAAACATTACATGTATTTTCATATATTTATATTATTACTATAACTTGCTTCAGAATTCCTTATAACGTGTAAATTTTGATGAGGTATAAAAGGGGGTATAGACTCCTCGAACATTAAGTTAACAAAGTATGTTTTTACGTTGCTTTGACGTTAATACGGTGCTCTCAGCGAAGCGGAATACAACAGACCCAAGCAAGCAAACAAACAAAGCAGAAAAACCAACCCCGGGTGTAATATGTACATACATAAAGATTGTAGTTTGTAAAATGCTTGTTTCTCTTTCTCACTCTCTCACCTGAACCATGAAGTCTCGTAGGAATAAATAAATAATTATTTTGAGTTCATAAAAATAGTAAAAAAATATTCTTTATATATAAATTATATATATATATATATATATATATATGAGCTTTAGTAATGATAATATCATGAGTCATTAGGGATAAAATATTAACAAAAGCTAGAGCAAGTTGAGTTGTATATATTATTTCATTTACCATGATGAAAATCAGCTTTAAAATCTTCTTCTGATCCCCAAAGACTCATATCATGTTCTCCCGTTCTTTTAGGACAATATTCGTCATAACATCCATTTAATTTGTGAGCGTTAAAAGATCTTTGTGGGAGTTACTCTGAAAAATTATTATTATTTTTTTTTTTTACTGTAATATCATTATAAATTCATAATGAAATTAGTAAGCTTAGCAATAAAAAAAAAGTTTTGAAGTGATGCCTTATTTTCGTTCGTTTCATTTTCATTGTAGCATTGAATTATATATATAAAATATATATATATATATATATTATATGTATATACTGTATAATTTTATTGTGGACGACTGAGGCAATAATGCTGACTGGATATCCCGTCGTTATATATAAGTATTTAATTATAATATTTATGTATATATTTTATAAAAAATTAACTATTAAATATATTAACAAAAAATGTTATTAGATAAAATATTATCCGCTTAAATAAATAATATTTTCTAATACTTTTAGGCTTATTGACCTTATTGTTAATTGTTTTTTTTAAAGTCAACATACGTTTCATAAACATATATTATATTAAGCTTTCAACTCAGCAGTATATAAATTGTTTACATTTATACAGTTGTTGCTGCGTGTATGTTTCATTTTTAATTAAAATGAGCATTTGCACGTTGTAGAAATTATCGCGAGAAAGGACAACACCCTTATATTATGTGGTAATAAGTTATGTTGGCCAAATTAAAACAAACATTGTAATTTTGTTCTAAATGATGAAGCTGCTGGATTATTTTCTTTTCCAATTATGAAGTATTTTATTTAATAAATGTTATTGATTGGTGCTGTGCTGCCGCGACTGTTAATGTAAGTCAGTTTGCTATCTCTCATCTCAGTTATCACACCCTCTGTGCACGCGCGCAGACCCGGGGGAGGAGGGGGCAGTTTCTCCGCATCATAGAGCACGCACCCCAGCACCAACAGGGGTAACCGACCCCTCTGAATATAGCCACTCGCTGATCCCTGGCTGGATATGCATTTTTTACGAGCGGCAACCTCCAAGGAATACGTTTTCCATGTCTACGTTTTTTTTGTTTGTTATGGGATACATTGCAGGTGTATTCAAATACCTTTCTACATTTTGTAGTATCCTCATGGACGAAAATTCATATATCACAGTAAAACTATAGTTGATCTCTCTCATGTAACACATAAATTATATATATATATATATATATATATATATATATATATATATATATATATATATATATATATATATATATATATATATATATATATATATATATATATATATATATATATATATATATATATATATATATATATATATATATATATATATATATATATATATATATATATATATATATATATATATGAAAGGACATGCGATGCGTACTGTGCATATTAATGCTTATAAAAAGGAATTTAACCGAGAAACTAAAATGAACTTTTTTAAATTAATAAATTTTAATTGAATACACTACATGCATATACACATATACACTGTACTGTGTAGCTGATATATGATATTACTTATTTATTCAAATATTAATTAATTTTTTTAGCAATACTATTAACTAATATTAATTAAAGGCATTTAGATAAAATTAATACATTATTTAATATTATTAATATTAATGTTTATTAATATAGAATATAATGTTACATAAGGTACGTACTATATACTCTGTATACAGAGCACTTTTTGTTGTGTTTTGAATCATCGAGTTATCATGTTATTTAAAAATGATGGACTCGGTTCAATTCATGAAGAAAAGCAGGTTTCTCACTAACCAAGATTAGCGCCAGCCCAACTCACAATAACATATGGTACACGCGGATAAAGGTTGATTATGATTATCTTCCTGAATGACTCCTTCGTGAGTTGCACCTCTAATCTTGCTGCCTTTTATAGTATAGTGAATTAAACTAAAAATATAAGCCCATATTATAACTATACATATAATTAATGTAAATAATGAGTAATGACGTAATGACCATTATAATGAATAGGATTAGCGTATATAAAGTAAACAACCATGCATGAGCTTCTCATGAGTAGTTGAATATACATTAAACATTTAAATATTTTCTGTTGTATTTCTTACTTCTGTACGATCACGATGGCATGATATTAAACAATCATGTAATACATTAAACATATGACTGTACGTATTTTGCTATGTCACTAATAAAATATAAGCACTCTGCTAATTCAGAGCAACTCTTTTAAGAATTAACAGTTTACAGTTGTTAAATGAAGTGAATCGATTATATTTATATAGCTTTTTATTTAAAAGAATTATTTTCAGTTTCTTATTTAAACATGAGGATCCTCGGAGCGAAATAGAGTTCTTTGTTTTGATTAATAAACAACAAATTGGAGACTCACACTGCATGTCCCCACAAATACACACTTCGTTTAGATGCGGAGTTCTTTAAAAACACACACACACATTATAACTAGATATTAAACTAGACATTAAATAAAATACATCATGTCAGAAAATATCAAGTATCTTTTCTAAAGGCTATCCAATTTCTTATTATTTTCTCTTTTTTGCATAATATATAAATATAGAACATGTTTAATGTCAGTTTAAATCAATCACACTAACCGCGGTTAGTGAGAAACTTGGATATCTTTCTGAAAATCTTTGTCATCGCACCCTTAAGTTTTCCTGATTTAAATTTTCAGTACCTTGTAAAAAAAAATGTATATAATTTTTTACTGTGACAAAAAAGATCTGAAGACAAAATTGAAAACATCACGTTGTTGCTGGAATTATTTTAACATTATCAATATTAATTATGACGTTTGATACGTATATTTCGGTTACAACAATAATTGAATATTGTAATTTTATCATTGTTAAATATAACCATTCTCTTCAAAAATATTTACAGTTAATATAATATGCATATGAATTTTGATTGTTAATTTATGCATTTTTTTCAAACGTTGGAAAATGTATACAACTGGTCATTCTATTTTATACCAATTATATCATATTACATTCAACATATTCATTTAATCCAATAAAAGCTATATATATGTATATATATATAATATAATGTTGAACATTTTGAATGCCTTTTACAAAATTAAAGCAATTAATTATTCTTTTGTTTAATAGAGTCTAAAATTAATTGAATTATACTATATAAATATGGTTTAATAATGTACTAAAAAAATGTGAAATTGTGAAGGACACATTTGTGTTATGAATATTGAATATGACTGTATATAGAATTGTAAATATCACCGTCGTTTATTCACCTACTATCGAAGTATGTAAGTACGAAGTACTGCCCTTCACTAATTTCTTGCGTAAAGATTAATCTCAGTTGATTGAGATCTCGAAATCGACCCTCTTGAATGCAATAAGACTTGCAGGGGACTTTGAACTCTCCAACAATAGATGGCATACAAATTTTGAAGCGAATCTGTCTGATCAGAGATCAGTTTTGTGAAAATTGAAGTAGAAGTTTAACATGGGGCCTTGCGGACAGAAACCGAATATGGAACTTTTGTGAGAAAACCACCCCGGGCCCCTTGAATTTGCTCAAACCATAAGTGATAAAGTTTTGGATACGCGTACATTCTCAAATATTTAAAATTTATTTCATTCTATTCCTTTTGACTGTGAAGAATTCCATGATTGTTTCTGATTAAAAAAAGCTATGTATAGATTACAAATGGACCTTATGATTAATGCTTATGGTGTTTAGTACATTTTTAAAATATACAAAAGTTATTACGCAATGTACAGTATTACAGATCTTAGTTTACGTATAGATTCGACTACGCGCGGCGATTGTATTCAGCTTTTTATCCCAGCCAGAATAGGATGGCGACAGTCTGAAAAGCTGGACGCCATAGTGTCTACAGGTATTCTAAGATCTGTTCGACTGTATACGTAAGTACAAAAAATAATAATAATAAAGCTATACTTTCTATATACGGACCTTGCATATATAGGCAATAAAATTGTAGAAGTTCACGCGATAAAGCAAGATGCTCGTGGCCTCTATAATCTCTATATGCCGTGAAGTACTGTTAAAAAGACGTGGCGAAGAGGGCTCATTAATTGCTGTCAACCAGCAAAATCCAAACAGACTTGTTTAATTTATTTTTCTTCTTTGTTGAATAATAAATGCATAAAAATTCTCTTTTACGCATTTTTTATCTAAAAATGTAATCATGAAAACCTAAAGTTTGCTGCTTTTTTTTAAAGAAGAGAGAAAAAAGAAATATTTATGAGATATTAATTTTTTAATATGATTCTATATTTATGCACAAACTTTTAAATATTTTTAATTGAAACAAAGTAAAACTTTACTTGTTTTACTTTATTTCAATTCAATATATATAATATATATATATTATATACAGTAATATTTAATAAAATTTTAAAGTATTAAATTTTCTTTAAAAATTTAAAAAAAAATTAACCTCTAAAAATTTTATTAATATAAAATAAGAAAACTAAGTCTTCTTAAAACTTTTGACAATTTTCCCCTGTTTCTTTAAAAAATATATTAATAACGTATAGGTCTTTAATTAAGTACAACACTAAAAGTGCTGATTTAAGTTATATATTTTGTTTTGTTCAAAACTGACAGTTCTTTTATAGAATACAGCAGCTTTATTCTTTCTACTGTGCAGTATAAAAGAGCTGTATCCAGCAGGGTGGGCTCTTTATAGCTTATGTTATTGCCTGAGGCGGTTTGAGGATAAGGCGGCTTACGAAGTCTGGCTGCTGAGAGCATGCAGGAGGACAATGCACGTGGCACAGATGAGCTTGCTACTGTCACGATGCAATGTATTCTCTCGCCCGAGCACCGTCACATCAAAGGCAGCTTGCTTGCACGTGAGCTATCGCCTGCACATCGATGCATCAGCATGCCCGCTCCACACTTGCTGCTGCCTGTATTCTGCCAGTGACTTCTTGAAGCCCAAATATATTGTAACAAGACCTCAATATGAATTGGCTGCAAATTTCAATGATGTCGGGTTCTCCTATTATGAATATGTACGAGTCCAACATTTTTTTTTTTAACTTCTTCTATTGCAGAAATGAATGGAGGGTACCAAATTACGTTACTCTGAATTCTTGCAGATTTTTAGAGGACAGGAAATATTGCTTAAGGTAGAGATAATACGGATCAGCTGACCCAATGCTAAAAAAATCCCATTCATAAAAATTATGAAAAAAATTGAAAATGTTCTTCTCTACATCCCCTATCAGTATATAGCTTAAATATCAGGTATATAACAAAAACAAGCTAGTTTTCGAGTTATGAATTCTTAAAGTTTACTTATTTAACATGGAAGTTCCATTTCTCCATGTTAAATTAGTCAACTTTAAAAATTCATAACTCGAAAACTATACCTGTATACCTGATATTTAAGCTACTGATAGGGGATGTAGAGAAGAACATTTTTTATGAATGGGATTTTTTTAGCATTGGGTCAGCTGATCCATTTTATCTCTACCTTAAAAATTTATTCAACGTTCAGGTTGAACTCACGCCTAGACTATAAAAAAAATCTGATAAAAATCAGATTAGCATAATTTTGGTACCGTCTTTTCATTTCTGTATTATATTTTTTTATGTTGTCCATTATAAGAAAATACGTGAAAAGGTTCTATTTTTATCCTTCTTGACTGTGTTTAGGTGTTGAAAAAGCTTAACTGGCTGATATTTTGCCTGTAGATTAAAATGTAGGCTAATTTCTGTGCAGCACTTCGTCTGCATTTCCTGCAGCGTGCTCAATGATATTATCCTCATCGCTAAAACCCGGCTCAGTAAGGTGTGTGGCCTAATAATCAGGAGAGAAACATAAAGCTGATTTAAGTTCTTTATAAGCAGTGCACGTGCACTTGAGTACATTTTCTTCCCAAGCCTTCTTAAAATATCCAACTGCATAAATGAAGACCTTTTTATGCACTTTAGTGTACTTTATTGATTCAAGTCAGCTGGTCTTCTCTTGCAAACTGAAAAAGAATTATCTCATGGGGAGAGAGGCCACTGACAAGACAAGCCACCATCACAATTTTGACATACATTAATTACATTATTCTGCATGACATCACAAACATCATAATGTCAGTTTTTCGTTCTGCTTTCCTATCGTCCGCGTTCAAAAGTTTTTCAAACTGTATAGGTTATAATTTAAAACAAAAATAAAATTTATAACTGCTTGAATAAATTTTGTTTAAATAAAGTAAATAATGATGTAACAAATAAAATATTAAGTGTTGCAATTTTTATGTCAAACAATATTATGACAGCATATTATTATCAGAAAATATTCATTTACCATGCTCAAATAAAGAAATCTTACAAAAAAAAAATATATATAATAAATCATGCATTACTTTGTTGTTTGAATTATGTCGTACCTCCTGCTTATATAATATATACATGTTGATCTACTTAGAAATCATTTTTGTTGGTATAGATTTGATTTGTGTAAACTCTCTCTAACTCCATATATATATATATATATATATATATGGAGTTAGAGAGAGTTTACACAAATCAAATCTATACCAACAAAAATGATTTCTAAGTAGATATATATATATATATATATATATATATATATATATATATATATATATATATATATATATATATCCATATCAATTATATTTTATCATGCAGGTGATATTAGTATTCTAGACTCAGTCTACTTAACGTAATCCATGCATAAGCTACTTACGTACCGCAAAAGTACCAGAGAATATATTACTGATTTATATTCTCATGGTAATAGTAAGTAATACCTTGGAATTTTCAACGAAAATATAATTTTATCTCATTATAAAGTAATAAGGTATTTATTTTTGCATGATGTATCGAATGAAATAAAAAAATGATTTTCTTGCCTGCATAAGAAAGAAATTATCTTTCATGTTTTTAATTCTGATGTAAAAGTAATCCAAAAAAACACATTAAAAATAAAAACAAATAACTATCTGTCATATCAGGTAAGCACAGCTTTCTGTTTCGATTTACAGCTCATAATAATTTTATTGCACTCACCTGTAATGATGATATATAGCAAACAACAAACAACTCTTTGTTGCACATGGGATCGTGCTATAGCTTATTTTTCCGCACGAGGATACGTGATACATTACATTGATACATTGCAGTTATGCAGTATCAATATACAATGTACAATATATCAACATAAAGGTCATAAAGTATCTATATTTCAAATTGACTTTACATTAGTTTATCAAGAAAGGTCATCACTGCATTTTTATATTCCTTTGGTAAAAAGAACTTTTAAGAATAATGTAATTTATGTGTTTATGTATATATAACTCTGATACTGTCATGTAATAAATAAGATAAAGTGACTATTTAATGTGAATAGAATTACTAATTGTTGCTGATTACATAAGTATGGAAATGCCATGAAATTGTAACAGTTCAGACACGTTAAGAGTGAAAATGAACTCTTTGCTTGCTACTTTGGTGTTCCACCTTTTTCTTAAACGACATGCACTTGTCGCGTGCTCTTCTAATGTTGTAATACGTCCTCCCTCCCCGCGCGCACTCTGAGATGCAAAGCATGTCTGTCAGCGGGGAGGAAGGTCGGGGTTTCTGTCAGTGACGTCATCACAGCGTGACGTCACTAACCTGAACCAAACTACTTCACACGCTAACTTGATTACTAGAACGTTGTAATCAAATTCTGTTATTATTTTAATTTTAAAGTCATAAGAGCGAATATTATGTTGCATGATAATTTTCATAAAATGTTATTCTATCTACAGTATATATATAGTCGATGGTCTGTAGTAGACTGGGAGGTTTCTCTTATGGGATCATAAGATTACATCATTTTATATAATCATTTTATAGCTCACAATGGCTTAGAATTCGAATATAATGTAATGATCAAAAGGGAAATATTCTAGTTATTATTCCATATGTTCTTGTGTCTTTAAAATAAATATTAAACAAACAAAAAACATTTTTTTTACTAAAGCATCTGCTGCAGACATCAAAGAGAAGGTGAAAAAAAAAAAATCAAAGTTGTAAATAAAAAAAAGTCAACGTACATGCAGTTACAGAGTAAACCAAGGTAAATTATTGACATCCTTTATAAAACAATTCCATCTTTTAGTGAAGCTAAAAGCTAAAAACATAAAATGGGGTGTTTTATATAAAAATGAGTACAAAAAGCTATATTTTAATGATGTATAAAGCCTTTTGAGGATAAAGTAAGGGGAAGGAAGAAGAAAGAAAATAAAGGATCTCAAAATCAATGTAATGTTAAAATTTAAATAACTGGAATCATAGTTGATAAAAAAAAATCATTTAAATTTAACAACACCAAATTTAGAATGAGTTTCAAAAATACAAATAATCAACTTTGTTTAATTTTTTAAATTGCATATTAAATACAATTTAATTATATTTTAGTAATACTGAAAGATTATTACTAAAATGTCATTCATGTCATTCGTTGAAATAATAGTAGTGCCATGCCGCTAGTAATTCAGCAAATAAATTCTAATTAAAAGCATGACGGAGCAAGAAAATTTTAAAACTCTATTTAATGTTATACTTTATATATTACTATATGCTGTTAGTTTACGTTGTTTGAGTTCTTGCTCTTTTTTACATTTAAAGCTTAATAATTTTTCTTGTGTAATATCATAAAGAAAGGAGAAGTAATAGAAATTGCTTTGCTAAAAATATATTTAAAATATAATTTAGGTTGAAGAAAATTACCTTTGAGACTTTTGGGAAGACAAAATTTGAATGTTAAGTTATTCATTATATTTCTAGTTTAGATATGCATGCTGTTGATTGCATTTGAGTGATTAAGTTTTATTATGTAATGAGAAGTTAACTTATATGGAAGTTATTGTTTCAACGTCAATAATAGATTCAGTCTCTGTACGCACAACGAGCTAGTCAAGATTGCGAGGTGGCAAACGTTACTTTATCATCCTCGCAACACAGCGCGAATATACCTTAGCCAGCCAGTAATTACATTTCCTGGCTTCACGAAGAACTGGCGTGTGAAATTGTGTTACAAGCATGACCTCATTTTGTATAAAGTGACAAAAAAAGTTTTAAGAAAACTACAACTTTTGGGTTATTTTCTTACATAACTTTACTAAAACATTATATAATTATATTGAGATTTATACATTATTTATGTTATACTGTGGAGTTAGATGTTCATTAAAAAAAAATGGTATAAAAAAGAAATGATTTAGATATTTCAAAATCTTGTGGTACAGTGTAATCGAATTGTAATCAAATATCATGTCACCGCATGGTTACCATGACAACGAAGCATGCAAACTTGCATATCGAAGGTAGAAATCTTGACAATCCAGTCAAGAAGTGTGTTTATACTTCCTACATTAAAAAAACATATTGTGCAAAATGACAGCTAAAAGGAGAGGTCAAGACCACGAAGAAGAACGCTTAATGTAAGTAAATTAGATAAATTAGACAGTCATGAACTTCATGATTCTAGTTTTTTAACATATATAATACATCTAGTGTATAATAAATATAAGACAATAAAAAAAATATTCATGAATTGTGGCACCAAATTGTTGAATTTCCTCTTTAATTGTCTCTTTAAATTTTACTTCCTTTTCTGTATATATAGTAAAATATTTCACCGTTTTCGTCTTATTAGTTTTTTTATGCAGTAAGAATAGCTAACAATAATTCATATGACATGAGCATTATTAAAATTAAACTCTAGTTGCCCTTATATTATGTTAAGAATTGTTTCCGTGTAGATTAATAAGCAATTTTCATGTTTTTGTTTGCTATTTATTTTAACAGTATTATAATTTATTATCATAAAATTCTTGAATAAATTTAATACGAAGAAAAAGATCCATAAAAATATAACAAAACGTATACCATCATAAATTTTTCAATATACAAGTTGTAATATTAGTTATACAATCTTCTTTTTTTAAATGATGTGATACTAAAATGCTATTCAATTTATTAATCTATTTAAAAAAAAAACTCTATTGATAAATGAAAAATTCCTTAACTACCTGTAGGTTGATAATAAAGAGTAATATGTTTTCCCACAAGAGGCACGAGTGGTATTTGCTTTAGAAATGTGGGGGGTGCTGGCTAGGCTATAGTAAGTATAGAGACTTGCCGGTCTTGTCACAACAATGCGCGTGCTAGAATGACGGCCTGCCATTGTCGGCACTGACTGTTGGGGACTGAAAGGTCATCACTCGCCGGCCACGTCATCGTCATCATCTCCCTCTCTTTCTCTCTCTTCGTGCGAAACGACGGGGCGCAAGGCGCTCGCAACGCCATGTCTTAGGAGGGATGGGGTGAAGTCTTAGGGCAGGGGTATTGGAGAAGAAAGAGGTCGTGAGAGGCCAGGAGATTGAATAAAAGCCCCCATAGAGTCTCTGCCGTCTCCCTGCACGCATAACCCCACTGCAGACTTTTTTTTTCTTTCCGGCAAAAAGTTTCATACTGCCACGGCTAGCTATTGCGTTCTTTAACCATGTTTTTTTTTTATTTTTCTCAACTTCTTCTTTTCGTACAGTTTGTATTGTAGACACTTTCAATGTGGTCTTCTATAAATTAAATTGTATGTAAAAAATCTTAATTGATTAAGTTCATTTTATATATCGATTTAATTAACCAACTATATTTTTGTATAAATTATAGATCTTGATTACCATCAAATATCTATTCAGTTATAAAATGTTATGATGTAAATATTATTCAGCTTTCATAAGTAAAATACTTAATTGTTTTTCTCGTTAAAACAAATAACACATATTTATAGCATTGAATGGATTTTTAATACTTTTTAATAAACAAACTTATTAACTTAAAAAGAAGTGCTTTGATTCGACATTTTGATTTAATAAACTTATTGTTTACTAATTAGAATTAATGAAATTTGCAGTTAAATATGGTTTTGTAAAGCTTAATTATGAATATTGTGTTACATTAAATTATCTCAATTAGTTCTTAATTAATTATCACCTACTTAAGCCATGGGATTATCAAAATGTTTCAATAGGAAACTAATAACACTATAGAAAGAAAAATAAATAGAGATTACAATAAGCTGCAATTGAAAATGTTGTTGTATTATTTAATGAAAATGATGCACTCTTTATCGTATATTTGATATATATTATATACGAATAGATAAAGATTTCAGAGTACAGCAGACCTTTCAAATACAGTTCAGAGAGAGAGAGAGCATCATTGTGTAATCCGTATATTTCACAGAATTATTCTGATTGATACTGGTTATATATTCCTTTGTTGCTTTGTTTGCTGCCAACGAACAAGCTGCAAGAGAAGTATTTACAGTAAACAACGTACGGCTATATTATAGAAACGAGGACAAAGTTAAATGCATGCATTACAACATCAATTGCTTTTTTTATAAACTCAAAGTAATTAATATTCCTTATATGGAACTTTTCTATAACAGTTTTTTTATTACAACTATCCTTAAAATTCAAAATTACTGTTTTTGTCATGCATCTATAATAAAATTATTATCCAAAATAATGTAATCAAATTGTAGTATATCATGCATATTATTTGTATAAATATTGTTTTTACATTATAATATGTATTAAATTTCTTATAAGCATATTTACATTCAGAAAAGAAAACGTGATCTCTAAATAATGGATGTTGATCGACTTTTGCTTTTCCATATATATACAAAAATAAGCATGTCAACTTTTCATATACAGTCTACAAAGAGAGAGGGAGAGAGAGAGAGAGGGAGAGAGAGGGAGAGAGAGAGAGAGAGAGAGAGAGAGAGAGAGAGAGAGACTCACATTTTTTTTTTGCTGATATAATTTTATTATATTGAATGACATTTCACAGAAATTAATTGAAAATTTATTTTGCATCAATGTACATTCTGTATCTACAAAAATGGATATTAGTTAAGAAGATGCATCATGTATTAATATTATGTTGAACCACGACGTACTCTTCAGATAAATTTCCCTTTACGAGCAAAAGACCATAAAATGAAAACTTCACCTATTAACTGTATATTATAAATTATAATATATCAAGTATTTTTCTTGAAAATTGTCTTGAGCTTATTAAATAAAAAAAAAATAAAAAAAAAATAAAAAAAAAAATAAATAAATAAATAAATAAATAAATAAATAAATAAATAAATAAATAAATAAATAAATAAATAAATAAATAAATAAATAAATAAATAAATAAATAAATAAATAAATAAATAAATAAATAAATTAATTAATAAATAAATGAATGAATAAATCTCATTTTTATATCTAAATAAAGATACTTAATACAAGTCAGTGCATTTTGACAGCTTATATACTATCTTATATACTGTATAATGTATTAATTATTACTGTGCAGTTTTCGAGTTGAGTACTGTACAGTGTGCACTGATCAGTTCCACCGCAAGTAAAATTACTTTATATACCCGCGGAAGTTATAGACATATATATTATGTCCGTCTTTCCTATTTGCATATGAAAAAGGAAATTTTACAGATTCTTACTGAAATACATCTTACTGAATTGTTGGCGGAAACTATAATATAAAGGTCAGACATAAAAACTGGAAAGCCAGAAAGCACTCACTTCGGGTTGCTTACAGCCTGAATATAAAATAAAGTTGACTGTAATTTTAAATTAAGCCTCTCCCCGAAGCTTATCCTTCCCCGTTTCTCAAAACTAAAAAAAAAAAAAAAAAAAAAAGACGTTATTTCCAGCCAATATTCTTGTATGGCACGTTTTACTCATTTTTACTTTGGAAAACGATGTTTGGAATGAAAACATGGTGTGGACTGCGGAACTATATATATCTATATATATATATATATATATATGATCAGATTCAAACGCATAAACTTTTTGACTTTTTGATCACAAATGGAGTATTGTCCTCAATTTTTTTTATTGCAGAAATGGATAGAGGGTGCAAAGTTATGCTACCCTGATTTTTTTCAGATTTTTTTGACACCTGGAACTATTTTTAAAAAATTATTGAAAGTCCTTTTTGTGACGTCACGCGGCGGCAAGTCCTATCTTTTTCATAAGGAGCGGCGTCTCGTGACGTCACGAAAAGGACTTTCAATAATTTTTTAAAAATAGTTCCCGGGCTCTAAAAAATCTGAAAAAAATCAGGGTAGCATAAATTTGCACCCTCTATCCACTTCTGCAATAAAAAAAATTGAGGACAATACTCTATTCAAGCGGGCATATTACTTTCCCTGCTTCATATTACGATATTTTATCAATTACTATCAATATTCAACATCTATAGCATTGAATTTATATTAATACAGGTATGTAGAACATATATGTCATTTTTTTTTATCTGAAAAAATAACAAATTGTCAATGTATATAAATATAATATATATATGTATATATATATATATATATATATATATATATATATATATATATATATATATATATATATATATATATATATATATATGTATATGTATATATATATCGATGTTCTCCCTGCTTTTTTACCGATCTGCATTTGTTTTATTTTACTTTTTTACCTATCTGTTTTTTATTTATCAAACTTTTTTACCTATCTGTTTTTATTTTGTCACACTTTTTTACCTATCTGTTTTTGTTTCTTCAAACTTTTTTACCTATCTGTCAATTTGAAAAAAAAAATTTTATCGCGGAAAAATATAGAGTGCACCACCGTACGTAAGCTGTTAAAATTTCAGAGTGTTTCGCGGCTTTTTTATAATTTAAATTAAATAAGAACAATCCGGAAAAATCAGCTGACAGACCAAAACAAACCTCGTGCGACGTTTATTTCTGCTTTTCTTCTGAGTCTACATACTCTACATGCAAATAAGGATTGAAATAGGTAAGAATTTTATATTCTATTATTAACTAAGTAATATTTACATTCATTAGAGTGAATTACGTAATAATAATGATCGCAATAGTAACAATTTGTTGTTTTTACAGCTCAGCATAGAGATTGGACCAATTAAGCACTAGTTGTCGGAGCTCTGAACAAGCCGAGTCAGTTTTGACGATTGAAGAACAATGTACTGATACTTGAAATTCCTTTGTTACCTTATTAGACTTGGCAGATGTAGAGCAAATTATTAATCGTGAAGTAAACAATTCTAAAACGTTAACAGAGAATGAAAAAGAAATTAACAAAAATTAAAAGTAATATTAGACGTCTTTCATTTGAAAAATTCACAAACCAAAATCTTCGCCAGCAGGGGAAACCATGCATATGTTGGAACGAAGACACAACTTGGTATTGTTTCACCTGACAACAAGCCTGCAGTGGTGATGAAAGCTGGGTGTAAATGCAGTGAGAAGGACACCCAAAAGTTCATTAAAATTCTGTGCCAATGTGAGTGAAAAGGATAGAGAAAAAATTCATAATAATTTTTATTCCCTTGACAAATATGCAAAACAAGTGTTTGTTCGAGACTGTCGTTACAGCTGCACCAAAACGTAGAAAATTGAGTAGCCCTGTAAAGCTACGTAAACAAGGACAACGGCAGTATTTCCTTAGGACTGAGAGTGGTAATTTAAAGTTTGTGAAATGATGTATACTAATACACTCTGCCTGTCTGCTAAAACAATCAGAAACTGGACATCAGAAGATTTTATGGCCCCACAGAATATATATAAATTAAGCATATTTTGTACTGAACAGCGAAAGCTACATGAAGAATATTTCATTTAATTTTCGTTTCATTTATATTATATTACTGTATATATTATACAAAAATTGTTGCAAAACATATAATAATATTTATACTTATCATTAATTTGATATATTATTATGTTTGATATTAATATAAATTAATAATTATTAATTTGATGAGTTTTATTTATCCGTAGAGGCTATAAAATATGCAAAAAAACAAATTTCAATTATGTAAACTTTAAAATACTGTAGTGACTTTGAAATTAAAGGTTTGCATAGTATCTTAATTACAATCAATACATACATTTTTTTTTAATCCTAAATGATTGCTTAGAATGTAAAAAGTATAATTATATTTTTTATTTAGTCAAATTCCCTATTCCCATGGCCTTTTATAAACGTTACAAAAATAAATTTAATTCTTTTATGTTACAATTTTATTCTTTACCAAAAATGCCGAGGATAATAATGAATTAGCATTACTTTTTTCGTATTCACAATAACTATATATGCCGATTGATGCATCATCAATTACTGTTTTATTAATGTTCCTTAATTACCATAATTGCATATTATATGTATGGTAAACTTCATTATTACACGCGTAATAATAAGTAATAAAACTTATTGAGCAGAATTTTGAATCCCGATTATATTTTTTTACGCGAGAAATTTACGGAATTTGAAAAAAAAAAACCGTTACAACGAGTAATAATATATTACCTTTAAAAAAAGCTAAGTGTATGTTTAAATAATCACAACAATAAAGAAATAAACAGTTTAAACCTTCTCCTGAACAATTCACTTTTTCACAGATAGGTAAAAAAGTTTGAAGAAACAAAAACAGATAGGTAAAAAAGTGTGACAAAATAAAAACAGATAGGTAAAAAAGTTTGATAAATAAAAAACAGATAGGTAAAAAAGTAAAATAAAACAAATGCAGATCGGTAAAAAAGCAGGGAGAACATCGATATGTATATGTATATGTATATGTATATGTATATGTATATGTATATGTATATGTATATGTATATGTATATGTATATGTATATGTATATGTATATGTATATGTATATGTATATGTATATGTATATGTATATGTATATGTATATGTATATGTATATGTATATATATATATATATGTATATGTATATGTATATGTATATGTATATAAATATAAATATTATATATGTTACCACCAAAAGTCGAATTCGGGCAAAAGCCGAAAAAAATGAGCAAAACTAGAATTGCTAATTTTTTTCGGCTTAAATGTTCAAAACCAGTTTTGCTAATTTTTTTCGGCTTTTGCCCGAATTCGGTTTTTGGTGGTAACATATGCGTATAAACTTCCGATAAAGAAATAATCACAAGAAATGTTTGTTACTGATCAAATAAAACAATTTTCAGTTTCACGCTTAATTTTAGAACGACAAAAAGAATAAATAAAAAGCATGCATGACAATACCCGGCAATTTTAGCATATTTTCATTACTTTTGATGAATTCGGTATACCAATGGGAAAAAAATTAGGTCATTTTACAATTAGAGAAACTTTAAATGGACAATTTGCATGACATTTTTTTATTACAGAAATGGATAGAGGTTACCAAATTATGCTTATACTCTGAATTTTTTCTGATTTTTTTGAGACCCAGAACTATTTTTAAAAAATTATTGAAAGTCAGTTTTATGACGTCAAGGGCGTTTAGCGCCTATCCTTTTCTTAAGTACAGACTCCTCGTGACGTCATAAAATCGACTTTCAATAATTTTTTAAAAATAGTTCCCGGTCTCTAAAAAATCTGGAAAAATTCAGAGTAGGATAACTTTGCACCCTCTATCCATTTCTGCAATAAAAAATGTCATGCAAATTGTCCATTGGCATTTGAGGCAAACAATATAATATTAACTATCAAATTTTGTTGCTCTTCTTTAATTTATATGATGTTATACTTTTGCATCGGCCAAGTTTGTTTAAATAATGGTTTATCTAATAGCATCATTCAATATTTATTTAATGTATTTAATGAGTTAATCACTTTATTTTATGTGCAAGGGTGAGCAAGAGATATCATATAAGCACCCGGTTCGGTGGCTCGGCGACAGCTATTACGACGAATTGCTTCCTGTATCAGACCTTGTGAATAAATACAACACGTGCTTTGGGTTAATGATATTGTTATTGCTCCCTCCCCCTCTCCTCTCCTCCCTCCCTTCCTCTCTCTCTCTCTCTCTCTCTCTCTCTCTCTCTCTCTCTCTCTCTCTCTCGTTCTCTCTCTCTCGTTCTCTCTCTAATTTTCCCTTTGCACGGACACTTTTGTCCTAAGGCAAAGTATTCACGTATTATAGTGCATGTTTTCCCATTACAAAAACCGTGCCATAACGTGTCGCAAAATATAGCTACATAATAAGGCTGAAAATTGTATAACTTACTACCAAATGTACCCCATTTTTTATTTATTTATTTTATAAGTACAATAAACTGCATTTTCTTAATTATATAATAGAAATACGACTAATACTGCTGTAAGCACTTGCTAAAAGTTGAATTATTGTAGTTTTTATTATACTTTTATAAATATACTATGGTGGCAATATTATTTACAAATAATAAATGGAAATCCCTAAATGGGAAAATGAAATAAACACTTGTATAATTATATTATGGCATGATATTATAACGGTGCCGTTTTTCTTAAAAAAAAAAATGTATCTTCATTAACACATGCATGCATGATATTTAATTATTTATTATAATGACCTATTTTATTCTGCTTTTAATAATTATGATGAATCTTTATTATTAGGTCTGTTCGTAAATACACAACCAGAAAGAATCGATTATTTTTGATTGTGTGTTTACGAACAGACCTATTGTTATTATTAATATTTGTTAACCTTATAGCTTGTAAAATATTGCTGATTTGTTATCTTTTTAATCTTTTTATTTCAATGAATTTTTTCAAAGCTGTTGACAATATTGATGCGCACGGATTCAAGAATTACTGAATTAGGGGTATGTGAAGGTGATTTAGGGGGATGAGCACCACCAACAATTTTTTTTTATTTATGGTGGTATATACAATGGCCTAGTAATATTTCTTATACATTATTACCATCTAATTTTGTTTTCCACGTCAGCGCCTGAGAAAGACCATAGCTATGCCACTGAAAGGTATTGTATGGTGTCAGCTGAAGAATATAATATAATTATTTCGCCACTGCTGGCTAACTTTTCTTTCTGTTTAACTTCGTTGTTTTTATTGATTAGTATAATATGTTTTCAACTTTTTGTATTATAAGGTTTTGAATTTCAAAACATTTTTTTCCCCGTATCTTTTGCTTCCGATCGAAAGCTTTAGTATTGACATAATTATTAAAAAAAAGGGAAACTTTACTCTTTGACGTTCTTTTCATCCACTCAAATTTTAGGTGCCGCATTTCGTTGAAATTATTTTTTATATAAAAGAACTGGGTAGCAAACTTTTATATTATATTATCATGCTTTATAGTTTCATTTTATAAAATTGCTTTTGATTTTATATGTAATACTGTATACATTGGATGTCTGTTACACACAGTTACTTTTAAAATTTTAAAACATCGCTTTCAAATAAAATTTGAATGTAAGTATTACATAATAAATATATATGATATGAAAAATAATGTCCATACATGTTTCATACAGAAAGCTGTATTTTCATTATTATTTTACTTAAGCTTCATAAAATATATAATATATAAAATATATAATTATAAAAGTATACTTTCTGTGTATGCTTGTATATAGTAATTCTAATTTTGTATAATTATTAATTATATTCAAAATCTTTTAAATGTGCGCCGGTATTATACAGCGTTACACAGCCTATGTTAAAGGCCTTATGAACCTTTTCACAGTATTAAGGTAGAGATAACGTCAAACAGCTGTTCGACGTAATCCCCTTTGATTAACATGTAAACCTTAGCAAATTGACAAAAATTCTGAAATTTTTTTGAGAGGCAGATATTAGTGCCTAAGAGCCATAGCAAAAGTTTCAAAAACATTTAACGAGCCGATTTTTTTAAATTAATTTTTTAGTTTGGCTCTCCATGGGAAAGCCCTATGCTGAAAATTAAAAAAATTAATTAAAAAAAATCGGCTCGTTAAATCGTTTTGAAATTTTTTCTATGGCTTTTAGGCACTAATATCTGCCTCTCAAAAAATTTTCAGAATTTTTGTCAATTTGCTAAGGTTTACATGTTAATTAAAGGGCATTACGTCGATCAGCTGTTCGGCGTTATCTCTACCTTAAGTACACGGTTAGCTTTGCTTCAGTGTGATTCGGCTGCATATTTGTTTTTGTTTCAGTAGCACAAATATCAGAGATAATAGCCGATGAAGAAGCACCTGTGACGTCACTCACGCTCATTCAGCGGCGACAATATAGGGAAATCTCTGCAAAAGATAGGTTCACTCCCGCTGCAACCACGGCCACAATTTTACTTCTGGAATTTTGAAACTTTACCAGGGCAGTCTTGATAGTATTTGTCAAATAGACTGAAAGAATTTTTTTAGTGGCGTGTGTACAGACCGAGTTATTGCGGTAGCAAGATAAGCCAAAAATTTAACATTGTTTTCCTATACAACATTTTTGCTCCTCTTTCTACCGCAATAACTCGGTTTGTATGAATGTCATAAAAAAAAATCTTTCAGGCTATTTGATTAATACTATCAAGACTGTCCTGGTAAAGTTTCAAAATTCCAGAAGTCAAATTGTGGCCGTGGTTGCAGCGGGAGTGAACCTATCTTTTGCAGGGATTTCCCTATATTGTCGCCGCTGAATGAGCGTGAGTGACGTCACAGGTTCCTTTTCATCGGCTATTATCTCTGATATTTGTGCTGCTGAAACAAAAAAATTTATGCAGCCGAATCACACTGAAGCAAAGCTGACCGTGTACTTAATATTGTGCAAAGGTTCATAAGGCCTTTAAGATCTATATTTTAATCACACCACAGAATAAAAAAGGAATAATATTATTCATATGATTTTTGTTAAGTGATTTCACTTAACTTAATGGTAAAAAGGTTCTTGGATGAATTATAATTAGCATATTAACACTTAATCTTGCATCAACTTATGTAATGTACTACGGGATATGAATTTTTATTAAAAAAAAATTAATGCATATTATTATTACTACTTCATAGCTCATGTTTTAGATCAGTGTACTGTCTGTTACAGGAAATATTATTTGCCAAGACATATTTTTATGTCAAACCGTCAAGATGTTTCAAACAGGACATGTTGCAACTTGTTTGCAGAACTTTACTTGACGTCAAAAATGCAATAACAGGAATATGTTAATATCCGCATTAGAATAAAAGTAATCGTTTAGTTCCTCAGCATGTTACTGAATACGGCTTATAACTTTAGTTAATTCAACTAAATTGTCGTAGAAATTTATTATGTAATGAAGTGAATATAATATAATATATTTCAATATTAGATTAAATTAAACGATTTACTTGATATTCATTAAAAATTTACAAATGTATGATTCTTTAAATCCGAAGAAAATGTTTGAAAATAACAATAGCATGCAAGAAAGTTGCTATTATTATTTTATTTTTTACTCCCACAAAATTCTTTTACAACTTACAAAACAGTTTTTATTTTTTATAGGAAAACTTTTATAGTATAAAAAAGAACTATCACTGGTTGAATTGAATACGAAAAATAGTTGTGAATATCTTAGTATGTTCATGTATATAATTTTAAACGAGAGGTAGGGATGGGAGGAGCAGCGCAGTGATTCAATTGATCCGTTGTAACAGATTGTGTCAAAGCGCCTAAAATGTTTTTAAGTTCTATTTCATTTCTTCCGTTTCAATTTATGTTTATTTATTTTTATATTGCTTATTATATGTTTGAAGTCTTGAAGTGAAATTTCTACTTGTATTTTGCATCGGCAAAATAAGATTATTAATTAATATTTGCTAGACAATAATTGTATGTTGTGAAATTATAATAAAAAATAAAAATATGTTGAATTATATATTGCTGCATGATATCTCTCCATATCTCTTTCTCTCTAACTAAATTATCTTATAAAGTAATGTATGATGTTTATACATTTTTTTATAACCAATATTATAATGATTGTTAAACTGCAGTACAAGACTTATTGTAAAATTTGACCATTTTGAACTGAACTTTTGCAAGTAGAGTGGAGAACATAGTTTTTTCATATACATTCCAGTCCATGCCTGTATTGTATGAAGACTTCAATTACAAGACATTGCACTTTTAGTAAATTTAACTATATAATATATTAAAATTTTATAAATATAATATATATTATTTTTTTCATTTTTCTTTAAATCGTTTTGCAATCAGGTTTCCTTCCCTGTCGTATTTTAAAAGCAATTATAAACAATTTACGGTCAGTATAAATACTTCCATTCGTTATAAGATACTAATTTTTTATTGCTCTCCAGACTATACTTTTTTTTTTTAATTTTATCATTGAAATAGTTTAAATTTAAATTTTCAGATTATTCGACATTATACGTCACAATTATACAAAACATTTAAAATTTTAAAATCCATTCAAAAACAACTATTATGATGAAAGTTTGATACAAAATATCAGACAAGCTTGAACAAACGAGTTTATGAACCAAAACAAGTAAAGTTCAGGGTTGTTTTTCACCCTTTAGTGAAAATAAAGGCTGAATTATATTATATTGTTTAAAGGCGGATTCAGATGGCGACAACGGCGATGCGATGCGATTTTGTCACACAAGCTGTGAAATCCTATGCGGCGAGCGAATTCGCCAGGTTGCAGCAGCGAAATCGCGTTAATTGCGATGCTCTTTTTTTAATCACCAAATATGGCCGCCAATAGATGTCACAGCAAGTGCGCATTATTCGCATCGCGTCGAATGATAGAAATCGCCATATGAATCCGCCCTTTTTAGCAGTGTCCATTTTGAAGACGCTTCTGTGATCGATGGAGCCCATTCTTCTCCGTTCGTTTCCTTCTCAATTAGGCGACGCTAAATTTGAGAGGGCAGTCGTACAGTCGACATCTGAGGAGTTCTTTCCCCGGGTGTCAGGTCTGCCCACGACTCACGTCACGCTGCAAGGCAGCAGGGTACAGACTGGGGGACTTCGCAGCGGCAGCAGCGAGGGGCGTGGGCGGGCGAGTCGTTGTTTGTCTGCGCCGCAACAGCCACCCTTATATTAGCGAGTATCAATCACTGGCCCTATTGTCCGTTCCTCCATGCTGTGTACGACGCAGCGGAATCGATCTTGTACAAGTCCGACAACAATCGCTCGAATGGCTGAGTCAGCAAGTAACAAGCAAGCAAGTTTCTCTTTTCACACCCGCAGTTTACACTTGCATCAGTGACGCAACAAACTTCTTACTTTATAATGTAAGATTTTATTGTAAAACTTAGCAATGTGTTCATAAAAATATAAAGCATTGATTTTTTACATTGAAAACAAACACATGTACGTAAGAAAGTATAATCATAAAGTTTTTATGCTAACTTTATGTTTTTATGTTTGTAAAATATTTCTTGAGCTTTCTTTTAAATGAGTAACTCATAAAAATAAATGTTTCACTAGAGGCCGGTATAGAGGCGCTACTAAGCTTTTTTTTTTACCTAGTTTTGTGGCACTTACTGTACAAATGGAGGGGGGGAATAATTTAGGTGTTTCACTCGAGGCTTACTGTAAAAGCTGTAAAAGTAAGCAACTTAAAGAAGAGGCAAGAGGATAATTGTTCAAATGCTTCTAGATTTTATGGTAATAGTTTTTACTAACAAAGTTTTTGTTTTAACCATTAATTCAGAAAATTTTGATTAAATTACAATGTTTTACAGATTTATTTATTTATTTATTGTGAGGCATGCATGCTTTGTCTCATCAGTCTCAACAGCTCATCACTCTCTCGCATCATGATTATTAATAATTTCAAATTATAATTTGTAAAATATCATAAGTCTGGCATTGTTATATATTTTGCTGAACCTTAATCAAAGTTTTTAGTATTACGCAGATGCGCTAATATGATATTATTATAATTTAAAACTTGTATAATTAAAAATTTTAAAGAAAAATAAAATAAAAATGCTGCTTGGTGAAAATATGAGAAGTTTGACAAACACAAGCATTAGAGTCCTCGATGTTTTATGATTATTATTCACTTGTCAGTAGTAAGCATTTTTTCCGTTAATGAATTTTTATTTACTTACATTCTCAGTTGACGTTCTTAAAATTATACATGTCATATCTTTATTTAAAGTAAAGTGCGCACGAGAAAAAAAAACTTGAGTTTTTACTATCTAAAAATAGTTCAAGTAGTTATCCATATGGAACTGAAATCTAAAAAATTCCATCTCAAATAGGTTTTCCAGAAAAAAATTCCAAAGTCTGAATGAGCGCGTCGCTTAACATGGGGCCTTACCTGACAAAGACCCTCGATTATCTAAAAAAAATACTGCGTTCAGTGGTATGAAAAAAATAAAGCAATGCTCTATGACTTGAGCTTTAACCACATGTAAATTTTAAGTATTTTTTTTCGGATAAGATTTCCCGTAAAAAAATATTGAAAATCGTCCATGTTAAATTATCATAAGAAATTTTCAAGATTTTTTACGGAAAAACTGATTCGAAAAAAAAAAAAATGCTCAAAATTTGCATGTGATTAAAGCTCAAGCCATAGAACATCGCTATATATTTTTCATACCACTGAACGCAGTATTTTTTTGAGATAATCGAGGGTCTTTGTCAGGTAAGGCCCAATGTTGAGCGACGCGCTCATTCAGACTTTTGATTTTTTTGATTTTTTTTTTTTTTTTTTTGGAAAACCTATTTGAGATGGAATTTTTTGGATTTCAGTTCCATATGGAGGACCACTTGAACTATTTTTAGATAGTAAAAACTCAACTTTTTTTTCTCTTGCGCACTTTATCGAATGTTAAAAATATGTTTAAAATCAAACCTTTTATCAAAACCTACTACTGTTAATGATAGTCTGTTTCATCTAAAAAATTTAAATTGTGCTGATCTCAAATAGAAGATAAATTTGGATGCAATGGATATTTGCTTCTTTTATTCATTACTTAATTTCCTTTAGTGGGTATTAGATTAAAATCTTGTATATACTCGTTCCCCCCCCCCCCCCTTTTTAAATCGATTGGAGCCGATCTGAGACTATAACTTCCCTATTTTATATCTTTCAGAGAAAAATTAATTCCATAGAATCGATTCATATAACATCAAAGATTATTTTTTGTTGTGTAATCAATTTATATTATCACAATAATAATCCCTACTATTGAAATATATTATGTTGTATACATTATATAAGCTATATAGATGGTTAGACATAAAAAATACATTTCTTTTGGTCTTTTTCATTTAATCCGTGTATTTATGAGATTGAATGAAAAGGATAGCCTTTCATTTTTACTGACTCCATAGAAAGGAATAATGGATGGACAGATCGAAAAGGGAGAGGAGAGAGTTGCTTTGACCAAGTCCGGCCAAAGTGAGATATGATTTCTGTCAATAAGCCTTTGGCTTGGCCGTCTGCCTCCCGTCTGTGTATGCTCTGCTTTCCTGACTGCCTCAGCATGCCTCGAGCTCTTACTAATGTTTTGTGCTCCTCTGTTTGAAGAGAACTGGATGAAAGCCAGTTAGCCCCTGAAGTGCAGTCAACTTTCGCGTCACTAGTGTTCAACTGGTTGCGTTAAATCCTCTCACAGGCGGAGCAAAAAATAGGGAATTTATTTTATTTTTATTATTATTTTTTTTTTTTTTGGCTTATCTCACCAAACTGATGTCACGATATTGACTATATTATTCTTTTTTTTTCTAACTGTAAAATAAGAGAATGTAATCGAGTTGGAATTTGATTTGTTTTTGGATAGAAGGTGAAATCCAGGAAACAAATTACAATTACTCATGATGGCGGAATTTTTATTAAATTTTATTTTTAATATATGTATGTGGCACTTCAATTTTAATAATTAAATCCAACATTTATTCAATAATGAAATTAGTACTGCAAATTTCACATTAAAAAACGTGATTTTACAGACATGGAGCATTATAGATTTAAGATTAATTATATAAAATGTTTGAACAATGATAATAACTAATAAAATAATAATTAATGTAAATAATAACTTTTAATTAATATTTTGTTACACATGTATATATTTTTTACGTAAATTTATATAAATATCAAAGAACACGAATAACAAGGATACCTTTGATTTGTTTAATAATTTATTAATTATATATAGTTAGTTAGCAAGGCTTTCATTGTTACGTCTGCTATGTCCATTATTTTTACTGTACAGAATTATAGTGATACGTTGGAAGAGAAGAGAGCTTGATTAAAAGTTGACTTTGACCTGTTACGCTGTGGTCCGAGGGTGGTGGGTGGATGTGAGGAGGGGGGATGCCTTTGTCACTCGAGTGCGTGAACCTCGAGGTTCATGGAAGGAGGAGAGGGGCGGTTTTATGTGTCAGACGAGAAGAACAATACCTGCCACGTCGCCAGTGAGCCACGCGACGCTCGGATCCTATAACGTGTCTCGCAATATTGCATGTGTTTCTTTTATTTATTTTAATTACGCAACTTTTAGTTAAATATAATGTTGTTGTTTTAATTATTGAATGAAATGAAACTGATCACGAAATTACATTTTATGCAATCAATAAAATATTATAATTATGTGAATGCTATAAATAATAATTTTTTGCTGTACAAAAATTAATTTCTGTGACAATATCAGAAAGGAAACAATTATATTGATAAATATAAATAACATTGTAAAAGGTAATTAATAATACATGGAAAAAAATTATAATAATATAGACATATTCATATATTTGACTTAAAAATTTATTATAAAATATTTATGCTCTATAGATTTCGAAAGTAATACTACAAAATGATGTACTTTTCAATAGTTATACTCACGTGCAAGATGAATTTAACTGCCCTTTTTTTGTTGTAATCTATCTTATCAAATATATAGAGCAGTGCTGTCTTTTCTATGCTAATACAAATATCATGCATGCAACATTATAAGATCTTAAAAATTATTTTTAAAAATTTTAGTGTTTATTATTAAATTTTTTTCTATATTTAAAAATATTTATCATCACATTAAATATAATTAAATTAAATATTTTTATTTTAAAATATATAATATTTACACATCATTCCTCTCATGTTTTGAAATTGAAACCTGGTTTCAAAGTATCACACACGAGGTCAAAATAATATATATAATAAATTTAATATGTAAGCTAAATTATGTCAGCTCAAAGCCAGAGATTTTCAGCAAAACAGAGCATTTCTATGTTTATTACAAACAGTACGTTCTCAGCATTTTGGAGTTCATACATTGCAGCACGTTGTGAATGTTTGCGGTTTTCTCTCTCTCTCTCTCTCTCTCTCTCTCTCTCTCTCTCTCTCTCTCTCTCTCTCTCTCTCTCTCTCTCTCTCTCTCTCTCTCTCTCTCTCCTCTCTCTCTCTCTCTCTCTCCTCTCTCTCTCTCTCTCTCTCTCTCTCTCTCTCTCTCTCTCTCTCTCTCTCTCTCTCTCTCTCTCTCTCTCTCTCTCTCTCTCTCTCTCTCTCTCTTTCTCTCTCTTTCTCTCTCTCTCTCGCTCTCTGCCAGATGACTACTTCACAATTCACAATGTGCTTGCTGTTCATAGTGTAATACATAATACATCCAGAGTTCTAACTTTGTTCACTAACTTCGTACAAGCTTTGCGACTTGAAGGGTCAAATCTTATTGTTTGTGATAAACTTGGTCAAGATTTACTGACTAGGCGGCACAAGCCTACCACAAAATTCATATGTAAAGAATTTGAATGCTAATTTAATTTCAATATACACTGGTGAAACTAAATTCAAGCTATATTTCAACTATACAGTTTGATTCGAGTTTTCATATTAAAAAATGCATTATAGATTTGCAAGTTTGAATTTATATGCATTCAGCTGGTTCATTCAGTGTCTACTTCATTTGTACTTCAGGCTAGTGTATATATTTTCTGTGGCAGATATAATAGTGTTCATGTTAGCAAATTTTATTTTAGTAATTGTTACAATATATATATCTATATTTTTCATTTCAAATCTTTATTAAGATTATTGTATTGCATTGACTACAGAAATTTTAAATTCTTATATTTATCAAACCAATACATGAAGTGTATATAACTAGTAATTTTTCCATGCTCCTAGTAAAACCTCATTTCTCTAGTAATGTGTTAAATATATTGATATTATTAATGCAAATTACTGGCATAACATCATAGTGATTCATTAAATATGTATTGTGTATTATTGCAGTTTTAAATCAGGTCATGTTAAACTATGTTAGAATTTTTTCAATGAAAATAATTACATAAATGAGTGCATGGTATTGAAATAAATTAGTTCGGTATTATGAAGTAGATTTATATATATATAAAAAAAAAATAGAACAACAAATGAATATGCTGCATTGAAATTCATTAATACTTTGAATAACTAATATATAAGCCTATTTATTTAAAATATAAAGCTTGTAGTTATACTATCAATCAAAACCAGTATATTGAAAGTATAATAATAAAAAAATGCTATATATAATATAAATATATTAGTACTTTGAGGAGAACTCTTCATGCTGCAATAAATTATACAAGAGCTTTGTTGTGTCCACACTGTTTACATAGAGAGAGAGAGAGAGAGGAGAGAGAGAGAGAGAGAGAGAGAGAGAGAGAGAGAGAGAGAGAGAGAGAGAGAGAGAGAGAGAGAGAGAGAGAGAGAGAGAGAGAGAGAGAGAGAAATTTAATTCCTATGGTGTTTTGTAATACAAGTGCAATTTAAAAATATATATATGTATGTATATATATATATATATATATATATATATATATAATTACATATGAATTTTAAAGTTCTTTTTTTACTGAAGTGGAGTAATACTCTTAAATTAAATTTTAAAGCGTTCTAAAACATCAATACCAAATCTAAAATATAACAACATTGTCCCTCTATACAAAACAAAATTTTCACTCCATGATTTATTTTTTATTTAAAAAACAATACAGGATAAATTTTTTTCCAAGCAAATTATTTTCCACTTTTCTTTTATTCTGAAGTATAGTCTCTGAAATGTCATCTACATGGCTTAGCAAAAATGTAATATTGAACTAAAAGCTTTTATAAAGTATTAATTAAACAGTATACACCTTGTCATCGAAAAACGCTATATGCTTCATTTTTTTTTTTTTATTATTGAAATGATATTTCTACTTTATGCTTCGTTTTTTAAGGATAAAGATTTTACGTTACAGCCATAGGAACCAATTTTCCTCACTGATAATGTGTGATTCAAGAGAACAAATGATCTCTGTCATTCCTCGTGAGTCTATAAATATATACTAGTGATGTGAGTGTATTCAAGTGGTAGGTAGCATCCCGTGATTTCTGTCTACCTCATGCTCCCTCAAGTGCTCACAAAAGCTCTCCCCCCGATCCTCGCTGGCTCACGTTGAGCGGGTGGTGGTGCGGAGAACAGCCCTCGAGCCACTCACACGTTCTCCACAAATAGACGCGTGACCGGTCGTGGCACTCTCGCATTACCGACCTCTTGATCTTGCTCGTTCGCTAGCTGACTGGCTAGCTGGTAGGTAGTATTAGAGAACAGTTGTAGTCCTAGCAACCAAGCCAGTGAGTGAGACAGACTAAATCCCTCGAGGACTTAAAGAGGAAAATGTCAGATATCAGATATGTCAGATTGTAGAAAAAGATTATAAATAATTTGTGTAAGTAAAATTTGAAACACTTCCTAAAGAAACTTCCAATTCAATTTATTAGAGTTTTATGTAACTTTCATTTATTGTCTTCACAAAGCTTATTTTTATGTTTACATTGTTTAGGAAAATTAAGGAACTTAAGCCCATCAAAGTTTTATTTTTAAACGAATTCTGTATTAAAAACGTACATAAATCATGCCGTATAATTCTAAATATTATTTCTGACGAAAATTATTCAATCAAGATTTTAAAAAATTAATGTAATTTAAACTTGTTATACATTTCCGGATGAATAAATATAGCATATAATTAATGTCATAATTACATAATTTGAAAACTCATGATAAACTTTGTAACCATGATGTACGTTAATAGTCACGAAGAATTAATTTAGCATATGTAATTAAGTAATATAATTATATTCAGAAATTTCTCATGCGTCTAAATATTACATGATTATGTGATCAATTATCTTAAACTCTATTATGCATTTTTTATGCTACTTTATCATCTTCACTAATTGCTAATTTGCTCTTAACATGATCAAGGGCCCTGAGGGAACGTTCGTCACAAGTGCAGTCTGGTCGGCAGTTAAGGTAACTGCCCTCTTCTCTTGCTCAAATCAGCAGGGACGCAGACCCTTGCTGCTGCTTTTACGGCATGACGTGGGATTCCCGTGGGGTTTCCGTCTTCGTCGTCATCGTTCGCAATCTTCAAGCCGTGCTTGCGGCTGCACTGCTTAGCCACACCCACCTGTGACGTCATATAGCTACCTCGAGGCTACTCTATTGTTGTACTAATTACACGGAACGTTGTGTTCATTGTTTCAACTAAATATCTCCTTTTGTATATTAAAATAGCACTTGCTTTTTGTACACTACACAACAATAATTTATACAATGCTAGTGATAAATGATATGATTATATTATACAATACCATAATTATATATTATTATATATATGAAACAACATGAATTTTAATTTTTTTAAATAATAATAAAATGCATAAACAAACGAACATATGGTATGAATTACCAGAGAGCTTTAATAAAACCTCTGGAATTACTGTCAGTTTTACATTATAACTCAAGTTATGCTAATTTAAGTTGCATGATGGAACTGTTTTTATGTGAGATTGATCGATAAAAAAATTGCACAACTATCACATTGCATATAATTAAGTCAAGGGGAGATTAAAATTCAATACATATAACACTATATAATATTTGAAAACATGTCAGTACCATAAGGGCAATTTCCTGGCATTTTTTTTTTTATATATTATGTAAATGTTACTGTCACTCATAACTGAAATGCGAAATAAAAATATAAAAAAAAAAATCCTAACTTGTAAGCTACAATCTTTGTTAATATTTTACACAATTTCATGAAAATTTTAATACACGCATTGAGTTTAATAAATTTTAAATTGAGATTCACAATTGGTTGTCTAAAAGACATTAAATTACATATTAATTGATTGCTTTTTTTATAAGTTAAATATTTTTACACTTTAAAAATTTTGCAAAGTGTTACTTTTAGCATCAAGTTATTATCACATTATAAAAGGTAGCTCCTACGATTGGCTTATCTATCAACACACTCTCGCCGCCGCCCCTCAACTCCTCGTCGCAATCACTAATGCAGTTTACGTAGAAGGGCTGAGATTATGAAAAGCTTTTGGTTTGGCAGACGGCGGTAACATGCCCTGCACTCTGGTTTCTATGGTAACAACCTTGCCCAGCCAACGCTTCTTATGATAACCACTAAATATATCATTCCTCTTCACAGCTGATTAATATGAAAGGACTTGCGTATCTAGTGACTAAATCTACAGAAGTCATGCCAGTGAATCTTATTAACAAATCGCGTGGTGTCAACAACATAATGTTTTGCAAAATACATTATAGTGATGTTTATGATAGGCACCCCTGGATGGATATTACAGTACATTTGAAAATGAAAATATAAATAATTATTTAGTGAAGTAGTTTAGGGGAGGAAATTTAATAAATATTATTCAGACAAAATTTATGATGTTAAATAAACCTGAAAGTGAATTGATTTTCTTATCTTTCTGTCAAATATATCACTTTTTTTCCTTTACGAAATAACTTGTTAAATTTATGGTAAAATAATTAAGGGCCAATTTAAGTTTAAAAAAATGTATCGTATAATAAAAAAAATATAAACAGTTAATATCGATAACACAGACGGTATGATTAACATTTTTTATAAAAATTTAACTGCGTCACACTTTCCAATTGATTTTTTTTTTTTTCATTCTTATATTAAAATTATAAAAAATAGTAAAAATGTGTTGATTTGAAAAAAAACTAGCATGAGCGAGGTATGATACAAAAAAATAAAGACTGGTAAAAATATTAAAATAGCTCTATATGTATAAAAATAATTTATCGCAATTAATAACAATATTCTTTCTTACATTTTCTTGCAATTATCCTTCTCTACTACGGGAAAAAATATATCACATGAAAGTACTTATTTAAATATATTATATATTATATATATATATATATATATATATATATATTCGCGGTGCAAATTTATTTAATATCAAAGTATGATGAATACAATTTAAAAAGTTGTATGTATTCAACTTTATTTCGCAGAGTATGTGCAAGCGTGTGGTCTTAGCTGTCGCAAGCCTGTGACCTCGTTGGTCTTATACACATGCAGGCAAACTGTAGGCGTGTGGCACAGGAGTGGAGATACAAAATGACGCGAGGCGCCCACCCTACCTGCCTGACACTAAAACCGGAAGCTTTAATTAATTCACAGTGAGCACGAAGAAGAAGCTACGGCAGGAACAAAAATTTTTGTTACAAGATATAACCTCATTAAGTATACGGCACGAGATGGTGGTTTAAAAACAATCTTTATAAATTTATTTCCTTTTCAAATTCTACTTTTGATAAATTTTATAAGAAAAATAAATTTTGCTAACATTGACAGAGTTTTAATTAATTTATAAATTCACCATTAAATCATCGTTACTATATATTATAGTATATAATATTATAATTTAAATTATAGGGAGTTGAATACTGCACAAGACCATGTGGTGAAAATGGGCTCTCTAACAATTTTCACCACTTCAGGTCGTTCTCATTGAAGCGGAATGAGAAACCGACCCTAATTGGAATGGTTCATATTTAGTTTATAATTTTATAAGCAAGCTTGTATCACATTGCCATAAATTGTTTGCTAGGTAATCTACATATTGACATTTAATTTTACATTAATCATTACTTATATTAAAATAGTACTTCCATATTTCCAAATCGTCTTATCTCAAAAAATTATTTTACACATTATAAGTCAAATTTCTCTTTACTTTTAAATATGTGAGTGTAATTATTCAACTTACCTTCTAATAATTTAAGTATATAATATATATATATATATATATATATATATATATATATATATATATATATATATATATATATATATATATATTATATATTATAGATATGAGATCGTCAGAGCAAAACCAGCCGATTAACATAAAATACAGCTAGGTTCTAGGTTACTTTAGTTTAAACGTTTATTTAGACATAATTATTATGACATCAGTTCACGGACATTCATAGAGGGATAAGACTGGATGTTTTAGGTCTTGATTTTAGGCTTTAATTCGTTACGAGTAAGTAAACACAATTTTCTAGTCTTATTTATTTATTTATTTATTTATTTATTTATTTATTTATTTATTTATTTATTTATTTATTTATTTATTTATTTATTTATTTATTTATTTATTTATTTATTTATTTATTTATTTATTTATTTATTTATTATATTTATTCAGAAAACAGACTACAGGTTAGGTAATCCGATTATAAAGAATACAATAGTTCATACAAATTCTTGTTTAAAATACACACGTACGTACAAAAATTATTATATAACTAAAATCTTGGTAACATATAATACATTATATTTATATTACATAATTAAACATGCATTTGAGTTATTTACATATCCTTGCAATTTCTTGTGAAGATTGATGGAAAATGTCAAGCTCGTATTTACTGTATAACAGTTCATTGCAAAATGATTGAACTCTGGAAATAAAAGTCTATTAGGAAATATCGAGTCCTAAATCTAGTCCTTTATCGCTTTGTAACTGCCTCCTTCTATACTCTAATAAAAATAGTTCTTATCAAAAAGTACAATTAAAATATACAAATTACATCCAGTAGGATCAAATTTATGTCATGTTGAACAATTTAATATTGCTAACATCGGGTGACAAAATTGGCGAGTAAATAAAGCTTTCTGTGCCAATTAAGCTAGAATATTGAATACCTCGCGTTACGATATGAATAATAGACAGTTACATTAACAACTCACTTGTCAGTTATTCAAATATGATATGACGAAAATTTAGTTAAAGGCACACTTTGACAGCGTGAACTAATGACTTGAAACCGTATTTTATCTACAGAAGTATTGAGCTCAAGTTGAAAATAATTTTATTCCAATGGAAGAAATCAAAGTACCTATTTCACATGTAAAATATATTTTAATAACTGTATATGAGTTTGTATATGTGTGTATCTTATATGACATGTTATATAATTGATGATGTGCTTTTATTAATAAGAAAAAATATAAACGTAAAATGAAGAAAAAGAAAATAATAGGAAAAAAAAAAAGGCAAAGAAAAACTTATAATAACATTACTTGGTCTGGTATATTGCTGATAAATTTTTTGCTTTATAGTTTATCTTTACTCCTTTATGTTAGTAGTTTAATTTGTTTTTATAGACATATAACAAATTGAAGAATTATAACATTTTTTTTTAAATAATAATTTTATCGTTGAGGCAAACAAAAAAGTCGCTTGATTCTTGTCACCATGATGGCGGTCGATTGTTGTGGGAGCTCACGACGGATATTGTGCTTGCTTTCTTGCTTGCTTGTTTGTGTGCACGCCGAGTCTCATTAACAATGGCGGCAAATGAGGCGAGAGAAACTAGAAGCAGTCCTAATTGGGCAGAGGAGAAGGAAGAAGAGTATATATATATAGTATATGTACAGTACATATATATTCTTGTTGCTTCTTGCCTACTGCAGCCCTTACTGTTCACTCTTCAACAGTCCTGCTTGCTTTTCTGCCCCTTGGTTAGTTAACCTTTGAATAATGCAACAAGAAAAATAGCAGCACATCCAATACAATACGTATATGCCACAAGCTCAACTCACTGCTCATAATTTTCACCGTCTCTGAGACATGAACGGGACCAAAACATGACGTAAATTGGTTGTAAATCGTATTAGCAAAGAGAGGTTAAAGTTATTCGTGTAACATAGTCTTAGATCATCGAAGTCATCTCAAGTCATGGTTGCGTAGAGATATTTATAGAGGTAACCAAGCTTGTTATAATGCATGCATCTCCCTCTCCCTCGTGATTATTTTATGTAATTATTTTGATGCATTAGTTTTAGTTTTGAGTCATCTTGAAACTTAAATGACAATATTAAATTTTATTATATCATACAGTATCATCATTACTCATTATAGTCATTATAGTTGGTTGACTAATTATAAAGTAATTTTATTATTAACATCTCAATTTTTTGAGTCGTAGCTAGATTACTTTTATAACTTTAATTTTTTTTTTAGTTGTTGTTTGTATTCTTTATAATTAAAGGATACAGTTGAAATACTATTTTATTTGAAATAATAATTAAAAACAATATATAATTATATATAAGAAGAATTGTTATTATTAATTGAAATCAACTTGTATTCATTAATACTTTACGATGTTTGTTACTTCAGAAAACTTTACAATCAAAATATTTGAATGAAAGTCTAATTGAAAACAAATTGTTGACAATTTTCATTTATGAAATTTTATTTAATTACAAAAATAACTTTAGGCGCTTTATATAAAAGGATAAAAGGTATGAAAAGCAAAGTTGATAGAAAACAATCTCTTCTTCATTGTTTTCAAAACTTTACTTTCCGCCTTGCTGGGAGCAAACATATTGTAGCAAAGTACGATCATGGCACCCCGGACTTGCAATTACACGAACAGGCTGCTACTGTGAGCCGAGTGAACAGCGAGCAGACTGAGAGCTGGCAGTACTGTCTTGCTTGTCACAGTGCCTCGGGGTGACACACTTCCAACTCTTCTGTTTTCTCTCTTCCTATCTATCCTTTCTCTCTTTAACTCTATACCATGCAAGCAGTTTTATTATTTTCATATACTCCAACTATGTTGAGTTTTCACTCGATTAAATTTAAGAACATCGTAGAGATAATATTATATTACTTTCAAACTCTGCTAAGTAGAGATTTATAATATACAACTGCACAAGTTTTTACTTTGGATTGAATGTAACTTAAAACAAATTGAATTTATATAAAAATGAAATGGGAAGCTCCCTGTAGAAATCTTGATTCCAGCTTATTCAACCCGATGTGTAGAATTCCCCTGGTAAATCGTCAGCTTCATAGAAAAATTGTAAGCATGAAAAATAAAGCTAAAGTTTATCAAAGTAAAAACTACAATTTATGTGTAGGTTCTTGCATTAGCATTTATAATTTTTGTCTTTAAGAAGTTTTTAAATTTAAATTTCAATTTAAATTTTGGACAATGGGGCTTAGGTCCATCGATAAAAGTTAGGGGTGTCAGCCTGACTGAGGTTTTCCAGCACGGTTCCTTTAGTCCCACCTCAGCGAATGCTGGGACGCGTAAAAGGCCATGACAACCAGCCTTTCCCAACATTATCCCTACTCTTTACCCCGCCTCATGCTTTTTAAGCTCCTAGGGGTTTATCGTTGTAAAAAAAAAAAAAAAAAAAAAAACGAGAAAATATATATGATTGAATATAAGAACAAATATGCTGGAAAAAATTATAGAAATTTAAAAAAAAAAGTTCATATTTTTAAAATAGAAAAATTAAATTTAGGGAATTTATTGTTTTCTTTTATTCAAATCAACAACTTATTTAAGTAAGTTTCAGATTTTAGTCAGAAAGTGCGATTTAAATGTTTTATTTCCCTTACAAACTGCATGCATGCATGTACTATAACCAAAGAATTAACTAATTCTTTACAATAACTATTGTAATTAAGACGTTAAGACGCTATCATGTGTGCTGCACTTTCATTTACTTGATTGTTCCAAGATGAAGAAAAAATTAACAAATAAGAGAAGCAACAACATTTGTTTTGTTGTTGCCAATACCTTATTGATGTGAACTCAAATTATCAAATAAATTTTAAATTAAATTCCTTTAAATGATACGTATTCACCGATTCCAGAAATAACTTTTTTTTTCTTCTTTTAAAGAACTGTACGTAATACGTAACAGGTACAAATTTTTATTTCATTTTTGCACTGTAAGTCATATATAAGTCGAGAATAACTGAATAACTATAATCTAAAACCATAGAAAAAAAATAAACTAATAACTCTTTTTAGAAAGCACTTAGAGCTCCATTTTCTTCCAAAAAAATATCCGAATTACAGTATACTCTTATATAAAAAATTGTAATTACTGTGTATAATCATGAAACTATAATAAAAATAATAAAACTGGTTAGATGAATAACAAAACTTGCTTCAAACTGTAATAGCTACAATGATTTACTTAAATATTTACGTTAGGTCACGTATTGAGAAAAAAAAAAAAAGTGGGGTGAAAAATATATAAATTTTAACAAAATTGCATCTACATTCTATAATTTCTATTTTCTATAATAGTAACTTTTCATAATTTTACTCTGAAAACAGTCACGTGACCTTAAAAAAAATCGCTCCTGCGGGCTCTTGGGGGAAGTAGCGCCCCAAACCCCCCAGTGGAGTGTACTCAATCTTTAGCCTGAGGAATTCCCCCCCCCCCTCTTGGGCAAATCCTGACTACGCCACTGAGTTATTGCATGTTCTCCTAAATTTTGAAATAATTCAAGTGTCAAAACTATTTCAAACAAATTCATTAACAAATTTTTTCATGCAAAAAATTAATCACAGCAGTAGAATTTTAAAAATACAAAAAGAAATATTACTTGCAAATATTATTGTTCAAAATAATTTAGCATATAATTAAAATTTATTTAAATATTATAACAACACAAATCTACAAAATTTTCTTAATTTTTATGAATTATATTATAAATAAATGTACATAAATTTTATACGTATTGTAAAAAATCTTTTGCGAAATAAATCTTCAAATGTTTTCAACTTCTAAATTAATATTAGTCAAAACTTTAAAACAAAGTGGAACTTGTGACGTCTGAAAAAGTTTTCAATAGTCCCGCGGTCTCGGAACGATTTTTAAAAAATCACATTAAATACACTCTAGTTAATTATAAATATATTCCAAAAAAAATTTAATGCTTCCTAAGCTCTTAAAAAATATAAAGTAACAAAATATTTTAATTAAAAAAAATCCACTAAGCTACATTGTGTGTACTAGTAACGTAATTGTTCTATTTTCATTACTGTTTTCTTTTGAAATTTTCCCTACGAGTCGTTGTAGAGGTAGAATCTAATTAATGAACACAAAAATGCTGTAAAAAAACATGGAAATTAATTGTACAAGTTAAAAATGATTGTGACCTGAATAAGATTCTTATGAAAGTAGTTTGTGAGAAATTAATGTCATCATAGTAATGCAATCAGTTTCAATGATGTCATGAAATGAGAAGAAGGCACTGAACAAAAATTATTAATTAATTAATTAGTTCTCAAATACAATTTTAACAGCTGTTTCTATTATTAAATAGAAATTGTATTCACATTTTATCAATTATACTGTTTTATTTTATTGATCTTGAACAGCTAAAATATCACATTTTTTAGTCTCAAATGAATCAAGTTGAATTTTTTGAATCCCATGCAATCTGAATGATTTTTTTTTAATGTGTTTATTCAGAAAAAACATATAATACATGTGATACTTTACATAGACTCCTTTTTGTAATTAAATTTCTATACGCTTCCCTACATTCCCCAATATACAATACTCCAGTTCTGTGGTCAGGTTTATGACCGGTTCCTCGTGTAATGTTTCAGGCCGCCGCATGGCCCGTCCCCGAGCAGGCGGCGCTGGGAGGCAGCCGTGGGGCGGGTGTGCGCCAACCTCGAGCGCCAACGCCAGTTACAGCAGCGAGGCGCCATGACGGGGGCGGCACGCATGGAGGCACCACCTGGGAGTGGCGGGGAGGCCATACACCCGCACTCTCCGTCACATGCCCATATCACACTCGATGATGACAGCATTTCTCATCACCAGGTATATAAACCACACCGCCATAACCTTATTAACACGTGTACATTCCCACCACATTGGTACTATAGAAAGACAATGTGGTGTAAATTGTATACTGTATAAATGAAGCCTGTATTCCTAGGTTAACAACAAGCTTTGTATACAAGCTACATAAAGTTATTAAATTGTTTCAAACACTCAATCACGCTGCTGAATACTTTTGTTATTAATGTTGTGATTTTCAACAATCAACAATTTCAATATCAATGGTTGCTAAAATAAAGTTACAGTAATGTTTCACTTTTATTCTAAAAAAAATAAAAATAAATAAAAATAATAACAATAAAATAAAATCTAAATTTGTTGTATCGTACGTTTGTTATTACTTTTTAGAACAATATAGACAGCTGAGACGCAAAATTGTATTAATTTCAAGTGATCCGATAAACAATGAGTATAATATACTCATTTATTTGATCACTTGAAATATTTGCGAATATTTTTAAAAAAATTCCTACGCTCACCAAAAAAATATTGAAACATACCAAACTATATAGTAATGACAACCAGTCATTAAATTAATTAAAAATTTAAAGCAGTTTCGTGACAATTAACGAGCATGCAATAGAATACAATTCTCTCTTGCAAAACCTTAATACAATTTAATAATTTTGCGTATATAAGAAAAGTGTTTTCTGCGTGGTAATTAAATTTCAGGTAATGATTTTTTTTTCCTGGCGTTTCTGCTAATCCATGCAGGTAGCAAAGCTGGAGATTAAGAAATGCAATGCAGAACATTCAATTTCCAGGGTAGGTGAAACACATAGATGCTTATTCGACATAAAATTATTGATTTCTAACAAGATTTTCCCACGACACGTACACATACGTTGAACTGCAAGATTTTACCAAACTGTGCAAGAAGTTAAATTCTGTTTCTGTCACTTGTCTTGTCGATGTATTACAACAAAGATAGAGGTGGAAATTGCAAATAAAAATGTTCTTATTTCTCCAGAGATTTCAGTTGCTAAAGTAAGACAAAAGACGAATCTTTCTCATTTGAGCGAAGTAGAATTCCTGCTGAGAGGCTCACATCGCAGAATTCTCGCTTTCAACATTGCGAGTATTTCAATGGAATTTTACAAGTTTGCCTTTTCTTTAAACACTTGTATAATTCTTAATACCTTACTTAAATGAAACAATGGCGGGTGGTTCAGTAATGAGTATTTAGGTCAAGTGTATTCGACTGCATATAAGTAAGATAATATATTATAATTCAAATTATTATTTTAAGTAATCACTAAATACTAAGGCAACGGTGCGTGTCAGTGCATTCTGAAGAACAGAGAAATTCACGCATCATAAACCATTCAGTATACAATCTACTTTGATCAGTCAATTTTATAGATAATAATGTATTTTTCATATCAATTGTGAAGGTAAAAAAAAAAAAATGTATTACCATACTTACGTGTAATATTTATAGACTTTCAAATATCCGAATACCTGGAATTTTGATGTAAAAAAAATAACCTAATATAAGTAATTAAGATTATAGACTCTGGTACAATTTTATGATCTAACTTTATTTTGCTTATTATTTTTTAAGCATGCTTTTAAATTTGAATTCATTTCGGGTTTAAGCATCCCTCGATGCTCCAAAGTCCAAACTATAGTTCTGCACATTTTTCTCGGTCTTGGGCCAAATTCAACTTTAAGTGCCAACATCCAACATATATACATATAAGTAAAAAAAGAATATAAAAAAACTATTTTGTGATTTAATATATGCCAGCGCAAGATGTTTGATGAATTATATCTGGTACGTACAATGTAAGATGAGTAAAAATGTTAAAAATATATTAAGGAGAGTTTATAACAGATAAACTGATAATTCAAAGCATTGGATTACATAAAAAAATAATACACTGACCTCTATATAAAACATTTATATATTTTATTACATTTTTCGTATGCTAAAAATATAAAGTAAGAAAATATGAGGGCCTGTGGGTCAAATAGAATTATAATATGACACGATCCATTCACTTCAGTATGTACTGTACACTCGTCGCCTTGGAAAATTTCTCTTTGCGGCCTTGTTATTCACCATGCCCCGATAACACAGAGCATTAACAAGGCTGCAAGTGGGAATTTTCCAAGCTGACGAGTATACAATAATTATTAATTAAATTTATTCATTTAATCACTGGCTGGCATAAATACAGCATGGATCACGTCATTCATACATATATTAACAATAAAATATACAAAACACACACACACACACACACACACACACACACAAAACGTCAACAAGATCAAAAACTAATTCCTATAATAATTATAAAATTCAGATATATACTTATACAAGTAATAAAAAAACTACATTAGACAATATATTTTCTGGTAACTTATTACTAAAGTATACATCTTTGAAGAATACATTTCTTTATAGATAAGATTTTTTTTTTTTTAATTTTTCCTTAAATAATTTTTCATTCTCCACTTCCCTCACTTGTAAGACATAATGGTAAAAAGTCATAAATTTTAGCTGTTTGATAAGCAGAACTTTTTTTCTTATAGACTTGAGTAATGCATTTCAAAACATACATGCATATGTATTGTATACACACTATACAGTAATGAGACCATGTCATAAGAAATGTTATCCAAATTAAGAAGGACATAAGCTGAGATCTCTTAGGTCCGCGAGTGACTTCCTGACTCAGCTGTTTGCTTACAGCGGTGCGTGTCTCAGGGCGTGTTCAAGAGCGGTGCGCTTTGGCGGGGGGTGTACCTGCCCTCGCTCACCAACAGCTTCTGCTCGCGGCCTCTCGAGCTCGCCTACCAGCGCTACTCTCATAGACAGCGGCAAAAGGCGCTCATGATCGTCAACTGCGTCGACCTGGCAGTCAAACTTGCACTGCTCTCCGCTGCTCTCCTTGCTGGTGGCGGACAGGTAAGAAAATAAATGACAAGTGAAGATTAAATTTCGGCCTGCGCTCTCTGTGTAGGGACGGTCCGGTCCGTAGGGAACGTACTGTACGTACTATATGTAATTATATAAAATGAAGAAAAAAACAATTGTAGAGGCAGCATCACAAAAAAAAAAAACATATTGCACCTCATTTCTCTCTCTCTCTGTTTTTGTGCCTCTCAAATCTGTATGTTTTCAATAATGTAGTGGTACTTCAGAAGTTCACCTCACCTATACCTTGGCAGCTTGAAATTAAGTTAATCAGTGAACACACTCAAGTTTTCGTATTTAATTATGGTTTTAATCCGAGATTGGGCTTCCTATTATGCTATGTACTTGTTGGTGAATGGTGCTGGCGTATCCCTAACCCAATACCACAAACCTTAAACTATAATAAATGGGTAAACTTGATTAAATTAATGCTGATAATACAAATAAATTTTTAATAAATTTTCAAGACTTGTCAAAACGATGTAACTGATCTCTTGAAAAAATAGGTCACAAAATTTTTATTTCACTCTTAGCTTGAAAGGCGGAATAGTGAGTTTTAATCTGTTAGTGCCTTGCGGGTAGGCAACTTATTCATCGAAAATGTGTCGCAGCGCAGCATGCCTTCTGAATTTTTGTCCGAGATAATTGTTTTGTTAAATTGAGATTTGGAGGGGGTTTTGATATTATGTCATCTATTCTTTTTTATCCATATTGTGAAAAAAGTAGTATTATGTTGATTAATAAATCTGAATTGTATAATAATCATGATGGTGGCGTTTCGGATCATTATAAACAATTATCGTAAGACAATAATTAATTAAAGTGCGTTAATCAACTTAAAATATCTCCGCATTATTATAGAACACTTTGATTTTTTAGTTAATTTTTATAGTCATGCTTCCCAGCGTAAATAAATAATGTTTTTGTGACTGAGGCGTTCCACTACTGACTACAATATTAAAATTTGAATAAACGCTGATAAAGTCATCACGCTTTTGTTCAACGATAACTCCAATGGCTTAATTGTCTTTAAGTATGAAGCTATTTTGACACTATAATATGACAATTTGCATAGGAAATAACGGGTACAATTTAGTATATTACGATATAGGTGTTCTCCATGCACGGACAAAAATTTTTAATAGGAAAGGTCGGTAAATGCGCCATTTACCAGCACGTTTGTAATATTTTACCGACATTGTTACAATGTATTCTGTAAAAACTGAAGACAAAGGATTGTAAAATAGTTTTTAAAGAGTGTTGGTAAAAGTTTAACATTTTTGCTTTGCAATGCCATTTTTACCAACCTAAATCTGCGATTTTAGCACGCTTCCTTTTTGCAACTTCAAACTTTGCAAATATAGCCCATTACGTTGTTAAAATTTACCAACTTGTTTAAAGAATGTTGGTAAAAGTTTAACATTTTTGCTTTGCAAATGCCATTTTTAACAACCTAAATCTGCGATTTTAGCACGCTTCCTTTTTGCAACTTCAAACTTTGCAAATATAGCCCATTACGTTTTTAAAATTTACCAACTTGGTTGTTTTATTCAAAAACGTCCGTTACATTTGAGCAAACTTCCTCACATTTTTGACGCGTCCTTGGTGAGTGAGGTTGTGCTGAAAGTTGGGCTACCGTGTATAATACGTTTAATTTAAATAGTTCTTCAATACAATTAAGTACCGTCAAGATTTTTCGTCATTACTTCATCACCGTGAATATCATTAAGGTAAGCATAAAATCATTGTGTCAGTAACTCATATGATTATTTGATTGTATTTATCTCCTCGATTTCTCTTTCTGTGTCTCTCTGTCAGTATTTATTTTCTTAAATACCATGTAACCTCTAGTGACTAGAGGATAATATTATGCATTTAAGAAAATAAATCCTAGTGCGAAGTGTTTTCGATTACTATAAATATGGTACTATGCAAATTATTAATATATTTTCTAAAAAATCATTCATGAATACCCTGTACCATTTAACATAAATTTACCGAATCAATTCATACTAATTTGCCGTATATTAATTATAATTATAAATAAATACATGGTATACGTGTTAAAAGAGGTTTAAACATTGGTTTATTAATTTTTCGCTTCAGTTGCTTTTAAATTAAGTAACATATTATACATTGTATTTCGAGTATTTTCTCATGAATATTGCTTGTACCTTGTTAGCTCTAATAACGAATATTTACAGCAATGACGCGCCTACCGAAGGTGTCTGGGTGCTGCAGTGGACGATCGACTGGGTGGACGTGAGGCATCCGCGATGCATCTCTGCGTAATCACACCACGATTGGAAAAGTTATTCCTCAAACCATTATGTCAACGAAAGGCAAGCCTCTTCACTCCAAAGGATGGGACTATCAACGGTCTGTGTACTGTAGCAATTTGACATTCATTCTCGGTGTTCGACTTGAAAGTTGAAAGTGATTCATAAAACTGAAGTGACTTTTATACAACTATTAACTGCTATTTTTATTTGTCATTCAAATCTCTTGATACTTGCTTTTTTCTCTCTTGAAAATATATATATATTATATATATAATATATTATTACCTAATTTGTATGCTGTCGTAAATAAATAAAATGTGTTACATAATGTGAAACAAATTTGATGATACTTTTTTTATTTATCAACAATCTTATATTCCATGATGACGTACTTAAGTTTATTTGAGTTAAATAGTGTAATAAAATATAATTAATTCTGGTATAGATCGAGAGTGATGTGTGAAATAATTTCACAAAGTAATTTTTATATATTAATTTATAATTTTATATGCATTGTAATTTTTTTGTAATAATACTAATATTTTCTATCAATGTTACAGTGTATAATGTCATTTCATATTCATTATATTTCAATGTAAGCAAATTATTAAACGTAAAATTTACAAGTATGAAAATAGTAATAGCTACAAATAAGGGAGGCAAAATTTCACCCAATTAAAGAGTTAACTTTAGAGGATACAAGACAGTAAAACTTGGGACAGTAGGTCGGTAAAAAATACAAATAGCAAAATCAAGTCGGTAAAATTTTACATGTCTGAGTGGAATAGTTTTACTATTCGAAATCTTTAATATATTTTACCGACTTAATGTGTAATTTCGTGTTAACCCATTAACATTGTAGTTTTTACCGACCTGTTTGTATGATTTGAATTACAATGTTAGATCGGGAGTTTTTACCGACTTACTTGGTTCATGGGTTTTAGCTCGAGCTAAGTCGGTAAAATTCTACCACATCTTTGTGAGAATTTATTTCCGTGGCATGCTTGAGGGTCATTAATGTAATTCTAAACATTTACGTCGATTTAAATTGAATTTTAGCCTCAGACATGTTTGTTTAGTGGTCGGTTGACACCTTTTAGAGTGTGTGTGTGCATCAAACTTTATTATAATAATTACATTATTAAAGGCCTTTGATCTTACACAGCGTTTTAATGCCCTTAAGCTGAAGCTGTTATACGTACCTTTTCATCATTATTTTATGTGACTTTGATGTTCCACGTAAAATGGCACTACTAGTACATGCAAACCTCTTTAACTAATATACCGTGGAAAAACGTTGAAATGAAAGACTTCGTCTGATTTTAGTGACATTTTTTATTAAAAAATAAATAAACAAACAAACAAACAAAAAATCTTCTATAGAAACGCTAATTTATTTTTTATTTTATTTTTATTATTTATGAATGTGCACGTAACAATGGAGCTTCAAGTGTTCTCAAGGCGGGAAAATTTTCTCCATAATCCTCCATGTTAGAAAATTTTAATTTTTTTCTGTGTAACTATTAAAGTAATCTATTCTAAAACATCTCCTACCCCCCATTTATAGGGGTCTTCTGATAATGAATCAAGAACTCGTTTTACTTCAAAAATTTCTTTTATGCGAAAAAAGCAATTTTGAGTATTTTTTTTTTTACATAGGTTTAGATAGGGCAGTGGGAACACCGCAAAATCAGCTGACTTGAATCCTCCATATCCAACAGTTTCTCTCACGGGGGCTTCGTCGCATTCTATACGTAGGCGTGATAAACCCGATGTTTGGTGATATGGCTTGACAAAATGCTTACCAAAAAAATTCAAATTTATGCACTCCTTATCTTTGAAAATTTACCTGCTCACCGTACTATCCCACTATTTGAACAATACATCAACTATGAGCTACTTCGGCTATTTTTTGGCGGGAGAAGTTTTCCAGGGCGACGACTGGCTACTTTTTGAAGCTGGAGCAGCGAGCGCTCTTCAACCAGCCGAGAGTGAAGCGCTGGCTAATTTTATGAGATTATATACGCAAGATAGGCATGTCATTAAGCTATAATACCATAGTACTCATAGTAGTATATGTGTGCCAAAGTAGTTAAACTAATAAATATTTTGTATTAATTAAAAGTGCTTTCACATAATCAAAATTTGTAAAGGAATTATGCCACAACACGCTGTAGCAAATGTTGTTGATAAACCATAGAATCTCGCGATTTTCTGCGGCGCATTCTGCGGCATTCTGCTGCGCTCCGTATATAGAATTTTAAAATCAACAACTCATCGTAATTTTGCTATGGCATTCTCATGATTATCTGCCGCAACAGCCGTAAGTGCCGTAAGTGTAAGGCTTGCGGCATTTCTTATATGGACTCCGTAACAATTTCGGATTATTTGAAAGCACTAATATTTCTAAAACAAAATCTGTGAAAAATATAATTTAAAACAATTAAATTGAAATTGAAATATTCTTTATTTTAGCTTGCGCTAATAATACAAGATTATAAAACAGATTACATATTTTACAAATTGACATAACTAAAATAACCTTGACATCAATTAATAGCTCAAAAGTTAAAAAATACCTATAAATTAATTTAACCATACGTAACAATATAATTATTATATTCAAATAACAACTCCCAATTTGAACATCACAGTTATATTTCTTTGGGAGCTGTATTTCACGAGTCACCTCCTCTTGTATTATTCCTTGACATGAGTCAGCCTGTAATCATATTTTGGTCGCCTTTCCCTCCCCCTCCTCATTTTGTCTTCGATCTAACATATAATCTAGTACGTCAATTTTGTTTTACAGACATTCATCAAGTACAAAAGTAAGGAAATTTGCCTCTCTCTCTTTTTGAAGCCACCGATAAAGGGCGTGGCAAACTTCCTCATTTCCGTCTCTCTGTATTTATGTAGTGCTATAACATGGTGCAACTATTATCATAAATCAACCATTATATGCTATAATTCTGTAACACTTGCCTGAAAGCATTATATCTTCAACGTATCCTACCTCTTCTATTATACCTTTAAGCTGGTGGAAAATAATTTGTCACCGTATATATCATCAGTATTATACCGTTATATTGTATATTATATAACATCCAATTTCTGTCTGTTCTAGATATATTATCTATAGTATATTTTCACTTGTTGTGTTGTAAGCATAATAAATCTATCTATCTATAATAATAAATTATAGTTATTCAATTGCAATATTATTCACTTTGTAACGTGTATCAAACTCTTGTACAAATCTCTCAATAGCTATCACTTGCAAGATATATATTATACGCGTGCTTGTTAAATCGGATTGCAAGATAAAATCATCATACATACATTTAATATATCTCACATTCACTCATACATATGCAGTATAATATTATGATATATGTATAGGTAAATGCTTTACAATGCAGATTGCACTCTTTGTTTGGAGATTAGTTGTATGTGTTTGACAGGAATACATCGAATACTAAATATCATAGGAATATTAATTTCATTGCTTATAGTAATTGTATTTCACGATATGCCACTATATTACATTCAATGCTTCCAACTTTCTGAACTATTTTAATTAATTTAAGAACATTTCTTTGACGCAACTGCTGCTGCCTCATAGAGGTGTAATAAATATTATTCAAATTATTTTGTCATCAGAGTAGATTGATATCAACCGAGTTTGCAGAATTTTAGAGAACACAAAGAAAGGTAAAGAAAGGAACGACTTTTAATCAAAATTTTATTAGCTTTATTATATAATATTTGTAATATAATATATGTGAGTACTTTTTGCTCGATTTGTATTGCATTGTGCCTCTTATAGCACTAAATACCTAATATAAATCATGATCGACAGGTATATCATCAACCTGCCGCAATAGCATGGACAACAATATCAATGGCGGCAAATATTGGCGTTTGTCTACTTGGTGGTTGGCGCCTCTTTGCTAACCACTACTTGCACTGGGGCGCCGTGGGCACGTGGCTTCTGCTGAACGCTCAAGGTATATTTTCTCCATAATTTGCCAAGGTCTTCCACAGCTCATCAGTCTCATGTTCACTGCAGGGTTTCTGGGCAAGGGTCTCGGGTTCGCACCTCCAGCCGAACTTGTCTGGTACGTACTCTTCATCGAGTTCGTCACGTACGCTATGTTGCCTCTGCCGCTGCGCTGGAGCGTGTGCGCAGCAGTGGTGACCGCCGCACTGCACCTCACTCTCTGTGGCATCGCGGCCATACCTGACCCTGACCACATCTATCAGGTGAGTCATATAATTATGATCTATTATAATCTTATTAAAAATAGATTCAAATAGAAAAACAGATTCGAATACAGACAGCATCAATGAAAAATATGTTTCTGACTTTGCTTTGCATTTTACACATGAAATCCACCATGTAAATAAAACATTTGAGTTTTTTCTACACTCAACGAATGCTGCTGTCGTAGAATTTTTGTTAATCATTACATTCTTTATATAAAGAGGGATAAGATGTTGGTGTAATTTTATACTTGCATGAATGTTGTCTTTTGTTAAAATGTATTAAAATGAGACTCCTCAGATCTTTCATTAATTATCTCACGTTTATCTCGTGAACGGAACGGGCAACAAATTTGCAAATTTTGGTTTATTCATACAAATTCCTCCTTAATTCACTGAACTGTAAATTGCGGGAAATTTTCTTCTTAATCCGCATGCACCAACAAGCTCTCCTGTCATAGCCAACTGCTGTGTAATTAGCATGACTACTTCAGATATCAACTTTTGTAAAGTTTCACTTATTCAATAATTAATTCATCACTTTCTCCTTTTCTGTTTTAATTTCATGTGTGTATAGCTTTGCAAAGTATATTTGTTCTGCTTTGCATAATAATTATTTATATTCGATTGTTAAATCAGTAATATTACAAGCAATTAGCAATTTATATTAAAAACATTCTCAATAAACAAAATATATTTTAAATTAAAATGATTTTTTTTTTCTCAAAAGCAGTCAGAAGAAAATAATTCCAGCTTGTCCAATTCAATCAAAAGCTTGATCTTTAAGTTCAATTTATTTGCTACTTTTTTCTTAACCATGGCATATAATTTATGTAATATAATATGTGTATTATATGATATTAAAATGAGGTGCATAAAAAATCTGAAATATTCCATATGAAATAATTTTTCAACGAATTAATGTAATAATACATATCAAGTTACAAATTCAGTTTCGGTGTTTAAATCTTCAATGTTATTTTCATAGTGATAACCTACAATAATATTCAAATGTCATAATAATAAATATTTTCCTTTTTTACTGATTGCAATAAAAGTACAAAAAATAGTTTAAAAAGGTTTGATATTACTCGATTTAAAAATACAAAAAAATATTAATAGCTGCGTAACGCGTGCGTATATTTATGTATTAAATTTTATAATTTAAAGATGAATTAATTTTTTTTCCGGGAAAGTGTTGCTACAATAAAATCATAACTGATTGCTAAAATAATTCCCATATAAAATTAATTCCAACATAAATTTTAAACGAATGTGCGTCTCTATTTTGATTTATTCATACAGTGATATATGCTATCAATACATTATATATATATACATATATATGTAAATTCATATATCGTATTTAAGATTCTGAAGACCGCATAGCGTGCAGATATAATTAATTAATAGAAATATTTGTATTCATATAATTATGGTACCAAATATTCAATTATTTCAGAGCTAACCTAATTAAAAATAATATTTTCTATAGCAAATAAGCTATAGCTTATGATACTAAACCACATGCGAGAGAACCCGTGAAACCCCTTATTTATTTAAATTTATTGTCTCGCATATAAACAACATTATAATATACATATTTTACAATACAAGTAAAAAAAAAAAAAAAACAGTAGCCCATGGAGCAGATGAAAAAGATTGCTGAGCAGTCCATTTGTATGTTATGTGTTCATTATATATATATATAGCTTATATAGGACGAACGCTAGAGCTTTTTATCAATGGTCCAAAGCCAGAGAAACGTAGGTGAGATAGGCATAATATATATATTTTTTTATACATAATCACCCATCTAGCTACATACCACACATACATGGCGTTACTTATAGAATTCGACATGAGCTTTTTAAATTTATCATGTTATTCAATCTCTAGTGATATGTAATTATATTGAGAAATTGAATTCTGCGTAAACTATACTAATTATCGATCATGTGAAACAACATTTACACATTTAAACACTAAATTGGTACATGATGACTAGTTAAGATAATTACGGTACGATGATTACTATGAAAATTAACTGCTGCTAGCTAGTTGGACGGAAACTGCCTCTCGACCTCACGGTATCGAACGCTATCCACTCACACATCATTACATTTATAAATTATAATATACCTATCGCAATTGCACGTCAAGGCAATTTCGTACATGATGTCTATTTATTAGTCAAATTACAATGAAATTTGATTATAATTAAATACCATATTATATTACATTCAGTTATTTTTAACCTCCGCAGTAGATTTAATAACAATGAATAGACATGGCAGACACATACATGTATAATTAATTTTGAGTGTTAGCTGGATCGCTGTTTGTAATATATATATATATAAAACTTGCCGGATGTCCACTTAATATTTTATTTGGTCATATAAAACGTTGTTATTTTTAAATTTAAGCTTGGTGGATATAATACTTTTTTTTAGGCATATTATATGTGATGATATCATATTGCATGCATATTGGCTGCTGTTATAAATATATAAATCTATAAATTGCTTAAATATTTATTAAATTTCTTTATTTCCGTCCATAGAATTAATATTGGGATACGATGAAGAGACTACGTTGTGTATATGATAGGTATATAAAATCACACGTACTGGGTTTCTTAGCTAAAAATGAATGCATTGCATTACCTTATTGCTAATAATAATTTGATCACACTTGACGTCACGCAAGCATTGGAATTGAATTACTAATTACTTTAATTTGTTTTGAGCTTATAAAATATAAATATAAGGTCATGATATATAATTATTATTTAAAATAATAATTCACACATTCTAATCACAACTTTTGTGTATAATAGTTTTCACGTTTACGTGTTATATACACTTTTAAATTTTACTCATAAAAAATGCTCGTGCTATCTATAACGCTGTCGGAAAAAAAAAAGAAGCTGAAATTGGTAATTCATGATCCTTTTTGAAAAATTAGAACCGACGTTTCAATTTATTTTTTAATTTTATTATTTTAATTTATTTCAAGGGACTTTCAAGGGGAAATAACCGGATACACAGAGCTTCGCAGTTAATTTTTTTTATTTATTTGAAATAAATATTTTATATAATGAAATATAGAGAACAGTATATACTATAAAAAACAACATATCGTATAATATCATCATACGTATATATATCATAATACACTTAACAAGTAATTGTCATGTTCCATGAAGGTATTTATTTATAATATTTTGCTTTTTTGATATATATCAACTAATTTATATAGAAATATTGTTTAAAATTGCATTTCTTTGAACCTTTAAAATATTAAATTAAATTATATTAATATATTATTTATTAATATATAGCTTGCGCTAATTATACATTGCATGGTAAAAACAACATTATATTTATACAATTTGACATAAATTAAACATCCTTGGCATTTATATTTGAATATTTGACATATTATATAGTAATATATAGAATTGTTACATATAATATTTCATATACCCACAGTATGTTATATGAAAAGAATATAATATATTATGTGACTCTTTGTGTAAGGCAAACGATTTGAGATATAAATGAAGTTTTTTAAGTTAGTGAATGATGACAAATTGTGCATGGAACATACAGCTAGAATAAGGGTTAATACAAGGTGAATAGAGGTATATAAACCTCTATATACCTTGGGTTAATATAGCACTGCACACATACTCAGTGTTCTGATCTTTAAATGTAAGTTTGTACCACATATTGTCGTTGGTGTAGGAATATAATTTATTTGTGCCTTTTTCTATTGCTGAAAAGCTGAAATAATAAGTAACAGAAACAAAGCGCTAAATGTAATAAAGTCAAACATCACTTGACATTATAAATTTTAATGTAAAAATAGAGTCCAAAAGATTACACCCAGAGTCATACGCTCTAGTTTCCGACATTTCTCCCTACGATACTAGAAATAAATCAAAAGTTATAATAAAAAAACATCATTCAGCCTTTTATAAAAACAATCCATACTACCAAACTCACAAAATATATGACTTTTTACCTGAGTTATTAAAAAATGAAATAAGTGATAATGTGTTCAAAAACAAATTAAAAACTATATTAATCAAAAAAGAATATTACAAAATTAAAGATTTTTATGATGAAAACTCAAAAATAACCGATGAGGACGTCGCAAACTGGAACGTTGCTCTTACAGATCAACAAAAAACAAAAAATGTCATCTTTATCAATGGCTCCAAATTAAAAACAGTAAATTTGTTTATTTTTAGATTTGATCATCAAAGTGTTATGTGAACTATATATAGTGCATCAAGAAACATTGTGCATCAAGCAATGTAGTGAATCAAGAAATTATATGTGAATTATATTTATGTGAAAGTGATTTTGAAACATTTTTTTTTTCTCTTATATAAAAAAATATCGTGAAAATTAAAAAAAATGTTAATAATGAACATAATCATGTTATTAGTGTATTTTTATTCATGAATATTTTATATACCTGTGTATGTTATTTTTAAACATCTATGTACTATGTATGTTTTTTTTTTAAGTGCTATGTTAATTAGAATTAAGTATCTGTTATGTATAACCTATGTAACAACTCTGACGTGATCTATGCTGTAAAGCCAACGATCGAAATAAAAATTTTAATTTTAATTTGAATTTGAGTCCAAAATATCAAGTAATCACAATAGTAAACCTAACCCTAACAAGACCTAACCTTGTGTTGATGTGTGCAGGAGGCAAGCTGCGTGACGCGGCGAGTGCTGGCTACGGCCGCTCTGTACGCGGGGGTGAACGCGGCCGGGCTGTACACCAAGTTCCTGACGGACCGGGGGCAGCGGCGCGCCTTCCTGGAGACGCATCGTTCGCTGGAGGCGCGTCTCAAGACACAGCGGGAGACGGAGCGCCAGGAGCGACTGCTGCTTTCTGGTGAGAGGCCATACTCGATGGCATGTCAAAAATACGAGCTTTGAGAACACGTCCGTTTCAAAGCTGATATTTTAAGCATTAACAAACCAGGGTTTAAAAAGTGGAGGCAGAAACATGCAGTACTACACGCACCCAGCCAATCAGAAGATCGTTTTACATATGGTGATAGTATTTTTCCTTTAACGCGTGCTATGTAAAGGAAAAATACTATCAACCAATTGAATACACATGAGTTTACTTTAATCCAGGTCTAAATTTGTTTCTTTCGATTATTTAGCAATCAAAATTAACAACGTTAAATCTGGATTATAGTTAGACTCTCATCTATGCAATCGGGTATATATTAAAAATGCATATTGGATTTAAAATTTATACATTTATAAATTTATTTATGTATTTATCTGACCAGTTTTTGCGTAATTTTTGTTATAAGTATCATTTTTGTTATTTGCTGTCAAATAAAATTACAGGTATAGTAACAATTTTTATAATATTTAAAATTTGTATTGGTTTTTATTGGGTACAAACTTGTTATCATAAAGGCTAGCTCTAGCTAGGCTATACTCTCGTGGAAGGATAGATTAAAGCATATTATACTGTACAATATTGAATGTCAAATCAAGTGAGATGACAAATGAAATTAAATTATAAATTCAAAACAGATGTTTGTAGGTATAAATGCCATAAATTATGAAATTAACTTTAAACTTAAAAAAAAAAAACAATGAAAATGTCCAAATTCAACCAGCATACAGAAGAATAATAAATATCAAGTTCATTAGTGGAAGCTAGTAGAGAAAAAGCTGAATTGGATTTATGGAATTAGTTTTCTGTTTTGTTTATTAATTATAGTAACAAGATATATGATATAATACGGAATAATTCATTGTATATTTTTATTAAAATCGTGAATCCATCCCTTTAATAAACCAACAGACAGCGAAAAGCACAAAAAAACATGAAAAAAAAATTGGCACATTTTGTAATCATATCATATTAAAAATACTTTCAAAATTCAAAAATTCAAAATTCTTTATTTAATCCATTTCTCCTACAATCAATATATCAATTCGAACTTAATTAGTAATGCATTAACGTGGAAAAATATGCAAATTATGATGTTTACAAACATTAATTTCAGATTCAAGTGATTTAACTATAAATATTGGCATTTTTTCATCTGTCAATTCAATGGCAATTCATTGTCTGTTCTACAAAACAGTGTAATATACTTACTGCACAGATTTTATTTTTATTTTATTATACAGAATACATTTTTTTATCCATTTTATTAACTAATTTCGTTCAAGCAAGAAGTCATCATTGCAAAAGCTGAGTTTGCAATGTACACCCTATTTTTTTGATTTCTTGTTTTATTTTTTCATTACAAATGTTTAATGACTACAATAAATCAGCAATCACGCTAATGGTTCGTTTCATGAGTCTCATCAAAGAGATATAAAGCAGAATACAAACTTCATTTGTCATAAAATCGTCCATTAATGTACATTTAATCACCTTCTTTTACAATCTGTGTTGAAAAAAAAAAGAAAAAAAAGAACAATATCATTAATGTGTTTGCTGAATAAAAAATATTAATTTTTGTATCTGTATATTTGCTAGTAATTTATTTATTTATTGTATTTTCCACCCACCCATGAGTTATTTTGTACATACAAACAAATGACAGCAAATTATTCCATATTTTACTGTGAAACTTAAAATTTGCTATATAATATGCTAATTAAGTCAAAAATTTGTTTATCAATTTTCAAAGGCACAGCTTTGCAACAGCAAAACCTATTGTAAAATTAGCTGGGGGAAGGAGTATGCGGATGAAAATTAAATTTATTCACCACCTAATTTAATATAAAATTCGATCATCTTCATTGGTGACGTAATGTTTTGTTTTCAGTACTTCCCGACTTTGTGGCTCGCGAGATGATTCGTGACATCGCGCGTGAGGAGAACGACAAGGGTGGCTTCACACCCAGTCAATTTCACAAGATCTACATTCATCGCTACGAGAACGTGAGCATTCTCTTTGCTGACATCAAGGGATTTACAGGTGAGTGCTCCCCGTCCATCCCTCCTCGCTGTCTCTGTTAACTGAGACTTATGTTGCAGCGTTAGCCAGCCAGTGCTGTGCGCAGGAGCTCGTGCGCATTCTTAACGATCTCTTCGCAAGATTCGACAAACTCGCAGCTGTAAGTACGATTTATTTTTAAAACATCTGCTACATTATGTATGAAGACTTGGTAATTTAAATTTAATTACAAATATAATGATTGAGTTATACACTCTCTAAATGCGTGTGCATAAATTGTACGCAGTTTAAGCCAAAAGTTTATTAATTCATTAAAACCACCCATTAGCCATAGCTGTTACACTTTGTACTGTGTTATTTGAGTCTTTAATCTGCAGGGATTAAAACAAAATAACATTCGCTTTTGTTGCAAAGTTTACTGTTGCTTATAATATAAATATTATTAGTACAAACATAAATTTTGTAGCACGGTTTACCTTTAAAACATTGTTGTTAAACATAATACAGAAAACTAAATTAAAGGTATTTCTAGCTAAATTATAATGTATAATAATATAATGTATTTTTGCTCAACGCTGGTAAACAATTATGTATTATAATATATATTATAATATATGTAATACTATATTATGATTATATAATATTAATATAGGAGCTAGAGACTATACACAATTATTATGTACAAAAATGTCTTACAACATTATATTATTTATAAGTATTCCTTTTTGTTTCATTTTTAAGTTTAGTTTAATACAAGCCGTTTAATTGACAAAGGATTATAGTAATTATAAGTTTTAACCCATCTAAAATTTTCAAATTTTATATTTAAAATATATAATCTTTATAGGTTAATTCTCCAGTTTGCTTTCTTCCCTTCCAAGCCCCATTTTTTTAGCAATATGAATGGGTCCGATTTAAATTACTATCTGCATTAAGCTATGACTATAAATTAAGTCCTATTATATTATACAGGCGCGGATCGAGAAAAAAAAATTCGTGGGGTGGGGGGAGGTCTGAAATATTTCGGGGGGTGGGGAGGGGAGCTGCCTCTATAAGGACAATCTTAAAAAAAATTGGAGTGGGGGAAATGCCTATATTGCCCATGTTAAATCCAAAATTTCGGGGGGTGGGGGGCTGCAGTCCTCAGGCTCTCCTTCCCCCTTCCCCCCGGATCCGCGCCTGCTATTATATACCTTATTAGCTTTGACCCCCAATAATGATGTCCAGGAGACGGAGTGCCTGCGCATCAAGCTGTTGGGCGACTGTTACTACTGCGTGTCCGGTCTGCCCGAGCCCCGCGAGGACCACGCCCACTGCTGCGTCGAGATGGGACTGCACATGATCCGTGCCATCCGCGCCGTCAGAGTCAAGACACAGGCGAGTAATTAGTCAATGATGAAATAAATTAACTGGTAATCTCAGAAACATTAATATACTCTGTTCTTAAACGAGATCAGCTACAACAAGTGAGAAATTAATTCAGGCATAAATATAATGAAGTACCAATGATATAATTGTAGAAGGTTTGGCTATTTACACACATTAATTATATCATGGCATAATTTATCTTTAATAAGGATGTTGATCAATTGGAATAATAAATTTCAATAGAAAGTTGTTTTTAATTTTAATTAAATCTCCCCATATAGTAATTTACAATAAATGTAAGTTGTAACTTGGCGACGGAAAATCGTACAGAAAAACGGATTGCAGATCCGAAATCAGCAAACTAAATAAATTCTTATAAATTCAAATAATTTCTTGACACTATGCCTTTAAAGGTAAGTTAACATGCCCAATGTTAAAAAAATTCCCACACATGAAAATTAAAAATTAAAATGTTCTCCTCTACATCCCCTATCAGTAGCTAAAATATCAGGTATACAATTTCTAGCTATATTTTTTTTAGTTATGAATTTTGAAAGTTGACTAATTTACCATGGAAGTTTCATTTCTGCAACTTAAAAAAATTAATAATAAATTAATAACTTAAGAAATTTAAATAGTGTAGGATGTATGGTCACTTGTCGCTAAAACAACGAAATAAAAATTTGCTAACATTTTAAGTGAGATTTTCTTGTAACCCCTTAATTAATTGGTAACGCTTAATATTCAGGTTGATCTGAACATGCGTATCGGCATCCACTCCGGCTCGGTCCTGTGCGGCGTGCTCGGACTCCGGAAGTGGCAGTTTGACGTGTGGTCGTACGACGTGACTTTAGCCAACCACATGGAGAGTGGCGGCATCCCCGGGTAAGTCAAGTGACCCTCACGTGGTCCACACGTACTGACGTCATCTGTTGCAGGAGGGTTCACATCTCCAAGGCGACGCACGCGTGCCTCAATGGAGCTTACGAGGTAGAGCCAGGCCATGGAGATACCAGAGACTCTTACCTCAAGGTGAGAGGTTTCTTGTAACGTAATTGTGTTACATGTCACAAGGTGGGGAAAACGAAATAATTCGATTATAAATATTCACATCGACTTCATTTCTCCGGAAGTTATAACTACTTACAGTTACAATTTACAAGAAGTAAGTTACCTTAATTGATATGAAACTCCCTCCACAATGCTTCGTTGTATATTATAACGTTGTAAAATTTCAATTTTGTTTTTTTTATTGACGTTAATTTATTTCCATTTACATAAAAAAATTAATTTAAGATTGTTTCAAATTACTTCATTTTACTGCCATACAGCATATAAAATATACTGTCACCATTCATACTGCAATAAAACCAAAATCTATATAGTAATAAAATTGTAATAGAACCAATCTTTATAATTTTTTATTGTATTTTATCCTGTAAACCTCGTATACATAGACGTACGTAAAGCAACAGATTGCACTCATTTAATAAATGTTTCTTGTCGGAACGTAGAGTGCTCAAAAGTTCCTTTGGTTTTGTACAGGACCACGGCATAGAGACGTACCTGGTGAAGGCGAGCGGGCCTCGACGGCCACGTCATCACTTGCTACCCTCGTCAGGTCGCTCGCGGCTCTGGTCTGAGGAGGAGGGCATGGAGACGAGGGAGACGCCGCACAGCCCGGGCGCCACCAGCGTCCGTTCCAACTCACGCCTGCACCCGGACGGCTCTCCCGAACCAGCTCAATCGCGAAACCACCGTGGTACCAACGGAGACGGGTAAGTAGCGACCCACAACAGTTGATTTAAATTGCATTTGTCAACGTTTTAATCTCCTATAACCCTTGTATTTATAAAGCTTGCTTGTGGAATGGGCTTACGGGGTGTATTTTTTTTACTGGCTCAATCAAAAGAGGAGGTCGAAAATATCCCTTAATGACGTCATTACATTCTTTGGGTCAACTATATAATGCTTCTAAACAATCACGCTGCTATGGAAACAAATGATAATTTTTAATAAACAAGCAACAATGCAATAATTTTTTACAATTGTTATATAGTTGAACCAAAGAATGTAATGACGTCATAGGCGTTACGGATGGAGCCTCCAGGTCAAGAGACATTTTTAATCTCCATTTTAGGTATCATGCAGTATGCAGTGCTAAAAAAAATCGCAAAAAAATCTAAGAGATATTTTTCGACCTCCTCTTTTGATTGAGCCAGTAAAAAAATTACACCCCATAAGCCCATTGTAGTTATAATATATTATAATTAATATAAACTTGCATAAATCTACATCATGCAGTATAAACACTATAAACTATAAATATTTAGAAAATAGGTACTTTCATATATTTTGATACTCAATCATTAGAATGGACAATTTGCGTCAACTTTTTTTACTAGCTCAATCGAAAGAGGAGGTCGAAAAATACACCTGTGAATTTTATGCGATTTTTATTCGTACTGCATCATGGCTAAAAGAGAGGTCACGTGACCTGGAGCCGGCGCCCGTGACGTCACTTAACTGTTCCGTCAAACAAACGATCGACTTTATAACGCTTGCAAACAACCACGTTGCTATGGAAACAAGCAACAATTAATTTATTGTTTACAAGCGTTATATAGACAATCGTTTGCTTGACCAGACAGTTCAATGACGTCACGGGCGCCGGCTCCAGGTCACGTGACATCTCTTTTAGCCATGATGCAGTACGAATAAAAATCGCATAAAATTCACAGGTGTATTTTTCGACCTCCTCTTTCGATTGAGCTACTAAAAAAAGTTGATGCAAATTGTCCATTATAACAAATGTTTCTGACAAATATATTATGTTTAATATTTCATAAAATATGGTCATTTCTTATCACGTATATAACAAGTAGAGTAAAATATTATTATTAACAATTTTAAATTACAATTTAACTGTGTTAGTCCACAAACATTGACGAAGCTCTAATTTTCTTGCAGGCCTCAGACTGGTGCACGAGACGCGGTGACACATCTTGACATCGAACTCTCGGACCGCGGCAGCAGCGTCGCCCAAGGGTCCATGGACGAGGAGGCAAACAACGATTGGACACCAGAAATACCATTCGAGAATGTAATTATAAAATCAAACCATAATTAAATTTACAGGAATTTTTCTATTTTTCTTTTCTTTTGTAATAAGAGAAGAATAATAATGTTACGTTCTTGTGCAGCTGTCTGCACAGGACCTGGATGAAGATGGCGGCGGTTTGGTAGTGCTTGAAGTGGAAGACGACCCTGAGAGCTGTGAGGCGGCACCACACGCACACACATCAGGCACGCAGGGCGCTACTGTAGGTACCGGAATTACGGGTGCGGCCACGCAGGACGTGGACGAGCTGATGAACCACAGTATCGAGGTGGATTCGAACAACCGCATGCGCAGTGACTACGTAGATCGATGGAGCCTTCGTTTTCGCGACCAGGAAACCGAGACCAGAGTGAGTCATCAGTTCTTCGAGATCCAAATAAATTGCTTCACAAGTCATTTTCAAACTTTTTAGCATAAAACGCAATCACATAGTGGTAATTTATTATATCAAGATGGTTAAGACTGAAAAATATATTTTTTAAAGTGACTTAAATTATTGGGATCTCTTTAATAAAACTTTCTGTATTCCCCCTTTATATTATACATTTTTTTATAATATACTCTCTGGATTAAACAAGTGTATAAAAATTGAAGTGCGAGTCCATTAGAACAATAGAGAAACATCTAGTGTTTCTATTTATGATTCTTTTTATATAAATTTAATATAATATAATTTGAACATCTGTGTCAGAATACTTTATCTAGTATGCGACTGCGAGGCACCCATTGAGAAAGAATATACATATTATTTAAAGGGTACTGTTCAATCGATTATCTATAACATATTTGAAATTTATACTCAGCCGTATCCATTTAATTAAAAAAAGTTTTGGAAAAGTAAAAAAAAAAAAATAATAATAATTCAATCATTGTCTACATTTCAGTTCTGCCAACGACGCGAGGACATGTTTAAGTCGAACATGCTCAGCTGCTGCGTCGTGTGGATCAGCATCGTTGTCTGCCAGGCCATCATTTTGCCCAGGTAACTACGACGCTCAATATGAGTTATTTCGTCATCTTCAAAACATAATTATGTGTCAGATGTTGAGTCAGAAAAATTAAATTTTCCATTTATTATTTTCCCTCAGGTATAATATATGCACTCACTGTCTGTCAGTTTTTAAATTATTATATAGTAGAAAGTGTAATTTTGAATTTTAAAAAAAATATGATATTATTTATACTTATAATATATTATATTAAATATATTATTGCTTAACTAACTTTAATAATTAAGAACTAATTTTTTTATCAATATAAATTAAAGCACATTATATCGAACATAATTTTCCGAATCGTGAAACGCCTGCAGAAAATATGTGTATACAACTTGTTGAGCAGTTACGTTCAACTGGTTGCATACACACCAGGATGATTCTTTAAGGCAAGGCTTGACTCTAATTTGCTCAGCTCGGGCGCACTGTGGCTTGGCCTGGGACTGACGAGCCTGGCTCTGGCGGCCGCGCTCGTGCTCGTCATGGCGGAAGAGTACGCACGCCTGCCCGCCCCGCTACGGCGCGCCTCCAGCTCGCTCACGCTGCACCGCTCACAACGCACGGCTCTCGTCTGCGTCATCATCTCACTCATGGCTCTGGCAGCCTCCGTCAGTCTTGTAAGTCACAACAATCAATCAATCCAGTCTTTTGACAAGCTTTAATCTACTTAATTAGATACTCTGAGGATATTACGGTCCTGTTTTTTTTTGTATATATATTATAGTTAATTATTTAAGAGGACAATGTCCAAAATTGAAGAAAGGATTTTTAAATTATTATTTACTATTTATTTTACCATCCATTTTTTTGTTAAAAATCCATTATGTGTCATCAATATCTGTTATATATTTATATACTATTTAAATTTGCTATAAATATAAATTTTTAAGTAGTACTTATGAAGCGAAGCTGAAAATTATAAATATATAAAAAAAATGTGAGTTCTTGGATCTCCGAGTCGGTTAAATTATTGATTTTAAATAATTCAAATGCTTTTACGCGTATCAACAGTATAACTCTCTCAGCTTTTATTTAACCGTAAAAGCTATTAGGTCTTTAATATTCAGTAGAATTTAATTTTAAAAAAAAATCTTTTTTGTGACTGACGTCATAGCTAGCTTGAATTTTAACAATATTTAATAACGATTTCTAAGGGTTAAAGTTTTCCAAAAGTTATAAATCTATATTAAAGCTTTGCATGAGGTAAGAAACTGGGGGGTCTTCAAATAACACCACTTAACTTAAACTTAGCCTAAGACTGTCTTAGCGCAACAATAAAGAATACGCTAAGACTGTCTTAATTTTAGGATTGTTGTAATTTGTGTTATTTGAAGACCCCCCTGACCTTTAGTAATTGCACCGTTCTGATCCTTTAATTACCAAAACTCATGGAAATCTAATTTAACTTTAAGAGACTTCTGCACTGAAGCTAACCTTGTCCTCGCTCAGGTGGTGACCACAGAGGCCCTTGTGGAGATACCAAGGTCCAGCGACAACAACTCGGAGAACAGTTCGGTCAGCGTGACGGCCACCACGACTGGTCGCAGTGGGCTCGGAGACCTCCTGTGGTCGCTTCTATTCACCACCAAGCGGACGCGAGCCTGCAAGGACTGCGCCCCGGTGGCTCCCTGTAACGAGAGTGAAAGTTTGTCCACACAAGAACCCACCCAGCAGGCTCGCCGAGCTCGGAGCGACGAGGTTGTGGACAATGCATACGCTAAGGCATGTCGCCCAGCCGAGTACGTGGTGTTCACATGGGTGCTGTGTCTGATTGCTCTCGCCTCCACGCTAAAGTTGCATTACTTGGTGAAGACGTGCCTGGCAGTCATACTCGTCTCCGTTTTTACGATCTTGATCGTGATCGCCTACCCTACCGTCTTCCAACTGCAAACCAATGGCGGCTACAGGTGAGCAGTGTCATCTATTACATAAAACTTTAATTAACAATCTTTTAACTTTCTTGTAATAATATTCGTTTTTATTGCTATGTCAATATTTTTTCTGTATTATTTGTTTAATAATAATGTTCTATTAACCTCAACAGATATTATATATTGACTGTAGGAGAAACGAATTAAATCAAGAATATTTTGAATTTGAATTAATGAACATTCAGCTTCTTTGTACCATTCATTCTTTTTAACATGAACCCTTCTACTCATAAATATAAACAAATAAATAATAAATAGTAATTGTAAAATAATAAATTTAATTAATAATATCGTTTTTATGTGTTAAGGTTATAAAATTTGGTATAAACTTTTTTGTAATTAACATTAGAAAAATCTATTTACTTTTAATTTAGTGTGTAAATCTCGAAGTATTGTAAAAATTACACAAATGCTACAGTGACGGCTGGCTGCCCATGTGGGCCCAGATGCTGGTGCTGCTTCTCCTCTTCCTCACGGTGGTGTGTTACCACGCACGCTTGGTGGAGGTCACCGCACGTCTCGACTTCTTGTGGGCCCAGGCTGCACGACGCGAGCTCTCCGAGATGGCCGAGACTCGACGTTCCAACGCCGCGTTGCTCACCAACATCCTTCCCGGCCACGTGGCGGCACACTTTCTGCGAGAGGAGCCGGCCAGGCGAGCGGACGCCGAGCTGTACTCACAAGCCCGTGACCGTGTGGCAGTCATGTTTGCCAGCATCCCCAGCTTCACACACTTCTACTCCGAGGATATCAACAAGGGTATGGAATGCATCAGGCTACTCAACGAAATCATAGTGGACTTCGACCAGCTGCTTGATGAACCGCGCTTCCAGTCCGTTGAGAAGGTAAAGATTCATATAATAATATTTAAATTTAATAGTACATTATAATAGCAGATCACTAAGAATGCATATAATTATAATTTGTAATTTTTCTCTATGTATTGCACTTCGACACAATTTTCAATTTTGGATGATTACTTAACGTTATGATTTCGTGTCAACTGTAAATAACCCACATCTTACTTGTTTGCATCGATCATGCAGATCAAGACGGTTGGTGCGACGTACATGGCCGCGGCCGGCCTCAACCCCAGCTCCTGTCCAGAGATCGACGAAAGCTTGGGCGAACCCACTCACGAGGCGCTGTGCACTCTCGTGGACTTCGCTATCGCCATGCAGAGGGTGCTCGATGACCTCAACACGCACTCCTTCAACAACTTCCGACTGCGCGTGGGTATTGCGTGTGGTCCCGTAGTAGGCGGGGTCATCGGAGCACGAAAGCCCGTGTTTGACGTGTGGGGTAACACGGTGAATGAGGCCTCACGCATGGACTCCACCGGTGTCGAGAACAAGATCCAAGTACCGCGAGACACCGCCGTGGTGAGTACACGTGAAATTCCTACAATTGTTATGAACTTTAATATTTTCATGGCTAACGATACATGATACCACTCATCTGTTTGATATATTAGATACAGGATGGGGTGTTCATTATAGTTTGCTTGATGCTCTCATGGCTTCACTGCGCAGGAGCTGGAACGATGCGGCTTCCACGTGCAGCATCGAGGTCTGGTGCAGGTCAAGGGAAAGGGCGAGATGGACACATACTTCGTGCTGGGTCGAGCGGAGGCCCCCAAGGCAGGCCTGGGCAGGACTCCCACGGCGCCCAGCAGCTTAGCAGCAGTCGTGTACGGCCTCGTGCAGGCGCGCCGTCGTCACACCGTCAAGCGGCCCGCAGGTGAGCGAATAATGGCTACAAAGTGTATTTAACGATGGGGGTATAGGGAGATACAGCGTGAATATAGCTACAGTAGAACCATCATATGGTCAGCGCTGTTACTTTGACATGGCACATAAGAAAGGAATGCACATGTCAAAGTGACAGCGCTGACCATATGATAGTTCTACTATAGCAGTTCACTTGACAGTTCCCTTGAAGTATTTTATTTTTATTTCTTTTTTTCTTTTTCATTTTATATATGTTTAATCGATGATGTCATGCAGAACCGATTAACATTTGTTGTACAATTTGAGAAATTAATTTGATTCTGACAAACAGAATCTTACTTCTTTTTTTTTTAGCTAATGGTTAGTCAAATATTTTAGTTCATATAATTATATATTTCCATTTTTTTTCTCCTTCTTCTAAATTTAATTTTAAAAAAATTCTTAATACTGCATCAAATCAGGTATTTTTCTTCGCCAGTCAAAATGACATATCTTACTACTGTTCCCTAGCTATATTTCATATTACTCTGAAAGTTTATAAAAATTTACTGTGCATATTTATTTCTTTTCATAATTTCGTATGTTTCAGGTCGCGGTCCGAGCATTATGGTGAAAGACCACAGCTCCGTGCAGCAGACAAGTTCCAACAAGCAGCTGCGTCCTCCCCAGCAGGCATCTCAGGAGCTGACCTCCTCGGCCAACAGCATCGCTTCTGCGCCCACGGGTCGGCTCTCCACCTTCTCCAGTCTGCGGCTGCCCAACTCTCAGAAGGGCCAGGCTTCTCGACGGACGGGGGGTCCTCGAGCGAGACGCAATACGACGCAGTCACACAACAAGGAGCGTGCAACACGCCACCTCTCGGCAGATCTGGTGGTGGTGAATGGACACAGTCAGCCCGAACTTTCAGAAACCCGTGGTATAGACTTGTGATACATACAGCAGCAGCAGCAGAGCCAACTCTCGCTCGCAAGTGCGTACTCAGAAATTAATTCCCTGGGATGACGTCACGATGTAAAAAAATATATAATATATTTAATTTATGCAAATAAACTATTTGGGGCCAGTTGTCATGGAGAAGGACCTGAAGGACACTATTATGTATAAGTAATAATATGGTATAATAAACCCACCATGATCATCTTGAACATTGAAAGGCTTTAAAATCACAATTAGTTTGAGTCTATCAGCTCATTTTTATACGTTCCATGCATGTAAATTTAAAAAATAATTTAGATTTCAATTAATTATTTTTGAAATATATGGGAGTAAAATACTGACTGACAGGTGTTGTACGGTGTGAATGTATTGCAAAATGAAGATAAGTGTAAAAATTTGATACTTGTAAATCTATAAAGCCTGCATGAATAACAAAATTTATATCAGTAGCGGTAGCCCCTGATAGTATGCTTTAATTTTCATAGGGTACAGTCATATAATATACATATGACTTGCAATTTCACAGATCGGAATCAAATGATTTGTTGTGTTTCGTTACTTTTATAGTTTATTATAATTATTGATTTTGTGAATTATGTTCTATGTACTGTGCATCAGAAAGCTTTGATTTCCATCTCTTGCCGATGAATAATTAACAATAATGCTAAAAAATAAAAAAATATATTTAGTAGATAAAGTAGTTAAAAATTTCCAACACAATATGTTGTTAGAATTATATTAGTGGTGCAACGTACGTACGTGTAGTTCAAATTGTTTTCAATTTAATATTATCATGGCATTAATGTAATTTCTGATTAAACTTCAACTTATAAACTTGAGCATATTAAAGGCATTGAGTGTAGCACCGGTAGTTGGCAACACTGACGTATCTTTACCATGCTAATTTTTTATCCTTGCTCCTCGGAGTAATTTTTATGCTAGAGCTAAGCTGATTGCTGTAGTATCAAGATAATTAGTAGCCCAAGTGCACAATTTGGCTAAATAAAGCCTGATTTAAAGAAAAGTTTTGTTTTTTTATATTTTAGAAAAATGCATGTAAATTTAAAAAATTACTAAAAAATACTTCTCTTTAAATCAGGCTTTATTTAGCCAAATTGTGCACTTGGGCTACTAATTATCTTGATACTACAGCAATCAGCTTAGCTCTAGCATAAAAATTACTCCGAGGAGCAAGGATAAAAAATTAACATGGTGAAGATACGTCAGTGTTGCCAACTACCGGTGCTACACCCAATGCCCTTAAGCTCTGTATTGTCATACATCAACTATAGTAATTATTAAATATGTTATATAAATAGGCCTAAACGAGAGTTACTATAAAAATTTCTGCATCCTCGTACCATTTCATGTTTGCGGTGTTCTTCCGTGTCTCAATCTTTTTACGTTGTACAATGTCGTGACATCGTGTGACGTCATCATGGTACCACCATCGATCTGTACACTGTGGATAAACATTCTCGTCAATGTATATAAACCACTGAGTTTCTGTGAAAGACTTCTTAAAGTTATATCTTATGATTATCTTATTGAGTTTTGACTCAAGAAACAAAGTTATTCAAAGTGACAGCCAATCAGAATGAACGCTTTGCTTTAAATAATTAATGTAAAATTTTCGTAAGAAAATTATGTTGGACTTAAAAAACATTAATACAAACGACATATTTTGAAACGGAAGTTACAATTTATATGTATATATAGCATAGGCGTTTATTTAAAGTATTATAATATTCATATATAACAAATTATATCATTGTGGCAATTTGATGTAAGATAAATACAAAGGCTTAATTAAAGGCTACTGTTATACATACATAATATATGGATATATTAAATGTGAGAAAAAATTGTTATGATCTTAAATATTTATGTAAAAAATATAATAAACGTAAAAGTGTATGGCTGGATGTTCAATATCGTCAAGTATATAATATACGCGGATATATATATAGCTGGAAAGGTTCACATGGTCATTGCAAAAGCGGAATTTATAACAAAATTTGTCCCATAAATTAAAAATTGTGCTAGAATTAAGAAATATAGACCAACGGCTAGTGATAAAATTAAGAGATAAAGAAAGGTCCATCGTTGAACTCTTTTGGTAAGGTTTGAATAAGGATTTTTTTTTTTAATTATTTGTCTGTTACGCTGCATGTACGATCTGACTTTGTTGTTTGTGGGATTTTCTAACAACCTCGACGATATTTTTTGTTCAATTATTTGTATAATATATATAACGTTACAAAAAACGTGTAGCACATATTTATTTTATAATTAAAAAATTATTGTGACCAATTATAAAGTATTGTATTTGATGCACAACATTTAAAATCTTAAATATATTATGTTATAAGATAAATAATTATACTACATTTCATAAACTATTTTGATCTCTTATAAATATTAAAGATTGTTTCCTAAATTAAAATTGTTTTATTTGTTGTATTATACATAGTTACAATTTATAATTTTTAAAGTTAAAACCAAGGTTTATAGAGGTTTTATACACCTTGGTTAAATTGATGGTTAAACCTATAATATTAATTGGTTTATTATAAATTATAAAAGAATGAAATAATTCCAAAAATTATTTGATCGTCGAGTAAAACGACAAAAACATCTATATAATAATAAATTAATAACTCATTTTATCACTGTTGCTCAAAACGACTATAAATACAAATTATATAATATATAACACTTTTGTCACGAAAAAAGTTGATCAATTTTATACCTGGAAGATCACACACAAAAACAAGTAAGATAAAATGAGTTTGTCGTTTTTAAACTATATAACCGTATAATAATTTTATAAATTATAAATAAATTATGTTATATAAATATGTATTTTACATAATTAAAAAATGTCGTTTTTGACAGGACACTATCAAATTACCGGCACGGCACGCTAAAGAAAAAGAAAAAAAAATTAAAGCATCTTAACCACCAAAGAGCAAGGACGGATCCAGCGCGCTGCTCTGGGGGAGCAGTGCCCTATCCCACAAAGTTAAATTTGGGTGGGAAGGGGGGAGGGACGACAGGTGGGAGAATTTGCTACTACCACCAAGATCTGCACCGACGGCGGCTCCAGGCAGGCTCACGCCCAGACCCTTCAATAATATATTTTGGGACAATTGGGAACTTAAAAAACGGGAAAAAAGGTGTAAAAGACTGCTCAAACAAATCTGAAAAAATTAGTTATCTATAGCCAACCAGCAACATAGCAACATAATATGTTGGTATGTTGCTGGTTATTGGCTAGCTATATTATTTATTGTTATAAATATAATTTCCGTAAATAATATTGATAAAAAAAAAAAAAAAAAGAGTATATATGTATAAAGAGAGGAAAAAAAATTGAAAATAGGAAAATAGGGATTTAACTATTTAAGTGGGTAGCTTCTTTTTTGTTTTGTTTTTCTTTTTATCCATACAACGTTTCGAACCAAAATTTATAGTTAATAGTTAACTTATATAAGTGTCGTAAAAGTTTACAAATTAGGGGTATATATGAAATCTAAAAATCGTTCAAAGTTTAATATATTAATTGCTCTATACCATGATTAATGCATGACATATATATATATATATATATGCATTAATTATATGCGCTTGACCGGGTCTCGTCAGATCACCGAAGTCAAGCAAACACCGAGCGTGGTTAATAGTTGGATGGGTGACCATTTTCAACAAAAACCATGTTTCCCACCCAGGGGTAAATGTTGCGCTTTTCCACTATCTGGTTCCCCTGGCTTTGGACCATTGCACTTCCGGTTCACTGACAAAAAGCTGTATATTGTTCCATGATCCTGACTGAGGTTTCCACGTTTCCCTCACAATCAGTAGCAGGCAAATGCCACAGGATGAATTGCAAAGCCGTTGCCGCCCCCGTTCCGGAAGAGCCAGCGGAACGCTCAAGTTAGGGTTTCAGAAGGTTCGGGGTTTCAAAGTAGTGTGTAATTATATATTAAATAATAATTGAGTATATATAGTAAGTCTTGTATAATATAGAAGTATTATATTATACCCAACAGGGTTTTGATTAAAAAAATAAATAAATTAATAAAATATCGAATCTGGTTGATGACTGATATAGAAATTTATGAAATGGATAACTTTTAAAAATTTGCTGCTGTTCTGTGCGCAGCAAATTTTTAAAAGTATATATATAGATTTTTTCGATATTAATTTTATATATTACAAAATGTACGTATGAGTCTTTTTTAAATATATATGTGTCTCTCATGCATCGCCCAATGAGCTTGGATATGGTAGTGGGGATTACGGATTCGACGACGATATTATAAGTATTATATAAGCCGGAATTTCATGTTTTTTTTTTATTTTTTTTCTTACAAGGATATATACACCCCTAAGAGCTTATAGCTCGCGGCGGGGTACTGGGTAGGGATAAGGTAGGGAACGGATAGTGGCCACGGCCTGCATGCTTACGCGTCCCAGCATTCGCTGAGGTGAGACTGAGGGAACCGTGGAAAACCTCAGTCAGGACGGACACCTCTACTTTTTCTCAATGAACCAAAGCGATGTCCAAAGCCTGGGGAACCACACACAAGTGCTAACATTTTGGGTAGCACGGGGATGCCCGAAGCCGCCCGAAGAGCTTCGGGATGTAGGCAGAAAACTTTAAAATCCTATTATATGCTGTGCGTGTTACCATAACTCACAACACCTCTTTTCTCATAACAGTTTTGGTCGCCAAATGTTTTTTTTCACTATAGCATTGGTTCTTCTTGTCACCATTTATGAAAGAAAATTCTACGAGAAATGATGCGAATCGTCAGGAGAAATTAATTTCGAGACCACCTTTAACACGTATCTGCTATGCCGCTGACAATGTTTTGCCTACACAATTATGACGTCATATTGTTTTGTGACGTATGGTGAAAGACCCGTTATGTATAATATATTTGATATACATATTATACATATATTATATATGTATAATAAAAAAATTATATATTATTATATACTTATCCTATATAATACCCGTATCCTCGTCGAATCACGTATACTCGAATCCCTTTTATTTTTATAATCCCCATGCACTATATAAAAAACCATCCAAGCTCATTGGGCGCGCGATGCATGAGAGAGACATCTTTAAAGAAGACTCAGACAATTTGTAATGTATAAAATTAATAGCGAAAAAATCTTTTAGGACTATATATATCTTGAGTCGAATCTCTGTGGGTTAATTGGGTTCCCAGCGGTTCTCGGTCAGAGATCGTTTTAGTTCAACTAGTTTGAATATAATTATATTCCCGCAGTGTTAGTCTTATAGTAACATTAGGCTTGGTGTCATAAAGTTATAGTGCGAACCTATATAGTGGTAACTACTGGAACTACGTGCATCTGGCGAGGATTAATTGTTGTTTATGATTAACATTGTGAAATCATGTAAATGCTCCGTTCAGCAACCACAGCATAATTTTACAGAAATGACAACACCGCATAATTAGTTGTCAAATACTAAAAAATATAAAAAAATATTTCAACTTCGTAAATGATTTCTTTCCTAAAAATTTGATAATTTTTGTGATTCTCCCCGGGTGTTGCCTGGGTATTGCCGTATCCTCGATGCAGTCGATGCAAATTAAGTGTTCATCATCATTTTACACGAAATGCTAGCTAGGAATGTTCATTTTTGCAACAAGCGACATGTCGTTGTGTAGGTATAATAAAGAAGCATTTTCACACAGAGGATCTATTTTTTTCAACTCAATACCTATTGAAAGTATATAGACTGGCATCTCAAAAAGAATTTTAATTCATATGTTATGAATTTATTACAGTCTTAATTACCCAGATCTAAATTTTATTTATATAAATTCAAATTATAATAAATATAACAAGCAGTCTCTTTAATTATTTTAACTGTTTGTGTATATATAGTCATATAGTGTGTATTATTTTATAAATTAAAATAATTACTAATTTGTCTCAAAAAGTGTCTATTATATTTGATCAGTTTTTATGTATTTTTTTTGTTTAACTAGACAAAATGTATATATTTATAATGTTTTCTCAATGTAAAATGTATTACTTAAGGGTAAGGTAACGCCACCAATGTTAAAAAAAATCCCTCTCACAAAAATTCTGAAAAAAATTTAAAATGTTCTCCTCTACACCCCCTATCAGTAGCTAAAATATCAGGTATACAAATACGATCTAGTTTTTGAGTTATGAATTTTTAAAGTTGACCAATTTAACATGGGAGTTTCATTTCTCCATGTTAAAGTAGTCAACTTTAAAAATTTATAACTCAAAAACTAGACCGTATTTGTATACCTGATATTTTAGGTACTGATAGGGGGTATAGAGGAGAACATTTTAAATTTTTTTCAGAATTTTTGTGAGAGGGATTTTTTTTAACATTGGTGGCGTTACCTTACCCTTAATGTTATCAATATATAAAAATGTAAAATTTCTTAAATTCTGCCTCTGCCATCCTGTCCGCGATTCATAAATAATAAACTATAAGTTAGTAACGTTCCCCGCCTACGAGTTCTATACGGTGTTTGCTTGGCTTTGTTGTTGTTTACATTCATCAGTAGGTACTTAGGGGGAACTGGAATCACTTGATTTATTGCTCCTAATTTAACATATTTTTAATTTTTTTAACAATAATATATATACGTAAGAAATGAATATACATAACTTGAACATATACATTTTTTTTATTTTACCTAGTTTCTTTATCATTATTCTTTGTTGTGCCGTTTCCCCCTCGTATTCAAAAGTCCGCGGGGAAAGCAATGGTCAGTGATTGGCTGACTTTTTTTCAGAATGTTAGGGTCAATATCAGTGCATAAGTGTCGTAAAATGGTCATTATTGACGTGAAATTTGGAGTCGATTTACATTTTATTTAATGATTTATTGTATTTTACACAGATATCATTGGCAAATATTGTATTTTTTTCCATTTACTTGACATTTCAATCTATATATCAAATAAAATAATTGTCAAAGGTACTACAATTGTCATATCGCAGAAAATAAATAGTTTTTGGTATGCTACTACCATGTTAAATAGGTGCTTTTTGCCTACATTCACGTGACGTCATGTTTTTGTGACGTATGGTGAAAGACCCGTATAAACTCTTGGGGTCTAACTTGTATTTCTAACTTGTAAAATATGTTTTATTTTTGAATAAAAACATTTAAAAAAAAGAGCAAAATTTTTAGACGTCAGCGCCATCTCTTGGTCTTTTATGTCCTCTTTAGCGTCACCGAGCGTCACGAGCGTCAGCAGGCAGTTATAAAAACTGTTAATAGATGGCGTAAAATTGCATAAAAATACAAAAATTAATTCCAAAAATAGAAAAGTCGGCGGTGTCATGGAGGTGTGAGCCGTGTATTCGTCGTCGTGAATAAAACAATTAGATATAGGCTCCATTATTTAATTTGTGTATCTCAAGTTCAACACATGTAGTAAGTTGTACTAACTAAAAAGACCCTTATTTAGCTCACTGTTCATTTTACTATTGCATGTCTTGAACCTTTCAGCCCTGCCCCCTTTCTATACATGTAGCTTGAAAGGCCCAGGCCCATCCTATTTTTAGAACTGTCCGTGCTCAAGTAGAGATTTTTTTTACTTGGGGTTTTGCGCTTAAAAAAATGCCTTGTAACTTTGATGTATACATCAATTTGACATCCAGTATCATATGTAGCATCATTGCTTTTCTTGTGATACAATTTATATAATACTCTACAGTATGCATACAATGGACATGCATACGTATGCATACATAGCACAAATGATTATATTGAGGAATTTTTCTTTTTCAAATGGTCTTGCAAATATATTATGCATACTGTACATAAAATGCTGACGACGATGAGGACTGCATGGTAACAAAGTATGATTCAGTATGCATATTAGAATACCATGACAATAAAAACAATTATATTCTATTAGTGAGAGCTAAATACAGTATGCCATACTGTATGCATAAATCTTGTGTACTGTATTTCATTTCATATTCTGTTGTTGTTAATATTTGTATTTACCAACTTAAAAAATATTAATGTGAGTGAATTTATTTTTAATTTCAACTGGAGAAAAATTATGCATAATATTTATTTCAGTCCATATATCTGACATGTTCTGACACATATGCATACATGATATATATGCCTGATTATAGAAGTGTCGATTTCCCCAAAATACTAACCCATTATCATTCAGTCCGTAGGAGCTAGATAGGAAATTTGTTGGCACAATACTACACTGTACGTACATGTAATATATGTATACATACTTTGTGAAAAAGAATTATGTATATTACAAGCTGGACGATTTTAAAAAAAGTTCAAAATAAATGCATGATTATAATTCTGTGGTCCGTAATAAATTGAGAATGTTCAGGATATTGTAGAGAATGTGGACCGCCGGCACTGAAAAAAAAAAAAAAAGAAAATGATTCCACAACATTGGATAATAATGGACCGAGTCTCTGGACTCTCAGAACGCTCTCTCGCATGGCTGTAATTTTCAATTAACAAAAAACAAAAAAAAAAGCATAGTTCACTGGTTTTAAAGATTTTAACATAGTACAACTCTTGTAACAGTTGCTGTGACTTGCCGATCACACATTATGCCAAGATAAACATAAAAAAATCAATTCCCACGCAGGTTGCACAGATTTCAGGGACCTTATAGAGATCTCTGTGACATATAGCCAGAAAATTGACCAATCATCCGAGCTAGCCAATCAGTGATTTTGCAATCAGCATCAAAGTCATCAAACATGAGTTTTCTGACCTGTCACGGAGATCTCTCTCTACAGAGTCTCTGCACAGATTTGCAAGATACTTTTCCAATTTCTCTCCAAAATTGATGTTTTTTGTTCCAATAGTTTAAACATTTTTCTTCACAACACTCGCAACATCAGTTTTGGCATCACTTCGGGTAAACTTTGAAATGGTTCTGAACATTCAGAACTGAATTTCGGACTGCTTAACAGATGTTTCCGAACATTCTGAACCTATTTCGGACCGCAGCCATTGAGTGTATGCATACTTGTGACATGCCTTGTTTAGAGATTAATAAATGCAGTATTTGAATTTTTTAAAAAAAGAGAGAGATTCCCTCCCCTCATCCTTTTGAGCTAGTTTTTTCTCAGTAACTAAACTATTAAAGTTACTAATTTGAAACTATCTCCTAACTCCCCATTTAGGGGTGTTCTGATAATGAATTATATTAATGCCAAATGAGCTATTTTGATTTTTTTTTTTTTTTTTTTTTTACATAGGTTTGGATAGGACGGTGGGAACACCGCAAAATCAGCTGACTTGAAGCCTCTATACCTATAGTACCACACACACACACACACACAAAACTTAAAGGTGCAATGCTTTTGAAAGGGACGTCAAGCTGTTGCTTTCATATATTATTTTCTCGTCGCTAAAGGACGAAGAGAGTGGGTTCACAATCATAAGATGTTCTAGCTGAAGTTAATTGCAATCTGTGCCATATCTTCTTGTTGGAAGAGAATAACAGCATTATTTCCAGGGCCATGAGGAGAGGAAAAGTTTCGAAACCCAATCTGCGGGTGCGTCGAAGCAGGCGACTTGCAGGTATTTATCATGACAACTCTCTGCCTGGCTAAGCAGTGTCAGCTCATCTATCATCAATTAGCAGGACTTCCTTGTTTTCAGTAAAAATTTTTAAGAAAAAATTATGACAAATGTAATCCAGTACTACTGTATACTAATCCAGTTACAAAATAATGAAAAAAGTTAAATTATATCATGTTGCATTAAATTATTTTAATAGAAATTTTAACAATTAGAATACCAGTTACTACGTATGAACATATATCATGGCTAGATCTAAAATACTTTCCTACTGTAAACTTAAATCTTATGTAGCAGCAATAATTACAAAAGTGAATTAATACATTAGTTTATTATAATATAATTACTGTATTATAATTATAATTAGTTTAAGTATAATAATTACAATGATACAAATAATAGTATGTGCTGGTAGAATTATTGCTTGTGTTTTGAATTTGAATGGTTTTTGTATATATTTGGTACCGTGGTACTGATGCTGGTTGGTTTGCTGGTGACTGAGTGGTTAACTGACGTCGCGACCGGTTTGCTTGCATGCCCAGCTGCACGGTGGATGACGGAGACTAACGAGCAGCGACTTGCAGCCTCACACCCCTGCCGCTGCTGCGTGAGTTGTCCTTACCCCTCTCTAAAGCATGGAACCATCATTATATTTATCAGTTTTACGTTATGAACATACTATACAGTATTGCATGAAGCCTATATTTTTATGGAAAGTAAGGAAAGTGTTACAATATTATAGAGTTGTCCTGAGACAAATAGCAGGCTTCAATTCATTTTTCTTTCTTTCCTGACTTTGATTATGCTTCTTCTTCTTCTTCTTCTTCTTCTTTTTTTTTTTTTTCTTAGCTTTAACTTACTTTACTTTAGCTTTACTTTTCATTTACAGGTTTAATAATTTAATATTGTTTTTCTTAAAAATAGCAAGTATTTTTAAATTTTTCAATAAAAAACGTTGCACTGGGTATTGTAATACTGTATTTCTTTTGACAGATACAAAAATTTTCCCCGAAATAAAAATTAACAAGAACATTAATATTTAATTTTTTCGCCGTGCTGTACTATAACTTTATTATAATCTACAGTAGTAAGAAAAAAAAAGAAAAAGAAAAAAAAAGATATTAAATTTGTCCCCCAATGCATATTTATTTAAAAACTCTAACTGTAACCTTTTGCATCTGCATGTTTTAATAACTAAACAAGACTCTTGCAGTCATGGTTTGTGGCTGACGCTGCTTGTTTGCTGCAGTGCTGAAGATGCTGTCTGCCGGCGGAGCCTCGACTGGAGGCGGAGGCAGTGGGGGCACAAGCCCCATGACAGCGGACAACGCCATCCACGACTTCCTGACCACAGGGCGGACAGGCCGCCGCAACGCCATGCCGGACATCCTGGGGGAGCATGCCAAGGAGAGCACCGGCGATTTGCCAGAGAGACTAGAGGCACTCACTTGCTCGCCCGGCACCAGTGGTGAGATATAGTCCTTCACCACATCTGTAAATTCTAGTTTGTGATGACAGGTTCATAAACTTGCCATTTATTTTAGTTAAGTACCAGTATCACAATAAATTAACGTGATTCATAAATGATAATAATTCATCAAAGAAATGCGGAAGTTTAAGCATATTTATGTATTGCATTATATAATCATGTATTCTGATGGTTTATTTATTGTTGGTGGCTGCTGCTGTATTAAATTAATAAAATTATAAATGATTACTATTACATACTGTGTAAGATGCCTAGTACATAAGGTTTTTGATCATTTAATTATAATTTAAAAAGAAATGCTAACACAGACTTCAAAGCATCAATAACATTTAATCAACAAATGCACCTTAAGATGTGAATCCTTAAGGTTGAAAACGAATAATATTTTTTAAAAACAAATGATGTAGAAGAAGAAAGTTATTTCTACAGGGTTGTTGAGGACTGGTACCTGCTTTTGTCATTTTTTAATTGCATATTCAGGGAAATATCAGTTGAAATACTTAACATGCTGAAGGCCAAGATGACAAATGGGCTTCATGTTTATTTCCAGTTGTTATTTTTGGGACCAAAAAAAAAAAAAATAGTTACCACCTCGCAGATTGTCTTTTAATAAACAGCTCACTGTCAGTTTTGGTGTTGCTTGCAGACGAGGGCACTCCTGGGACATCGGGGCTGGGCCAAACGTCGCAGCGCCCTTCCAGCAGCCAGCCCAGCACCTCAGGCACGGCCAGCACCGTACCAGCAACCTCTGAATCCTCAGCCCCATCAAGCAGTTGAGCACTGGCCGCATGGTGCTCACAGACTCTTGCAACAAAATATGGCCATCAAGGCTAGCAAGCAGAACGGCAGGCAGGTTTGCTTTTGTTTTTGTGAGATGACCTTTAAGTTCCTAGAGTTCAGGATTATGTTTGCATCACTTTGCAACCTTTTTTTAATAGAGTTAAAAAAAGTTTTTATTTGTATTACTGCTCTCAAAAATTCTAGTTATTGTTGATTATTCATTGTTTTTTGTTTCAATTAGTAGATTTATTGTATTTTATGTTGGTAAATATTTTATGCATTTCACAAAATTATTGTTTCATTGGTTCAGTTAGCTATCTTAATACGTTGTAACGAAAAATCAAAAGTGACTGAAAACTTGGAACTTTATAATACTACAATATATGTATATATATATATTTAAAAAGAAAAAAAAAAGAAGGCAATCTAATGATAGTGGATAGTTTGTGTAACGAGGCCTAATTTTAGCCAACGAAGTGAACGGGGGCCTCTGATTGACAAGGAATGATGTGTCTCTAGTGGGGCTGTGTGGGTGAGATTCTTCTACCTGAGAATTTTTTAGCTAGAATATTTTTAAAAGCTGTCGCTGAAGCTATTTTGGCCAGCTTCTTTGTTCTTGTCACTGTAGCTCCCAACAATCTTTGAATCTCTCTGCTGCTACTTAATTATATTTACTTGTAGGCTAGAATAATCATCTCTAACAATGGGAAAAAAAAATACATAATTATAATATGATCTCTGTTGTCATTGACCTATGCACCGGTGTAAGAGTGTGCCACGGTTTGATTTTAATAAGTTGACAATTTAATGCTACTAACTTCTTTGTGTCGAGATTTATGTAAGTGACGTGCTTTGCAAACATTTTTGTTTTACATAATAAACATAATAATAATAATACAATTACAGTATACTAATAAATAATAAATATCTAGCTTGCAAGGAACAAAGATATTGTGTTAACTATTGTAGTTAATTTGTTTTTTCAATGTAACAGCTAGAAATTATTTTACAACATAAGATATAAATATATTTACTTCGAGAACGGTGTGATTACCCTTATACTACGTAAATTTAGCTTGCTGATTATATTATGTTGGCGTTTCAAGGTGTATTTGTTTTGGATCAAAGGAATTTTTACGCATATTTTTCATTATTTCCTGCTAACTTAATTTACTATCTTGATCACAATACCCTTTTTCATTGCTTGAAGCCCGTGCATTTGGATCATAAATAATATACATAAAATTTATTTAATGTGTTTCATTAAGGTGGGATTTGTATTCCTTTCAAATTGAAAATGCTGCTTTGACTGATTATAATGTTAAGACTTGTGTGCATCATGAAGATCATTCCAGTTTAATGCCCATGTAAAGCGTTTTTAATAGAAAGGAGAGGAGTTTTGAGACAATTAACTTTTTGTATTGTGTTTTCTGGAGTAATTTGACATCATAGATTGTTAAGCTGGTTAAAAATTGCAAATACATTTTGAAATTTCAACGCTTCAATTTAATAGCCATGACTGATATTTAGGGAAATGTGCACTGTAATTGGTTTTAATAAAAATCCTCAGCCGCAGTAAATATAATACTTTATGTGTGATCAGAAACTAAATTAATGTCACAAATCTTCAAGCTGAGACCCAGTTAAACTGTTTATTTACTACTATACTACAGGATTCAAGCATTGCATTACTGTAGTGGTATTTGGAATTGCAATTTTATTTTGTTGCTTTATAAAATATTTATTATTTATTTTGTGTTGAAGGGTCTATTTAGATAGAAAAAAAAAATGTTGTGGAAATATATATATATATAATTATGTATCTATTCAAATATTATTAATATAGATTTGTGACCATTTTGTATGTGATATACTGTAGTAACTCACTGTATTCCTGATGCATTTGTGTGTAATTACTGTAATTAGTGTTCAACAAATATATGCATATTCATTAAATCAAACTGCAAACAGAGTAGATAGCAAATAGTAAGGCTAAGACAATGTATTTGTTTAATAACTAATTATTTCAAAACACGATAGGTATGTTCATGAACCCTGCCCTGTGGCACTTTCTGCACACAATAGACCTTATGTCTAAGTGCATAAGGAAATTGAGTGCAGAAAACCAACACAGTTCAGAGGTTGAGAGTAGACCTAATAAAGTTCTTCTAACCTATAGTTGCTTGCAAGTTTTGTAAACATATGTTGATACCTCAGAAAATAGTTACCACGAGTTCTATATTTTTTTAATAATATAGATATCTTATGTTACATTATAGATTTTATATGCCTAAAAAAGTTGTGGTAAATGTGTTCCAAGGCAACAAACAGTACATTCTGCAAGGTGTTGCATTCTTGTTACTACTGTATTAATACTTATTGGAGCATTCTTGTATTTCTTGTAACCTGTTAAGATGGAGTATTGTCCTCAATTTTTTTTTATTGCAGAAATGGATAGAGCATGCATAGTTATGCTACCCTGATTTTTTCCAGCTTTTTTAGAGCCCGGGAAGTATTTTTAAAAAATTATTGAAAGTCCTTTTTGTGACGTCACGCGGCGGCAAGTCCTATCTTTTTCTTAAGGAGCGGCGTCTCGTGACGTCACAAAAATAAATTTCAATAATTTTTTAAAAATAGTTCCCGGGCTCTAAAAAATCTGAAAAAAATCAGGGTAGCATAACTTTGCACCCTCTATCCATTTCTGCAATAAAAAAAAAATTGAGATCAATACTCCATTGTATCTCAAAATTTAACTCTGGTAATCTGTGCCAGGTGTCCCCTATTAATGTCAACATTTTTTCCCTTTTTTTTTAATGCAGATCTGTAATTAAAATGGCATGACAGGGTACTTTGTACTTCAAGAAGGAGTTATTCAGTGCATGCATTACATTGTATATATATCATATACATAATTATATTTAATAAAGAAATGAATTTTTAAGTTGTATTAAACTTGCAATCAACATGGTTTTTATCACTTCTGTTTGTGGATTGAAAAAAGATAAATCAATAATGCTGCACTAATTCTGACTAACAGAGTTTGAAACGATTGCTCAAACTAAGAAAATGCTTTATTTAGAAAACGATGCAAAGCTGCCAAATAACTAACAGCTTTTACCGCTTAATTGGAGGCAAAAAGTACCAACAAGAAAATCTGGTAATCCTGCCGTTAGGAAAATAATGTACTGAATTTCTGTGTAGCCATATTTTTTTGTCACCCTTTTTGATACTTATATAGTGCTAAAAGCTGTTAGTTATAGTCCAGCAAGTGAGAGTTCGACCATGAAAATTGCCGGAAATGACGTACGGGAACTTCCGATTGCGGGTTATACCATGGCAACCGGAAGCAAAAACCACCGAAATTACGTCATTTCCGTGGTCAAACTCTCGCTTGCTGGACTATACTTCGGCAGCTTTGTGTATTGTACTACAGTATAAATCAGGTTGAGCAATTGTTATAAACACTGTTAGGCAGAATTGCTGTAGCACCATTGACATATTAAGATACGTAGAAAAGTCTTGTCATAAATATTTTGGGCTTAGATATTTTACAATTTTACAGAATTCTAATTGTTGTATGGCTCAATAATAAAGTAATGTGAATTCTTTGTTGTCTAGGTATTCTTGATACTTTTATCGTCTTCAAATTCATGTTTTAACTTGAAAAGAAAAGGGTTTTAAATTTAAACACAAAGTCAGTTTCCATGTCTTGTGGGGAGTGCAAGACGAATCAAAATTCCAACCTCAGAGTCTGAATGATGTGTTAACAGCACTTAAATAAAGTGTGCTCTCACTTCTGTCAAGTATGTGGCAAAGTTGACTGCAAACAAAGCCACTAGTTGTCAGACATATGATATTGATTAATATTTTAGCCCACAAAAAATGTGATAAATATTATAAAAACGGTGAACGTTTTAATGTATGAAAAATAAAAATGTTTACATGAACATTAATAAAATAATGTTTTCTTTCAGCTTCTTCATCATATTATATATTCTTTTTTCTCTCTTGATAACAAAACAAAATATTAATATTATTAGTTCTGTTCTGCAGTGCTTTTGAATGCGTATTAAAGTAGAGTGAGCGATTTCATTTTTTTTAATATTTTATTTTCTAAAAATAGTTTAACTCGCCCGGCCCTCTATATTGAGAAATGAAAACCAAAAAATTCCATCTCAAATAGCTTCACCACAAAAAATTTCCAAAGTTCGTGTTTCGGAGGCCTTTAAGGGTAAGGTAACGCCGCCAATGTTAAAAAAAATCCCTCACACAAAAATTCTGAAAAAAAATTAAAATGTTCTCCTCTACACCCCCTATCAGTAGCTAAAATATGTATCAGGTATACAAATACGATCTAGTTTTTGAGTTATGAATTTTTAAAGTTAACTACTTTAACATGGAGAAATGGAACTCCCATGTTAAATTAGTCAACTTTAAAAATTCATAACTCAAAAACTAGATCGTATTTGTATACCTGATATTTTAGCTACTGATAGGGGGTGTAGAGGAGAACCTTTTAAATTTTTTTCAGAATTTTTGTGCGAGGGATTTTTTTTTTTAACATTGGTGGCGTTACCTTACCCTTAAATGTATCCTTATGGAACAGCTAGAAAACAGCTTTTTACTCCAACTTCGTCTGAACTATGTCACCAATTAAAAAATATGTACGTAATCTATGATGAATTCTTTAATGGATTTTCAAATTAAAAAAAAAAAAAAAAAAAAAAAATACGGAGCCGTTTGAACAAAAATCTTGAAAATCCTTATGGGAATTAAGGTGGATTTTCATGGGCGGCAACGGCGACGCGGCGCGATTTTAACTTAAAAGCTGTGAGTGAAATCCTATGCGGCGGCGAATTCGCAGGTAATCGCGTTAATTACGATGCTCTTTTTCTTTTAATCGCCCAATATGGCCGCCAATGGATGTTACAGCAAGTGCGCATTATTCGCGTCGCATGGTAAAAATCGCCATGTGACTCCACCTTAAACCCTCAAAAATTTCAATATTTTTTCCGGAAAAACGGCTCTGTAATTTTTTTTTTTTTTTATTTGAAAATCCATTAAAGAATTCATCATATAGATAACGTACGTATTTTTTAATTAGTACCATAGTTCAGATAAAGTTGGAGTAAAAAGCTGTTTTCTGTTCCATAAGGATATGATGCATGTTAAAGGCCTCCGAATTTAAACACCATGCAACTTTGGGAATTTTTTGTGGTGAAAGCTATTTGAGATGAAATTTTTTGGTTTTCATTTCTCAATAGAGAAAGGCAGGTTAAACTATTTTTAGAAAATAAAATATTCCAAAAAAATGAAATCGCTCACTCTATACTTTAAGTACAATATATAATAATATATATGTCAGCAAAAACAGCTAGGTGATGAATAAATCGTTTTAGATGGTGTCAAACTTGTTAATGTATTAATTAATTTTGCTTAAACATCATAATTCCCAGTCCGAGCCCCATGCAAGAAGGGACCTTGGTCCGAGCCTGCATGTATATATATTATATTATAAATATCATTATATTATGTTTGCATGCTGCAAACATATATATTAATAGCCTGCTTATATATAATTAAATATATATATATATATCTTAATTAATTAAACTATTAATAATAATTCGAGTGCCTACATTACGTATTATAATTAACATACAATTAAGTCTAAAAGTGTCTAAATTTCGCCCGCGCGCCGCGCGACTCTATATAATTAATTATAATATATATTTTATATAAAATAATATAATAATTAATAAAATTATCTGTCATCAAATAACAGATTCAAGCGGTTTTCATATGCGTAGAATTTTCTGCATCTGATAGTGCATTAGCGCTGCATTTTTCTTTCAGAAACTGAATTACTATTTCAGAGAGACCGCATGCACGGCCGTCTCTAGCTGTTACCTTTTTTTCAGATCGAGACCCTGACTTTTTTATTTTTATACATTTGAACATTTTGAACCAAGATTACTCCTTGATTTTGAACTGTACGCTAAAACAATTGAAGTACGGGGGATAAAAAAAAAATCGATAAATTGCGTCGCCATACTCGCCATCGCAGCATCGCAGCTGATTCATCTGATCTGACTGATCTTAAAAAATCTGTCAAAATAAGTGAAATTTGCTGTTTTTTTACAGATTTCAAGGAGAGAATTTGTAAGTAAATACTTCAGTATTAAACATAATACTTTAAGCTAGAATAAAAATTACATTTTAATGGCCAATATTGCAAGCAAACAGTATGTATACACTGTATTTATGCATACAGTATGATACATATACATATAATGTCCGTACATATATCATAAGACTAAGAAAGTTACTTCACCATACTGACCAAACCATGATGCATGGTCATTATATTATAATAATTAATATAATTATGCATACATACACTATATACTGTATAATTATTGCTTTGCTAATGTATTATTCATAATTATTTATGTATCATACACATCATACTGCCCATACTGGTATGTATACTGTAGTGCACCATGGTAGGTATGTATATCATATAACATACACTGATGCATACTGTATGTATGATACAATATGCAGATATACATACTGGATGCATTGCATATATACAGTACGTACGTATGTACATACAACCTAGCTAAGATATATCATAAACAGATGCCTCACCCAATGGGATTTTTGTTGGACGTTGCTAGGGACAAGGGAGCCTTGTCCCGAATCGGGACAAGGCAGTGTTCAGCGCATGCGCACTACGCTACTCTAACTGGCGGCATATTATGCAGTTTTATGCTGCCTTGTCCCGAAGAAAAAGACTCGGGACACGGCACTTTCATATACAAGCGCCATATATCATATATGTAATGTTAATTATATGCTACAGCAGCGCAACATGTTAACTGCCGGCGCATGGAACAATCGACCGAATTAAGTTAAGATCATATATACTGGAATTAAAATATAAAACTTCAATAAACACTTCAAAGTATATAATCAATAATGATATTATAAAAATTATTATTTTATTATAATGACGAGTTATATATATATTAATTTTATATACATAAAATATATATAACAAATTAATTTAATATATTTAATGATGAATTCATCGTGGAATTTTCGACCGCATATATATTTATATTATATTATATATATATATATATATATATATAATTTTACTATTTATTATATTTTTATATATATATATGTGTGTATTGAATATATTTTGTTAATTTTGGAATTTTAATCATCAATCATATATATATATATACATACATACATATATATATATATATATATATATATATTAAATGATTGAAGATTTTTTATAATATATAATTAATTATATATATAACATAATATTATATATATACTAATTAATTATTTTTATTTTATTTATTCACATTAAATATTGTCGCGTCTACACGTGGTATAGAGCGTATAGTATATTATATACACGTCCTGAGTTGCATGAGCGCTGTGGACCCGCATGCACTCGTTGTTGGCCAGCCCAACTCAAGACGTATAATATATTATATATATACGCTCGAATCTACCCTAGACGCGATCCATAATATTAAATTAATTCATATTGTTGACATCATATAGTAACTGCATGCACGCCTTCATGCAGTACAATATCTTGTCTCGATTGCAGACAGCATCAGCCTTAAATTATAAAGCTATTTAATTCAACGTTAAATCGTATATGTTATAGGACTCCCGTGTCCCGAGTGGAGACACGGCAGTATTTTTATATAGTGATTTTCAATTTAATAAATTCTATTTTGACTGCCTTGTCTCGATTGCAGACACGGCAGTCTAAAATAAAGCTATTTCAACGTTAAATAGTGTATGTTATAGAACTCCCGTGTCTCGAGTGGAGACACGGCAGTTTTTTATATAGTGATTTTCAATTTAATAAATTCTATTTTGACTGCCTTGTCTCGATTGCAGACACGGCAGTCTAAAATAAAGCTATTTCAACGTTAAAACGTATATGTTATAGGACTCCCGTGTCCCGAGTGGAGACACGGCAGTTTTTTTATATGGTGATTTTACATTTAGTAAGTTCTATTTTGACTGCCTTGTCTCGATTGCAGACACGGCAGTCTAAAATAAAACTTTTTTTAACGTTAAATCGTATATGTTATAGGACTCCCGTGTCCCGAGTGGAGACACGGCAGTTTTTTTATATGGTGATTTTACATTTAGTAAGTTCTATTTTGACTGCCTTGTCTCGATTGCAGACACGGCAGTCTAAAATAAAGCTTTTTTAACGTTAAATCGTATATGTTATAGGACTCCCGTGTCCCGAGTGGAGACACGGCAGTTTTTTTATATGCTGATTTTAGATTTAATAAATTCTATTTTGACTCCCTTGTCTCGATTGCAGACACGGCAGTCTAAAATAAAGCTGTTTTAACGTTAAATCGTATATGTTATAGGACTCCCGTGTCCCGAGTGGAGACACGGCAGTTTTTTTATATGGTAATTTACATTTAATAAATTCTATTTTGACTCCCGCCTTGTCTTGATTGCAGACACGGCTGTCTAAAATAAAGCTTTTTTTAACGTTAAATCGTATATGTTATAGGACTCCCGTGTCCCGAGTGGAGACACGGCAGTTTTTTTATATGCTGATTTTCAATTTAATAAATTCTATTTTGACTCCCTTGTCTCGATTGCAGACACGGCAGTCTAAAATAAAGCTTTTTTAACGTTAAATCGTATATGTCATAGGACTCCCGTGTCCCGAGTGGAGACACGGCAGTTTTTTTATATGGTAAATTTAAATTTAATAAGTTCTATTTTGACTGCCTTGTCTCGATTGCAGACACGGCAGTCTAAAATAAAGCTTTTTTAACGTTAAATCGTGTATGTTATAGGACTCCCGTGTCCCGAGTGGAGACACGGCAGTTTTTTTATATGGTGATTTTACATTTAGTAAGTTCTATTTTGACTGCCTTGTCTCGATTGCAGACACGGCAGTCTAAAATAAAGCTTTTTTAACGTTAAATCGTATATGTTATAGGACTCCCGTGTCCCGAGTGGAGACACGGCAGTTTTTTTATATGCTGATTTTAGATTTAATAAATTCTATTTTGACTATTTAGAAAAAGTTTCAAAACAAGTTAACGAGCCGATTTTTTATATTAATTTTTTAGTTTGTCTCTCCATGGGAAAGCCCTATGCTGAAAATTAAAAAAATTAATTAAAAAAAAATCGGCTCGTTAAATTGTTTTCAATTGTTTTCTATGACTTTTAGGCACTATAAATATCTGCCTCTAAAAAAATTTCAGAATTTTTGTGAATTTACATGTTAATCAAAAGAACCTACGTCAAACAGCTGATCGGCGTTATCTCTACCTTAAACATTTTAAACTAAAATTGAATTTGTTTTTATTTATTTTTTTGTATCATGTATACTTTCAACCGAAATATTATTTCTCTCAAAACACTTTTCCAAAGGAAATTACATTTTGAAAATTTGCTACACAGTTTTGCACTAAAATATTATAAATATATAATATTTATACGGGAGTTCTGTTAATATATATATAACTGTATTATAATGTTAACATATATATATGGCATATGGCATATATACGATATATATAATATAAATATATTTAACGTTAAAAAACTTTATTTTAGACTGCCGGGTCTGCAATCGAGACAAGGCGGTCAAAATAGAACTTGTTAAATTTAAATTTACCATATAAAAAAACTGCCGTGTCTCCACTCGGGACACGGGAGTCCTATAAAATATACGATTTAACGTTAAAAAAGCTTTATTTTAGACTGCCGTGTCTGCAATCGAGACAAGGCGGTCAAAATAGAACTTGTTAAATTTAAATTTACCATATAAAAAAACTGCCGTGTCTCCACTCGGGACACGGGAGTCCTATAAAATATACGATTTAACGTTAAAAAAGCTTTATTTTAGACTGCCGTGTCTGCAATCGAGACAAGGCAGTCAAAATAGAACTTATTAAATTTAAATTTACCATATAGAAAAACTGCCGTGTCTCTACTCGGGACACGGGAGTACGTCCTATAACATATATACGATTTAACGTTGAAATAGCTTTATTTTAGACTGCCGTGTCTGCAATCGAGACAAGGCAGTCAAAATAGAATTTATTAAATTGAAAATCACTATATATAAAAAAACTGCCGTGTCTCCACTCGGGACACGGGAGTCCTATAACATATACGTTTTAACGTTGAAATAGCTTTATTTTAGACTGCCGTGTCTGCAATCGAGACAAGGCAGTCAAAATAGAATTTATTAAATTGAAAATCACTATATAAAAAACTGCCGTGTCTCCACTCGAGACACGGGAGTTCTATAACATACACTATTTAACGTTGAAATAGCTTTATTTTAGACTGCCGTGTCTGCAATCGAGACAAGGCAGTCAAAATAGAATTTATTAAATTGAAAATCACTATATAAAAATACTGCCGTGTCTCCACTCGGGACACGGGAGTCCTATAACATATACGATTTAACGTTGAATTAAATAGCTTTATAATTTAAGGCTGATGCTGTCTGCAATCGAGACAAGATATTGTACTGCATGAAGGCGTGCATGCAGTTACTATATGATGTCAACAATATGAATTAATTTAATATTATGGATCGCGTCTAGGGTAGATTCGAGCGTATATATATAATATATTATACGTCTTGAGTTGGGCTGGCCAACAACGAGTGCATGCGGGTCCACAGCGCTCATGCAACTCAGGACGTGTATATAATATACTATACGCTCTATACCACGTGTAGACGCGACAATATTTAATGTGAATAAATAAAATAAAAATAATTAATTAGTATATATATAATATTATGTTATATATATAATTAATTATATATTATAAAAAATCTTCAATCATTTAATATATATATATATATATATATATATATATATATATATATATATATATATATATATATATATATATATATATATATATATATATATATATGTATGTATGTATGTATGTATATATATATGATTGATGATTAAAATTCCAAAATTAACAAAATATATTCAATACACACATATATATATATAAAAATATAATAAATAGTAAAATTATATATATATATATATATATATATATATAATATAATATAAATATATATGCGGTCGAAAATTCCACGATGAATTCATCATTAAATATATTAAATTAATTTGTTATATATATTTTATGTATATAAAATTAATATATATATAACTCGTCATTATAATAAAATAATAATTTTTATAATATCATTATTGATTATATACTTTGAAGTGTTTATTGAAGTTTTATATTTTAATTCCAGTATATATGATCTTAACTTAATTCGGTCGATTGTTCCATGCGCCGGCAGTTAACATGTTGCGCTGCTGTAGCATATAATTAACATTAAATATATGATATATGGCGCTTGTATATGAAAGTGCCGTGTCCCGAGTCTTTTTCTTCGGGACAAGGCAGCATAAAACTGCATAATATGCCGCCAGTTAGAGTAGCGTAGTGCGCATGCGCTGAACACTGCCTTGTCCCGATTCGGGACAAGGCTCCCTTGTCCCTAGCAACGTCCATTTTTGTTCCCATTTTTCTTGGCTCTTACCCTCTCAGCAGTACACCAAGTATTTCTTTGTATGTATTCTATTAGGACGTCCATTCTATTATTTCATACGACAACCTAAATGGCAATACTAACTCTCTCATCCCTTTACAATAATACAGCACATATGCATTTTATACCTGTAAGAATAACATCATCATCATCCGTCATCAACGAATACAGACCGGTACAGTATGTATGGTATTAAACACTGTCCTGTAAACTTAGTGAATGAGTTTAAAATAAAAAACCAGCCCAGTCTGTGAAAATTCATTTATATCTTGGTCAAAGTCTGGTTGTCAGGGCAAACCATTAGCATCATGTTCTCGGTACATAAGGTCTAGTACGTCTCAGTGCTTAAAGAAGTAGGGTCAAGAAATTATTCAAGATCAGCAAAGGTACTAAATCTGGATCTGCAATCTATTTTTCTCTATGACGTTCCGTTACCAAGTTACAAATTTGGCGGTCATTGCAATCTGACCAGAAACATTGTGTGAAAACCTCCCCATCTTATATGTAAGGGACAACAGTGAGTAGAGTAGAAAGGGAAAGAGGTGGCTATAATATCCACTGTCAGGTGCGGATCCAGAAAAAAATTGGGGGGGGGGGAGCTCTTCATAAGGCCAGTGTTAAAAAAAAATTGGAGTGGAGGAAATGTCTATGTACGGTATATTGCCCATGTTAAATCCGAAATTTCGCCGCCCCCCCCCCCTCTACCCCCCTGGAACCGCGCCTGTCCACATTTTTACTCGCTGCAATGCATGGCACCGCTTTGTATGTGGAAATGGTTGGAGACTCGAGTAACAATGGATAGCTACTTTCTTCTATTTCTACTCAACTCATTGTTGTCCCTTACGGTCAGAATGTAGAGGTTTTTCAGATGTCATCTCTGGTCTGATTGCAATAACTGTTAAATTTGTAACTTGGCAACGAAATGTTGTAGAGAAAAACGGATTGCAGATCCAGATTCAGTATAATTTGCTAATCTTAAATATTTTCTTGACCCTACCCCTTTAAAATGACATCTCTCTGTACACTATCTCTGTGTTTACTAAATACTGTAAATTAAAAATGACATCTCACTAAAAAGCAGGAAAAAATTAACTCGGACGTCAATGGCCACCAAGGTAATAATGCTGCTGGCTTAATTATCCCGTTATGATCTACATATATGAAAATTAAGTCTTATATTTAGTGAAATTCTTTATTTACTAGCGTGTAATAAATTAGTATGAACGATTTAAAAAAATACATAATTTACTTGGATGATGAAATATAAAACCACTGAAGCTGCAGGCTTTTATAAATTCTGTGCTAATATTTTATTTTCTGGCATTTTCTGCCTTATGAGGATTTAATGTATTGGATGTACTTCATCCCTCAAGAGACGTTACATTTACATCAATTAACTCTTCTGAAGACACATCCTTGTACTTGACAGCAGAAAGCCAGTCAGCAAATGGGAGATAATTGATTGCATCCCCAAATACAGATTCGGATATCATATTGATTTTCTCAGTAAACTGAGGTCTGATTTCCTTTAGTATGGCTTGAGAGTTGTCATTTAGAAACGAAGTTAGTGTCTCACCTAAAACCGAAAAAGAATATGATTATTTTTCAGTGACATTAGGTAATAAGAACATTACGATAAGTAATTACAGTATTATTAGCATAAAGGTCTTAACAATTTTCTGCTCGAATAATTAATAATAGATCAGTCCAGCTACTTTAAACTGTTATAAATTTTCTTTAAAGGGGTACCAAAGTGAATACTTTTTTTACATTTTCGGGAAGCTAAGAATTATTCTAACATCCCTGTAGCTCAATATTTTCGTACAATGCCTAGTTATTTTACAATTAATTATTTAGTTTGAAAAATGAGTTCTATGGCCGTTGATTGATTCAAGCCGATGCGCGTCCGCAGCGGCCGGTGATACGACAAGAAAGGGGCGGGAGGTGGTTCTCATGATTCGCGGGAAATTCTCGTCGAATCAGTGGCTGCTGCGGGCGCGCACCGACTTGAATCAACCAACGGCCATAGAACTCACTTTTCAGATTAAATAATTAATTTTAAAATAACTAGGCATTGCACGAAAATATTGAGACACAGGGATATCAGAATAATTCTTAGCTGCACGAATATGTAAAAAAAGTATTCACTTTGGTACCCCTTTAATTGAAGGCAAAAATTAATATATATATATATATATATATATATATATATATATATATATATATTATATATATGTATGTGTGTGTGTGTACTCAATATGCAGTAGTACTGTACATATTTTTATGTCTGTATACATACCACATATTAATATAATTTTCCAAGCTATGCAGTTGACTTTTATCTGTTATACTGTACCTAAAAACGGGTCTCCTTCAAATGAGCTGCCCAGTTTAACTTTACATCTTCCCGTTTTAAAATTTGTGTATGTGTTCTCTAGTCTTAGTTGTTTCTTCATTTTTGGTCTGTTTCTCAATCTTAGTGGGACATAGCGACTCAGATGTTCGTTCTTTCGGTCATCATGTTGTTTTTCCGTTGTGGTTGTTTCATCTGGTACCTTCACAACTTTCAACCAGTTGTAGAGATTGGCTTTTATGTTAACTATAACACCCAAAACATGCAATAAAAAGTGGTATTATAATATGATTATTCTTGTCCCACTTGTAAGGCAAAATGTTTTGGACTTTGAAATCATGTTAATTGTTAACGCAAGTTTTTGCTAAGTTCAGTGAAAAAATTGTGGTATAGTACATTTAAATCTACAATACTCCTCCTATATGCCAAACACACTGAACAAAATTATGTTTGTAGAGATTTACTTACACAGTTGTGTACAAAATGGTCCATTTCCTTCAATTGGTAACAAGATGAGGTTCCCGCTTATGTTGTACTTTCCATTAATCTCCAAGTAGGGAAAATGTAAACCCATCTTGAATCGAAACCTCTTTGGATCTGATCTATGTATTAACAAAAAATTTAAGTGTAAGAAATTAAGAAGGTGAATCTTCTTAGGTGAAGGTTAATCTTTCAATTATGAATTGCATGGTGTTGAATTAATTCTTTTTTTACCTCTTTTGAAATTTCTCTCAAACTTTTTGTCGTATTTAATTTAAAATTTAAATATATAAAAATTTACATATATTATATTGTTATCGATCATTGGTACATAAGTACATACATTCGAAATGGAACATTTATTAAAGTACAATGCGTATCATGAAAAAGATAGAAAAAAGTCGAATTGTCAATGGTTCTTCATAAATGTAACCAAAAAAAAAAAAATCTCACACCTTACCTTAGTCACGTTATCTGAGAAATACCCTCGAATATATGGGAAAAATATTGCATAGTGTGTAACAAATATAGCAATGGTCTATAATAAACTCGAGCTTTATTAACCAAAAAACGATTAAATTAATTTTGTATTTAAACTAATATTTTAGTTGAAAAATAAAGATGATCTTTTCATAAAATATTTTCTTTATACCTCAATATATTTTTTTCATATCATGCACCTACAGTCTAACGACTAACAGATCTTAGAATTATGTAGACACTATGGCGCCAGCTCCAGACAGTCTAGACTAAATGGCGGCATCCATAAGATCCTTAATATTTATTTTCAATATGTCCGCCGCGCGCATTGAATCCACACGTAAACTAATAATACTGTAATACTTGTAATACTGTAGTGCAGTATTTTTTCGAGATATTCAAGGGTTTAATATATTTGTCAGGTAAGGAGGCCTCATGTTTCATGTTAAAGTTTGATGAAACTCTGTTAAACGTTGAACTCACTCTGACTTTTGATTTTTTCTGGAAAACTTATATGAGATAGAATTTGTTGGTTCGGTTTTCGGGAAGACTATTTTAACTAGTTTTATAAAATATTAAAACTTTATTGTCTATTTTTCGTGGTGCGCACTTTAAATGGAAGTTGCTTTAAAATATATAGAACTAAAACTTTGCCAATGACCTCTGAATAAGCATGCATAGACGTACAAAAGTAAGTCAAGCCCCAAAATATATATCTGTATGATATGAGCTCTACCGACCTGCTGTACATAATAGTGTAATTTGAGAAGCCACGCACTTCAAGGTCACTGAACTGTACGTCGAGAAGCGCCAGATCAGCACCCTGGGTCAATGAGATGTTGGCGATGCGGAGTGGTTCGAAGGACGGCAGACCCAGTTGAGGTACTCCTGCAATATAAAACCGGGGTCAAGCCGTTTTAGACGGAAAGTAATGGCTCACTCACCCGTGGACAGTAGCGGACGCAGGTTCTCCAGCTTCTGTCGCAAACACGAGTCCAGCGACACGCGGTCGCGTACCTTCCAGTCGCGAATTAGGCTCACTGCACATATAAAATACGATGAGCAGGTAATGATCAGTCTGACATTTTAAAAAATAACTTGTTGACGCTCTTTCTAATTTTCAGTAAAAAAAAAGTATCAACTTTCATTTTCTATTATATTGTTGAGGAAAACATCAAAACTTACAGCTTTTTTTTTTTAAACCTTTTAGTCTCATCTCTGAAAACTACAAAATTAATAAAAATTAATGCATTAAGCAAGAAATAGCACGACCCTTTTACTTATTTGCGTGCCTACTTGATGAAAATAGTTGACATGAAACCATTAAAGAACTCGTAGTGTGCTTCTTCATGTTCTTTTAATTATTAGTGTTGCTGCATATAATTCTTACATTGTTGATAGTAATCTCACGAAATGTGCTGCATCGCCGATGTTTTATTTCACAAATAATGTTCACAATCTCCTAATCTCCTATATGTACATGCATCTCACCATATGCATATAAATATATAATAATATAATATAAATATATATATATATAAGACTATTATTAATTTATTCCGTTAACTTTTTTTATATTTGTATCTTAAAATTTATTTTTTTAATTAAATCATATTAATTAGGTAACTCGTATTTTTTAAAAGTAGTGCGTATGAATTATGGCGCTCATGAATGGACAAATAGTACACGATACACGCAGATTATACACAGTAATTAAATGTAGAAAAAATAAATGCAAAAAAAGCAGAAACAATAAACTGGCTTGCAATGTGAACTCCTCTCAGAATTTCTTCCTACATTGAAAAAACAAACAAGCAAACAAATTGTAAGTGCAGATTAAAATTGCAGCTAAATCTATTATACACTATTGATAGAGTCCTGTGTTATTATGTTGTGTATTGTTACTGTTCTTTTTTTTTACCGTAATTATCGGCACTGTTGGTTTCGTTGGTGGCCCGACAACTGACGACGCATGTGGCCAAGATTGTGAGGTAAACTCGTGCCTTGCTGCTGACCTTCGCGAGCTTTGCGGCTCGCATCTTGTAGTTCGAGTGTCCGGGAGTATTCGCGTGACATGACGAACGTTGCATTGCCGTCTAATTCCTCCCCTCCATAGTAACGTTTGTAGGGATAACTAAAAATTTTAAGACGTATTGCTATGTATATATTATCCCTAATGGAAGTTTCATCTCGCTTGTATGGAGAACACACGATTATATTATTAATTACTATTATATATTTATAATGTATCGGCAACTTCCAATTAACTTTTACAATTAAAGTTTAATTTAAAATATAATAAAAAAAAACTGCAAATGTAGCTTTCTTTCTTTATATTTCAATACCCAATTATGACGTAATAATTATAAGTATTATAACCTTCAGACTTCAATCTCAGATTGTAGGAAAACTCGGTGCAGGAAAACTCGGTGCAGGAAAACTCGGTGCAATTTCAACAAGCTAGGAAAACTCGGTGCACGGTAAACTCGGAGCACGGAAAACTGGGAGCACCGCTAGGAAAACTCGGAGCATCGCATATATTATAAAATATCGTATATATTATATATAACCAGCTATATTGTCGCCTCCAAACACAAAAGTTACAGGGCACAAATACTATGAGGAGCATCACTATTATCGTAATTTATCCTTAATAATTGTTCTCTAGGGCTTATATGGCGTTTGAACTTTGAACGCCATAAAATAATGTACGGTTGAAAGTATTTCAATATTATTACAATTTATTACCATTCCCTATTTTTCAGCATTGCATGTATATTATATTATATAAAATATATATAATGATTAATCATCATGTATAAAACATATATATTAAGCTCGATAATTTAAAGCCCGATTTTAGGCATGCTTTTTAGACCCAAAATTTCTGGTCTCAAATTATCGAGCCCTAATAAATGTGGTCTTAAGACTTTGTGAATGCCCCTTATTTATTTTCCTTTCCCTTTAATTAAATAAAAATATATTTCTTCACATTTATGCAATATGTAATATTAGATTTTTTTTTTCAATGTGTTAATGATAATATAATATATAATGTCATATAACAAATAAAAATTGATATAAGAATGTAATTGTTCTCTTAAAGTTATATGGACATTATGGACAAAAAATTGCTGTACCGCTGTTCCTTCTATGAAAGCACTTACAATTTTTCCTTTATTTACAATAAATATCAATTAAATAATGAAATTATTTGAATTATTTATAAATAGTATTATATAATTTAATATAGAATTAGTGATATTCATAGTATTTAAGCCCTCCAATAATTTTTTTGTATGAAGGCAACAAGAAAATTACATGTGTTCGATTTTTGTTATATTTTATTATTTTTATGCTAAAATATACATATTCCAAAATCCATATACTAGTATAGGGATCTTGCAATATATGCGATGCTCCGAGTTTTCCTAGCGGTGCTCCCAGTTTTCCGTGCTCCGAGTTTACCGTGCACCGAGTTTTCCTAGCTTGTTGAAATTGCACCGAGTTTTCCTGCACCGAGTTTTCCGGATACCTCAATCTCATGGTGTTTCAAAATTATTCCAGTATAACAATTCAGGCGAGTTTCAAATATAATATGGCTTTTTAATTGTTTTCTAAAACTTAATACTCATGCATTTTAAATTTGTCTTTTCCTATTGCATCTAAATCTAAATTGAATGTAAAATGCATATTAATTGTCTGATGATAATTTTTAAGAGAAATAGCACGCGGTAGTAAAAAGACGTATTATATATTATATATATATATATATTTTTTTTGATAACAATATTTTCTCCTCAGTTTCATTACTGAACTTTAATATTTCAGATATTCGATCGTTATATAAATAAAATTCCATGGAGGAAGTGTCTGATACATGGTAATTTTATTCCGAGTGCGCAATTCACAGATATTAAAACAGTTTGTGACGCAAGGAGCTGTCAGCGTGTCGCGCTTGCTCGGCTTCCTCCTGCTTCCCACCCAGGAGGCCTTTGTATATTTACCGTACTGATGTCGGGAAGATTCTGAGCTATTTTGTGTCTTGTTCCAGACTCTCTGCCTGACTGCTGAAACGTCGCAACCTTTGTAGAGATGGGAGCCATATTGGGAGTATGCGGCGCTACGCAGGTAACATAATAAATAATTATGTTGTTCATGAGAGAAGCGATCTAGGTGCATGAACATTATTTTTGTTCCCGTTTATAAATGGGTAAAACGATATCTATTTTGATATTATTATTTTGCAGAATATAGATTCTAAGTTTTATTTTTCTTGTTGTAAAATCAGGGATATACACTTTCACAATTTTCTGTTTAATAATATCTCTCAACCAGCACAGAACTGATGTAAAATTTAGTGTCAAAATTGAGCAATGTTGCAATTCTGCAAACTCTTCTTGGTCATCTTGACGCTAGAGATTCTCTTTGTCTGTGCAGCTTGCATGCTGTTGTGGCAGTGCGGCCTGCAGTCTATGCTGTGCTGCATGCCCGTCATGCCGCTCATCCACCTCTGCTCGCCTCATGTATGCTGTGATGCTGCTGCTGGGAACCGTGGCTGCCTGCATCACGCTCGCTCCGGGGTTGCAAGACGCGCTCTCACATGTGAGTAATATAGGAAGAGAGTAATAAATGTGTATTATTATTGATTATTGTGTCATGGGCATACCCAACACCATAATTAAATTCAACAAATGCAAGTTAATTGTCTACTTCCACCCTCTGATAAATATACTGAAATTTAAAAAAAAAAAATGGAAATATGGTGCCTACCAGCTTGAGCTGATATTTCAATAATGCTAACAATAAGAAATAATGGTATCTCATAATACTGTATTATTTATTAATTAATTGAAAACTGAACTAAAACTACAATTAAAAATTTATAAGCTTGTTTTAAATATAGGTGTAAAAAAATTGTACATGTTTCAATTGTTTTTCATGGAAGACTTCTGCAAATAATTATTTTTGTTGCACTTATGAATTTGCTTTTGAGTTTTCTCTTCTATATAGAATGAAGAGAAGAAATTAACTTATGACTAATAACTAATAACCATTGCAGAGTAGCAAGAAATTTATGTGATTTATATTTATTACAGGTTCCGTTTTGCTCCAACTCGACTCGCCTCCTTCCATCTTCTGTGACGATTGACTGCTCTGCTGCTATTGGCTATCTCGCTGTCTACCGGATCTGCTTTGCTCTCTGCTGCTTCTTTGCTCTCATGGCCGTCATTATGATTGGTGTCAAGTCTTCCAAGGACCCAAGAGGTGGCATACAAAATGGGTGAGTCATTATTTAAGTGTATAGAGGTTATAATATTTTAGGCATTAAAACACAACAAATTAAAAATTTCTTGCGTAGTTTTTTCTTTCTTTCTCTTTTAGTGCTGTGAGATTTTTAATTTATTTTACTTTTATTCATGATTTTAAGATTTTTAAGGCTAATGCTCTATTCAAGTAAATCCCAGCCCAGATCATAATGAGTGTGCTCCTTACAGATTCTGGGGCATCAAGATCCTGCTGGTGATCGCTGCAGCAGTAGGTGCGTTCTTCATCCCCGAGGGCTCGTTTGCTCCAACATGGATGTGGTTCGGACTGATTGGCGGCTTCCTCTTCATTTTGGTGCAGCTGGTGCTGTTGGTGGACTTTGCACACAGCTGGGCTGAGCGTTGGGTTGAGCGCTACGAAGAAACCGAATCAAACTCCTGGTGAATATAATACCTACATGACATTATGATACTTGTATGCAGTAATATAATTATATTAGCTTCACATTTTATGTATTCTCAGTATATTTTGTTATTTATTTTTAGATTTAAAAAATTATTTCTTTAGGATATTTGCTCCTAAAATTGTATTAATTTTAAAAATCTCTTAAATATATTACTTATAAATTCCCTTAAATACTGCAGTTAGCATAAGAATTAAATTTGTATACTACTGGCACCAGTTCTTGACCCCGCTAGGTTCTTGGCCATTTTATTTAAATCCCTGCCCATTTGACTTGGTTTAAAAAAATTCAATAGATGGCCAAAATATGCTTAAAACTATGCTATGCACATAAAAAAATCTAAACACTAAAATGGGTGGAAGGGGTTTAAAAAAAAAACAAAAAAAAAAAAATGATGGCCGACAACTGGTGCTTTATCCACATTTTAGTACATAATTATTTACTATAGCATAATTTTTATGAATTCAAAGCAAAGATGCTAAGTAATGCTTGTTATTTTGCAGGTATGTGGCGCTGTTTGTGGCAACGTTTTTGAACTACGGCTTAGCTCTGACTGGCTTCATCCTGCTATTTGTGTTCTTCACTAACGTGAGTGCTGCTACTAAACTGGTGTGTGAAGTCTGTGAGGTGCTCACTGATGCTTTGTGCAGGCGGACGGCTGTGCTCTCAACAAGTTCTTCCTGTCGTCCAACTTGCTGCTATGCGTGGGTGTCAGCGGCGTGTCCATCTTGCCAGCGGTGCAAGAGCGCCAGCCTCGCTCAGGCCTGCTGCAGTCCTCCGTGGTGTCTCTCTATGTTTGCTACCTTACCTGGTCCGCCCTGAGCAACCAGCCTGACCGCGCCTGCAACCCTCGTCTTGGAGAGATACTTCTACCAGGTGGGCACATTATACCTATGACCACGCTGAGCTTAATTTAAAGTTTCTTTCTCTAGAATTATGATTTTTTTTTAAATTCTCTGTAAGGTCAGTATTTGTGTACATTATTCAAATACTGAACTTCCTACTACTTAAAGGTGTAGAAAAAATTACATGATACTGTACTAGGTAAATAAATTTAAAAAGTTATTTTGCAGACAGATAGTACAATATTTGTGACTATTTATTTATTTATTTTTTTTTTTTTTCAGGGAGCAAACCTGGTGCAGGCAACAACTTTGACTCTGAATCGATCATTGGTCTGATTGTGTGGATGTGCTGTGTGCTGTACTCGAGCCTGCGCACGGCCTCCTCGTCCTCTCGTATCACCATGTCGGAACACGTGCTGGTCAAGGACAACGGAGCCACCGGTCAGTGACTTCTCGTACTATGGCATGTGGCTCCTCTCATGCTTGCTATCTGTTCACAGACCCTTGTCTGTCACAGAAGCTCCTACTAATTCTGCATGACTAATTTTCTGTTTTGGTGCAGGAAAAGTGTTAACAGTCACAATTTTTACAAGGTTTTCTTCACTCTGCTAATTTATTTTCGACTAACAATGAACTATTCTTGATGAGCATGAATCCCTTTCCCCTTACTACTATTTCTTTTATTATTTTTCTCTCTACATTTTTTGGCACTATTTTTTATGTCATGTGTATTATACCACAGGCAGTATATTTTTTATTTTTGGTGGAGAATAATTGTAGATACGTATTTTAATAGTATTTTTGTTCTAATTTGTTGATAAATTTTTTTTAATCTATTTTTAATTACATATTTTTAACAATAACTTTGCTACGTTAATTATATTTTTATCACTACAGTAATTCACAAACATGTAACTCTTCACATTTTTTCAATTGTTTTCACTATTTTACCAATATCTTCTTATATCTTCTATTAGCGTCTAATTTGCCAAAGTCAGCTTTTCTAAATTATGAGCGTCAGTCAGAAAAGTAATGGAAAATCAGCTTGACATCAATCATTCAGACACTTTTTGCCAAGTTGACTTTGCAAATTAGATACTACTAACAGTAAGACGATATGTAGATCTGGAATAATTTGTTGAAATAAATAAATCTACATTTTTAACTTCAAACTTAAAAATACATAAATAAATCTTCTGGCTACACTATAGTTTCATTTAAATTTGCTATATTTCGTCACCGTGGAACGCAAATCACGTAACCTACAACAAAAAAAAAAAAAAAAAATGACAACTTATCTCACTAGATCATAAGGGTGAAAGTTTCATCAATTTTTTTTGCAGGTATGTGATTTGCATTGTTAGGTGACGATTTGTTATTATAAATACAGAGCTATACTTTGGCTCTACTTTCTCTTCATCTGTTTTGCTGACTTAACTCTTGTTTGTTTCTGACCCACTGTTTCCTGGGGCAGTAGACTCTAGCAGGGAGCCCATTGTGGGTGCAGAGGGTAAGTGTGCTGCCTCAGCTGCATGTCCTGGTGTTGATCCGTGCCCTGGTTTGTAGACGGAGACACAGAGGCTGGTGACGGAGGTCACAAGGTCTGGGACAATGAGGAGGATGGTGTGGCGTACTCGTGGTCCTTCTTCCATACCATGTTTATCCTGGCAACACTTTACGTCATGATGACCCTCACCAACTGGTTCTCGTAAGTACCTCCTGACGTGTTTCTAAATTATTTATTTAAATTTAACAGTATAAAGTTTTTGATAAAAAACACAAGTACGTCAGAGTTTCAACGGTCGTCCGCCAGATGTCGGCATCCTTGCTGGTGGAGCTACGCTATGTATAAGCATAGGACAAAAGATTAACAAAATTATTTAAAAATATATCAAGAAAAAAAAATCAAAATTCTGAGGTGAAAAATTTAGTAAATTTAATTTAAAACATTTTGTTCACCTCATATTTTTTTATTTTCATTTTAAATAATTTATAGTAAGTCCTTTTAATCTTTTGCCTGCATGCAAAATTCTCTACCACTCCTACCACCAAAATGGCGGCCTGCACGCACATGTTTTCTCTCGTCTCCTAGAATGTAGACTGATGCGTTGCTCATGCAACCACCTTATTTCTAAAATGATATAGTAGTCCGTTAAAATTTTGTCAGTTAAGATTATATTTTTTATCGTGTTATACATTTAATTTTGTTCTCTAATTTTGTAATTTATAGCTTTCTAAGATTCTTAATGTATAATACTGTATACAGTATACAACTTTATTTGAAGATTTATAACTTTCTTATTCTCATATGTATATCTAAATTGTAATGAATTGTGTTGTAATTTGCTGCAGCCCCAACTCCTCGCTAGAGACTCTGAACGCTAACGTGGCCTCGGTGTGGGTGAAGATGGTATCAAGCTGGCTGTGCGTGCTGCTGTACTCGTGGACCCTGGCAGCCCCCATCCTCCTGCCAGACCGCGACTTTGACTGAACTGTCGACAACCTCTTGGCATGAATACCCTTACCTCCCTGTCTGTCTTCACCCCCCATGTGTTGAGAACTATACATAATTCTTACAGCAACAGTCGTGAAAGTTTGCATTTCAGAGATAATTTATAAAATCAAATGTGATTGTGGAACCATCACGTGTAAAATTGCAAAATGTTAAATTCCGTTTTTCAACTTAAACTTGAACTTTTGCTGTGGGATCGTACCACTGTTCTCTTCCTGGTCCCCCTAATTTCTACTATCCTAATAATTATTTGTTGTGATCTCCAACCTTCAACAATTACTACTAACTCTGTACCTTTGTTTGCTTCTTTAATTGTGTCTATATCAAATATGAGGACAGGTGATAGCTTTATCAGAATAGGTTACCATAAATTAATGTAAAATTGAACCTAACTTTCAACTTTCTATATTATATGCTGTATAGTTTGTCCAGAAATGTTTTGTAGTATTTTTATTTTAGGGCCATTGCAGGCTAATTCAACGTTTTTTGCTTCTCTTTATTGTGTTATAATTATGCTTATATATTAAGATTGTAAACTTGCAATTTTCTGCATTCTGTGTGTACAGATGTAATTATTAGGCCATTACTATTAATTTTATTTTCAAATTTCTTTTCTGTAACATTGAAAGAAAAATAATTACTAAAATTAAGGATTTTTAATTTTCTACATTGTATAGAACCATAGATATAAATACAAGAAAAAGAAAATTCAATATAGTGTATAATTAGTGAAAAAATCTAATCATTATAAAACTGGAGTATTCTCAATATTTAAATAGCATGCTTTTCTTTTTTAGGCTTACAATAGAATTATTAAATGTTAATGATTACGTGTTCAATTGTGTATGTCATTAATTGTAATTAATTGAAAAAGAATTAAATTGGTTATAAATGTTTTTATTTCGTACATAATAATTAGATTATTAAAATTACAACTAAAACAATTTAATATAAAATGTTAAATAAAAAACCAATTATAATAATAATTATAAATTAAATCTACTTTAAAATCTACTTGCTGTATATTATTACTTACGTCAATAAATATACAAAATGTCAATGAATCTTGTTTCATTTGTATGTGTTTACAATTAAAAAGTCCTCTTGGAATGTTGAGAGCCTTGGCTTCCAGTTGGGCTAGGAACCTCTGAAATGGTTGCAAGGTTTGCATTATTAAAAGTAAAATTGTTTGATAAACATTTGATAGCATATTATTATTTTATTGTTGTATTTTTTACTTTTACAAACTTAAGAAATTTCATATTCTAATTTATAACTGATCGAAGTACTGTACAATCATAATTAACCTTTGTTGAAATGATACAATTAAGAGTAAGCATCCACGGTCATGTTCACATCAAGAGTATTCTAAATATTTTAGATATTTCAATCATCATATAATTAAATTACCAACATTATAATAGGGTGCAGGCCTAAATCAAGCAGGGGCGGATCCAACTCGCGACTTTAGGTGGGGCGGTGCCTTATCCCGCAATGTTAAAATTTGGAGTGGGAGGGGGGGAGGGAATACCTTCAATGTATTTTGGGACCTTTGGGGGGGGGGGGGGAGGATCGTTCCCTTGGATCCACGCCTGAATATAAAGCACTCTCCTTCCCCCCATTGATATTATGAAATTTATGAATTAACCCCCTTCCTGATTAATTTTTAATTACATATATTAAATTGCTAAATTAAGACTTTATATGTCGCTTTGAATAATATGAAGACGTCAACCATGATCCTGTTCTTCACAGAAACATGAAAGGTGTTCAAATTAAGTCACCTGGGAAGTGGATGTTGAGGAGTGCAGGGCTGGCAGAGGTGGCTTGCTCAGCACCCACGTTCGACTGCCGAGAAGACGTAGTACGCGGGGGTCCGGAGGGTGCTCGTTGTGAGGGTGCAGGTGATTGGGCCAGCGGTGGCAGCCCCTTCTCCTGCAAGTAGCGCGAGACGAGCGGGCGCGCCTCCACATGCTCCTCACCCAGCGACCATAGTTCACGAAGAGCACAACTTGTCACACGCTTCATCTCACGAACCTCCAAGTCACGCTAAAATTCATGTTAATATATTTTTACAATTAACTTAATTCACGGTTAATTATATACGTTAATTACTATATTGAAAATTAAATATTATTACATAATATTTATATCAACGGTTTATAGAGCTGATTTCTGTTTATGTTTACGTGAGGCTGGAGAGGGGTTTCCCTATACTAACACATTGCGATGGGGGCGCAGGAGGGAGGGAAAAGAGAAAGTTTTGGCAGGCCAGATTATACAGTGAGCATTGGCAAAATGATGAAAAAAATCATAAAAAATACTTTTAACAGTTTTTTGGAGGTGAGATTTTTTTTTTGAGTTCTATCGTGTACTGTTAAAGTATTATTAAAGTATTTAAACTTGATTTATTTTATTAAGTTAAGTAAAAAATTATTGCACACTTTGTTTATATGCTAGTCCGTGCATTCTGGCCCTCCTCGCATGACGTCAGCGCAATCCCCTCTTATCCAATCGTATCCATTTTGAATCAGCGCCTACTAAGTAGGCAACTTGTTAAGCAATCGTGTTACGCGGGTTGCATTGTGTTTTTTCGTGTAGGGATTTTTTTCTTACCTCCTCGAAAGTTGGCTGCGCGGGGTTTCCTGAGCGCAGTTCTCGTGAGATGCGGCGTGCCTGCGTGCTCGCACGCTTCAGCTTGACTTCCTGCTCGCAGATCTCCCGCTGAACCTCGGCCACCTCGTGCTCCCGCTCTACGCAGCTCGCCGCCAGAGAGCGGTACTGCTCGTCTGCAGCCGCGATCGCTGTACGCAGCTTCTGTAGTCAGTTTTATTAATTTGTTAGTAACTTATATGCAGCAAATAAGTATACATGTGCTAATGGTAGTGTTGAAATCAATACTGATAAGATTTTGTCAAATTCATATTTATCAATTATATACAACATTTATGCACTTAATGATCAATTAACTGGCTGCAAAGAAATTGGGGTTTAATTTTTGACGATTTTCAATGGTTTAACTTAATTTTTTGGGTTTCAACTATATTTTAGAAGTATATTTTCATTGCTCGTAGCATACAGAAAAATAATCATTTAAAAATATCACAAACTTTAATATATTATTACTTTTAATTAATTATAAAAGCTATGAATAGTTATAGTTTATTATGTGGGAAAAATCATTTTAAAAATTAAAATATTATTGTATATCTTTTCGTTAGTTTATTCTCTTTTTCTTTCCTTTTTATTTTCTTTCTTAGCTCTTAGGAGTGTATCCTTGTAAAAAAAATTATTCTCCTAAATATTAACTGCATAATTATATTATGCAATGTATAAATAACACAAATATTAATATAATAATTTATGTAATTAAGTATAAAACATGGCACTGTATCTTATAATTTTTAATAAGCATGATGCAGTCAATATATAAATATTTTGGCCTATACATTTTTGTGTTAAAGATGTAAATGAGACATAATATACATATTACGAACTTTTCCTAAATAAAAATAATTATAACATCTAAACTCTTATATATACTAACGTTGCAAGTTTCGAGCATGTGCGCCTCTGTTTCTCTGATCTGACGCAGCTCTGCTCGCAGCTCTTTCTGACGTTGCTCTTCGGCTTCCACGAGGGATTGCAACGCTGGGTCCGCGGCCTCGGCGGCTGCACCCGGTAGTGCCAGGTTGGTACGGTAGCGGTCATTGGCTGACTTCACCATGGCCAGCGTGTGCTCCATGGCACGAATTTCGCGTTCCGCACGCCGTATCTCGGAGTCCAACGAGTTGCCACGCTGCACCAACTCTCCCTTCTCCTGAGCCACACGGATCCGTTGTCGTGTGATGTACTCCGTGGCAGAGTCGGCTAGGTTGGTACCCATTTCAGCCTCGTCGTCTTGCTCCATCGTCTTCACCGTGATGTCGTACCTGTCGCACATGACACGTTAAGTGACGATCAATATACAATTAAGTTCTTATTTTTAATTTCCATTGTTATTTGATATTTCAGCGATTCGCTAAACAAACGTGAAACCTTTTTATTTTGTTTATTAAAAAAAAAGACATGGAATCTCAAGTGTTTGGAAAAATCGTGATCATGGTAAACTGAAAACTTTGACCATTCCATACTGTAATATACTATGAAGATTCTGCATGCGTTCATGATTTTTATAATATATAATAAATACTCACACGTTCTGAAGCTGTTGCAGTCGCAACTTTCGCTGGGCGATGGCGGCACGCAACTCGGAGTTCTCTTGCTCAACACCCGCGATTTCAGCAGCAAGGGCTCCCGTCTCAACGCCCAGCTCACCGCTCTGTAGCTTGACCACGCGCTCTGTCTGCAGGGCTGATGTACGAAGATGCAACACGTCCCCACGCGCGTGTGTAACGTCCTCTTGCCGACTGGCCACACGAGCACGCAGCAATGCTAGGCGGGCACGCTCTTGGTCGACCCGGGCTTCGGCCTCAACCACGCGATGACCACCGCCGTCCACCGTGGCCAGCAACGAACGCTCCACGCCACGAGCATCCTGCAGCTCCGAGCGAGCAGTCACGCACCACTTCACGACCTGCCGCTCACCTGTCTGAACCGACGAGTAATTAGTCATATATATAGGTAATTAAATAACTATACTATTTTTTTATTATATGGTTTACGTGTACCTCCATATTGCGCAGCTCTCGGGTCAGGAGGTCCCACGTGGCCCGCTTGTCAAGGAGCGTCGCCTGCAGCGCCTTCTCTCGCTCTGCTAGCTTGGGGTCCTCGATTTGCTTAGACTTCTCAGAAGTGAGACGCTGCACTCGCAGCTGCTGACGCTGCACTGACAGCTCCTAAGGAGAAAACATGGGTAAAGTTTATGCTATTGACTCTAAAATTTCTTAAATTTCTTTACTGTACGTCTTCTCTTATTTTAATTTAATTTTAATCGTTTGCTGAAAGTAGAGCTATAATGCCAGGTCTGTTCGTATAAAAATTGTCCAGTGCACACTTTTTGCACTCGATTGACCTTATGTTCAAATGCATAAGGTTCAAAGGTTGGTTGGGTGAAGAAAGTGTGCAAGGCGGTACACTGGGCAGGGTTTACGAACAGACCATCTCAATGATACCGCCAAAAAATAGTATTTTCTAAAAATAGTTCTAATGCTCCTCCATATGAAACCATATAGGACTAAAATCGACTATCCTATTTAAACCATATATCCGCAATTTTTTAATTTTTTTACTTTAATAATATACACATGCACAAGTAATGAAGCAGTAAAAATAAAATTTTATTTGTGAACAGAAAATAGTAATGATTATACTATGCTTCTAAAAGGTTTATTAGGAATTTAAATAATACGTGTTGTATAGTAAGGGGGAATTACGCTCTTCAAGCCCCCAAATTAGTTCAGTTTAGTTAGGGCAATCCCCCTTTTTCCGCGCGAATAAAAAGAGTAAAAAGATCGAAAATTGGTGTTTCAGAAACACTTGCCTGAAACGGTTAAAGTGTTTTAATAATGACTTGAAACATCTTTCGTGTTTCAGGGGGGACACAGAGGTGTCTCACAGGTATTTTCTGTTTCGCGAAACACTTTAGGTGTTTAGTTTCAAACCATTTTTGGTGTCTCACCTTATTGAAACACGTAAAGTGTTTCAGGTAACCACCAATCAGAGAGACGATGACTGATCAAGCTAGTTTGTTTGCAAGATGGATGCTGGTAGCATCATGTACGTGTTAGTGTCAGTAAATCTTTGAAATATAGTTTAATTAAGTCCAATAACTTCAATTCAATGTTCATAGAGTGACTGTGAATTATTAGTGGATCGTAAGAACGATAGTCACAAGTTGTAGCACTGCTATATTTGTGATACGATGTGATCATAAAATGTGCATGCCCTCTCTGCAAATTTTCTAACAGCAATGTAAGTTTATGAAAATATGATTTTGCGGGGACTTTATCAAGGAAATATTTTTCTTTTTATATATTTAATTCCAATATTATATTTATTCTGGTTCAGGGTATGTTTTCTCCGTTTATTTGCAAAAGGTTAAGGATAATTATATTTTTGTTACGCTGACATATTGTTTCAAATAATCAAAGATATATTTTTAATTGTTCATTATAAAGGCTTTACATCATATCAATAGTAAAAATTGAAGTTATACTGTGTTATCACGCAAATAATTAATATATTAATGTTCTATGACGTCACAAGATATTCCTCCGCGGAACAGGATCGTGGAGGTTTTACGTGTTTCAGCTTGAAACACGTAAGGTGTCTCATAGGTCTGAAACACCTTAAGTGCTTTAACTAAGGGGGCGGCCTGTGAGACGTACGCGTTACGTGTTTCAAACAAGTGTTTCTGAAACACCAGTTTTCGAGAGTGAGACCCTTCAAGTGCATGAATAATTAATAAATTTAATAATAATTATATATTCACATTGTCATACATGAATACTGAAAAATATTGAATGAAGCAAATCACATTTTATTTTTAATTCGTTAATTCATCGAAAAGGTTCATATATATGGCAGCAACTTCCTTATATATAGATAATTTTACGAGTTTATGACAGATTTTATGTGCAAAAATTTTCATAAATTTGTCTTGTCTAGAAACTTTTTACGTGAAATTCGCTAGCTTAGACTTTCTCTGACCAGACAAAGCAGCATGTCCCGATGTCGCTGCAGCTCCCTCTCGACTGCATCTTTCTGCACGGCCACTTGACGCAAGGCCGTCTGCTGTGCCCCCACGTTGGCCGCCGCTGCGTCCTCCGCCTGTCTCAGCCGCGCTGACTCCTGCAGTGCACGTGCAGCTTCCAGGTCGAGGCGATCGCATTGCTGCCTTAGTCCTGCGAGTACGCGCTCCTTCTCGTGCAGCATGGACTGCAAACGCGTGGCTCGCTCCCCAGCGCCGCCATGCAGAGCACTCAGCGAGACGAGGCGTGCACGTCGCGTGTCACACGCCTGAGCCAGCTGTTGGCATCGAGTCTCTCGCTCTCGCAGCAACGTGGCGGCCTCCGTGCCCCGAACCCGAGTCTCGGACAATTCGCTACCACAGCCGGCCAGCTGGCACTGCAGAGCCCCCACCTGGTCGGACCAAGAAAATATGCGTGTAAGCGCATCAAATTAATGTTTGACACGGGGAATTGCAAAGAGAAAGCCTTGGCAACAACTACTCAAAGTAACATTTAAAATCGGAAAGTAAAGAAGATTTTTTTTTTACTATTTTATAAATATAATTTATTTTTTTAAGTGGAGTAACTATATTTGTTAATTGAACTATAATAGAAGATTGCAAAAATAAATTAAAATTTTGTTCATTATATAAAGCTTATATGATATTTAATTCTGCTTTTAATAATTTATTTAATTAAAACATGAAAACGCTCTTTCATAGCATTCATAGAACTTTCATATATCCAAAAGATTATAATTATACAGTGAGCAGTAAAAGGCGATAATTTGTTGTAAAACTAAACTAACAAGTTACCTGTTTAGTAAAAAAAATATAATTATGTATAAAAAATAAAATAAAAGGATAAAGGAAAAATATATAATATATATATATATATATTTTTTTTTTGTAACAATTGAAGTTAATGCTTTTATGTAATTATAAATTTAACCTGACAGTATAATTAAAATAAGTAAAGCTACTACAACTGCAGCTATATTTGTTGCATTGCATATACATATATCACATCGATGGATGGCATATAATATTTATAGCTTAAAATTATTATGACATGACTTAAATTACAATTGTTTAAGTATATAGGGCATCTGGCTTGCCAATTCCAATAAAAGGTTACTCTGAGCGTTGCACTACAACGCAAAGGCATCATTATCAATAAGTGGTTAGTGAGCTTGACTAACCTTGCCGCTATATATAAAGAAGTTTCTCTGCATGATCTATTTCTACTCTGTTAATGAGATACCTCGTCGTGGAGCGCTGCTCGTAGCTGCTGTTGTGATTTAAGTGCCGTGCGAAGTCGGCCCACTTGCTGGCCCAGGCTGCGAGAGCGCGCCTCCAGCTCGCGGTTGTTGCGGACCTCGTTCTCCTCAAAGTCCCTCGCCTCGGCAAGTTGCTCGTGCTTGGATTGCAGTGCGGAACGAAGTTCGGACGTCTCTTGCATCAGGTGGCGGCTGCTCAGCTCACGGGCACGCACCCCCGCGGCGCTCGCCTCCCACCGCTGAACGAGGGACTGTCGCTCCGCCAGGCCTTCGCGATACTGACGAGCTGACGCGTCCAGCTGCTGCTCCAGCGCTCCAACCACTCCCACTGCGTCATACAGCTCCTTAGAACGCGATGCGGCCTCCTGTTGGAGGCGAGCGCGCTGCAGCTCCAGCTCCTATTTTAGAAAAAAACAAGAGAACATTATAAATAACGTTCTTACTTCTCATGACGTAATTATTATCATGAATGATGAACTAAACTTAAAAAGCAATGTCAAGCAATTTTCATGTCCAAGGAGACAGCGTTACAGAGTAGAACCATTAAAAACAACAGCATGTTATATAATTTGCACTCCATATGGTTGGTTCAAATGCTAAGTTCAAATTAACACTCTTCGTTAAAAAGTAGATGTAAATAATGAGTGATTTGATAACACTAACAATTTAAGAATTATTTTTATTTTGTTGAAATTAGGCATTATCGTATTATATTGGGTCAGCATAATATTATATATTAATAGATAAGACGGTGATATTTAAAAAATGCTTCTCATCTTTTAAATATTTCTTCTCTTCCAAGGTTCTTTATTGTGTGACAATTTATTGTATACATATTTATAATTAATTATAAATATAATTATATATTCATATTTTTTTTCAATCTAACATAAAGGACCTAAAAATTATTTTGATTAAAAAAATTGATGCGCTATAACATATTTGCAAAATCATAACCACAATTTTTATTTATATTTAAAATTGGCATTTTTTTTTTAATATAAAAATATATAAAAACATTAACTATTATTTATGTAACATAGTAACATATTATACTGTATTATATTTGTTGTTTGAAGAGGACTTCGGATACCTGTTGTGTGTTTAATATATCAATACATGGTATACATACCTTGAGCTTGGCCTCGTCTTGCTTGTGGAACTCGGCGAGTGTCTTGGTGGCCTGGCTAGCCCGCGCCTCGTAACGCTCCCACTCTTGACGTGCCCTCTGACCACTAGTCGCGTCGTTCTCCATGCCACGCGTGCCTGCCTCCGAGCTACGAAGCTGGGCCTCGATCCGCGCGCACCGCTCCTCAATGGAACGTCGGTCCTGGCGCTCCAGCTGGATTGCAGACTTAAGGCGGGCCTCCTCGCCCTGCAGGAGCTTTATCAGCGACTCTTCGCTATCCAGCTGGCTTTGCTGAGTCGTTAGCAAACTCTGTAATATACGTATCAAATTGTGAAATGTATATTATAGTGTAAAAAAAAAAAATAATAAAAAAATAAATAAATAAATAAATAAATAAATAAATAAATAAATAAATAAATAAATAAATAAATAAATAAATAAATAAATGAATAAATGAATAAATGAATAAATGAATAAATGAATAAATAAATAAATAAATAAATAAATAAATAAATAAATAAATAAATAAATAAATAAATAAATAAATAAATAAATAAATAAATAAATAAATAAACAGTATAATTATAAAGTATATAATTATATTTAACTATGATATAATTGGTTATAATAATGAGTAAATAATTTACTCATTGTCAGCAAATAATTTTACTCTCCGGGCATTAACAAGTTAAACATTCAGATTGCAAATTAACCTTCATGAAAATTAAATTTGAATTATATTACTATTTTTCTCTAATGATGGCATTTTATAACATGAAACATGTAGCTTGATTTATTATCTATACATCCATATATTGCATTGAAGAAAGAGATGACAGGTATTTGCGTATTATATGATAATATGATGATTATAATAATATAGCCCTAGCTATATATAGCTATATATATATATATATAATTATATATATATATATATATATATATATATATATATATATAGGTATTATTTTTAATTTCCTCGCGGCTCTCAGACCCGACTTCCATTTTTTTTTTTTTTTTTTTTTTTTAAATAAAGTATCAATAATGTGGGGATCCGTACACGCTCCCTACCCCATGTATTTCCATGGTTACGAAGCAAACAATTACCTCATTTTGCGCACATTCAGCTTTCAGCTCACCAGTGTGGGATTTTATTGACGACAGCAAATCGTCTAATTCTACGACGCTTGCTAGAAGAGACGCTTTCTCACGAAGCATCGATGAAACCTATAGCAGATGAAATTATAAGAACTTTTAAATGCTATATATATCCTCAAACCCCTGATTAGATAAGTGAATCCTGTATATATATTATACCTCGTTTTCCAATTCTCTATTTTCATCGTTAATTGCTGGAATATTAAATCCATCAGTCCATCCGATTTGACGCAATATTTCATCCATCTCTCTTGGTCGCACCATCTTTACACTAATTAGAATAAAGGACTTCTAAGGTACAGCAACGTACTACAACGTTGACACAGTCAACAATGTGTAATTTAAAATACAGTTGTTTACTAACAGCAGAGCCCTGACAACGCATGTATACTTTTAAAGTTACTTTTGCTGACACCGCTAGCTCCTAAAAGTTTACGTGCAGCGATCGATGAATGTTGTTCATTTCTCTTGCCTGATTTAATTTTGTTTGCAAAGAAACGTTTATTATTTATTGGTTATACATGTACTGTATAAATGGATTATATAAATTTTTACATGTCTTTTATTGTATTGTATATTTTGCTGTAAGAAAATTATATTATATAGTAAATTTAACAAATATAATGATTCAATTTCATCGAACGTATTAAAAGGTGCAATGCTTTCACCAAAAACATGCCGCAACATCTGCCGCAACAAATGTTCCGCCGTAAGAAAATCATCAAGGCGAGCTTGATTTTTTTGCCAAAGTGTTGCGGCGTGATTGCGAAAGAAGCTTTAAATATGTCACGTTTACATGCGTCATCGGAAAAATATATATATGTTTAGTTCGGTGTATATTGTTTATATATATTTTTTTTTTAAAAAATATGTAAAATATTTTAAATTAATTTGGAAGATTTATTGCTACAGCTAGGTACTAACTATAAATTTAACAAACAGAACTAATTAATCCATTCTGTTGAAATTTCTGATATATATATATATATATATATATATATATATATATATATATATATATATATATATATATATATATATATATATATATATATATATATATATATATATATATATATATATATATATATATATATAACTGAGTTTATTTCTTTGCGTCTTTGATGTGTAGCAATTTTTTAAATGTCAAAATCCAATCAATCTTATACATACTGCATAATTATGTTGTATATATTATCCACGTTTCAATCAATTTGAGCAAGAAAAAAGCGGTCCAAAGTTTTATTTGACAATATATTCAGATTTATTAAATTAAAATAAGGCAAATAATTATAAATAATAACTTCTGAACACATATATTTCAACAAAGCTAAATGTATTCCAAGTTAATAAATTTATTCTTTATTTTTATTAACTTATAGTTCTATAAAACATTAAACAACGTTTAAAGTATATATAATTTACATTTTACAATTTATATATGAAAACACAAGTCAACAATGCATAAACTTCAACGAAATTGGCATAACTCAATTCTGGTTATGCTTTTATCGGTATTCAAATTTCAAATAAGTAATAATTTTAGCAACCTAGCTAATAAACATCAACATTCATCCATGACAATTAATTATTAATTTTTTTCCTGAAAGATGCCAAATTGAATAAAAATAACAAATTGTGGGTTTCTCTTTGTTGTGCACAGCTCAGTTTCTTAGAGCGCTGTACTCGGCCGCAAGGCTAGCTGATGGATGCCACTGCTGAAACAAATTAAGTACTGTCACACACAAGCTAAAGGAATTAATTAAATAGCATGAATTGCTTTAAATTTGAGTGCTTGTAGTGGGAAATTCCAGAAGTTGCTGAAAGTTAAAACAGAGAATATAATATGTTATTAGAAGTTATTAAAGTGTATTTATATGTTCTAATAGAGGCTTCAAGTCAGCTGATTTTTCGGTGATCCTACCCGCTATACCAAACCTATGTAAAAAAAACGTGAATTCTTTTTTTCACCAAGAATAAGCTTTTTCAGGGATAATTCCTTTACGGAACTTTGGTCCAAACTGAAAAATAAAGTAGATAATTCAAGATTTACATTTTTTACTTGATTTATAACCGAGAAAAGTTAAAAAAACACTTTGCTTCATTTTCAAGTGCAAGATGGACCTTAGCGACAAACAGTTGCGCAGCGAAAGCGCATCACTTGAAGCCTCCATTAATAAATGGTGATAACTTGCCAACTTTGGGTGAATAGGGTGGATTATAGTTTGAAACAAACAATGAAAGTATAATAATATATACATGACATGTATTGAATATAAGAGCATAAAATTATGATGACATGCGTGATGAATTTGTGAAAATGAAAATTTTAAAGTTTAAAGTCCTAGCTAGAATATCAAAACCCTGTGTATGATTCATACACAGGGTTTTCATATTAATGTAAGATGTTTTTATCTTACCTCGATCACGACGTGACGTTGAGTTTCCAGCTGGTCCCCAGCACGGGCCTGCCGTGGTTGTGGTACACGGAGCCGGGAGATAGAGAGGAGAGACGTGGGTCCCGTCTTGGGGTGAAAGGTGCCGGCGTCAGAGGCATGGGCCGGTACGTGGACTGCGTGGGAGGTGTCTTTATTTCCTCTTCACGCAGCTTGGGGGTGGACACCTGAGTGGGGAAACCAAGAGGCGAAGTTGGAGACGCGGAGCGCGGCGTCACCACCTCCTCGTGAGCTGCCATGGTCAGGCAGGGGCTCTCCTCCGCTGACTCAGCATCAAGCTCTTCGCTGGAGGTGCGTGGCAGTGGCGGCAGCAGCCACACGGGCAAACGCGTGGGCAATGGCGGCATCTGATATTCGTTAAGACGAGACTCCAACACAGCACGCACCTCCTTGTGCTGCTGCACTAGCAGCCAGAGCTCCAGGTACGCTGCATCCACCGAGCGCTGATTCTCACTCTCCAAGCGGAAACGCTGAATGCAAGAAAAAGTAATTAATATATAGAACGTCGTATTTGTGCGAGTCTCACAGACATTTTTCAAAGGCTCACTATCAAAAATTATGCAATTGAATATAAAAAACTATTTTAATTTACTGAGCTATACGTACTGTATATTTATTGCTATGGATAATACTCTACGATCGCGCGTATAATGAAAAACACAAGCACGTATGCATTGGTATGTAGTCACCTGGTTGTCACACTCGCAGATCTGGCGATGCAGGTCGAGCATCTTTTGGGAAAGGCGGCGTAGCTTCCCGCCCTTACGCCCCTTCTTCAGCTCGTGCTGGCTCTTTGCATGCTCCTCGTACATTTGCTGCAGCGCTTGCACGACAAGCTGCCTGTGCCTCTCCTCCATGACCAGCTTGTCCCTCAAACTCATCAGTGTGACCTTTTGTTCAGCCCAGCGCTCCTCGTCCTCGCCCACACAAATGGTGTTCAGATAGGAGGCGAGCCTGCACAGAAACGATCGAACTTAAATTATAAGAGTTGTTACGTACTATAGCTCATGATGCAAAACATTTTAAACTCTAAAAACACTAAATAAGTAAAAATTATTTTATAGTCTTATATTTAATAATTATATATGACAGTACCATAATACTTTTTTTTTAATAATAACAAAATGTCTTCACCTATATACATGAGCATTTTAATACGATTGAACGGAAGAGAGAATCATTATATTATAGTTGTACTCTGCATCAAAATGAGAGACTATTAAGATTAAGACCTAGCTTTATTTCACGCGCGATATACATAATTATAAAAAGATTTATACGTGAAAATTTCACTCACAATTTTTGCAGGTTCTTCAGCTCTGACTTTTTCTCCTCGATGGCGGAGCGTAGCTTAGCGTTGTCTTGCTCAGCTTTCTCGATTTTACTCAAACACGTTCCATCACCACCCTTATTCTCGCTCTGTAGCTTAGCCCTCTCCATCTTGCTTGCTATGTTTTTTGCTATCAAGCTTTGACGCATCACGGCCCGACGCTCGTGCGCAGCGTCCTCGAGCCGTGAGTTCACTCGAGCTTGCAGCAGCGACAGAAGGGTGCGCTCCTGGTCCACGCGAGACTTCAATTCGAACACACGGAGAGCGTCAGCGTTCACCGCGGCCAGCAGCGAGCACTCCACGCTTTGAGCGTGCTGAAGCTCTGCCCGAGCAGCCTCGCACCATGACTTCACCAACCGCTCTCCATTCTGCGAATAAATAACGAATTAATTAAGATCGAGTACAGATAGGTAACACACGTGGAAATAAATAAAATATATTTATAGCAATGAATTTACAATTTAATGAAAGGTTGAAATATTGAATAAAATAGAATCTGATTTACGCAAAAAGAGATTAGTCAAGCACTTTTCCGTGTGTTTGTATTTTATTTGCTTAAAATAATTAAACGTTGTATTTAATTCTTACTTAAAATTTTATTTTTGGAACATATTTATATTATACTTCATGGATTTTAGCAAAAAATTTCATCATGGTATCAGTCACTGATATTCAGAAATGGTTACCAATGCATCTGTCACCTACCTCAGAGTCTCGAAGTCTGCGGGACAGGAGGTCCCTCGTGGTCTCCTTGTCAATGAGTGTCAATTGCAACGCCTTCTCTTTCTCTCCGGGCTCGGGAGCTTCTGTTATTTGCTGCGACTTCTCTGAAGTCCCGTGGTTTTGTTTATCACGCCGCATATCCTGCTGAGCCTGCACCGACCGCTCCTGAGGAACAGGAGGACGGACAACTGAATGAAATTTTTAATGCATAATTGAATAGACAACCTCAATTTAAATTTGTATTTTATTTTGTTCTATTTTTTTTTAGCTCCCTGAAAATCGAGAAGATGCCGTGACGTCATCCAACGTACACGCCTTTCCCTAATATTCTTGCGTGTTAAATATTTGCATGACTATTAACGTTACAGCGTTTTGCAGCACGATTATAACTTGGGTGATAGAGGGTTCAAAAAAATCTGAAAAAAATATTAAATTTATATTAAATAACTTAAGTTGTATATCCTCTATCCAAATATACAATATAAAAATTTCATACGCAGGTTCTCCGATGTATTTTATTTATGTGGTTTACGGGAAATTATGTTTACATGCACTGTATATAGTGTTGTATAAAATAATTGAACGATATATATTATATACATGGCATAATAATTTTAATATCATATATTAAAGCATACAGATAATATTATACAATTATAAATACGCATACAGAGTGAATCAAATTTGGTGTTTCATTTTCAGTCATGGATTTTGCAATGAAGGATTGTTTGTGGAGCTTTAAGACTTTATATTTAGCTAATTATATTATAGCTGCATGAGCTAGATACCTTTGTTTATGACCCTGGAAGTGAAATCCCGACATTTTTTCCAAACCAACTGAGGATCTCAAACCAGAAAATTGCATTTCTTTTATGGGATTTCCATGTTTTTTAAATTGAAGTGATACTAAAAAAATTTAATCGATTTGTGGACCAAATTTTTGTTTTGGGAGTTGCCCTTTTCTGAATCAATTTGATGCTATTTCAAAATTAATAAAATAAAAGTTAAAACAGTTCCCCTCTATTAAAAATGGACTTCAACACATCAAATAATAAATTTAAAGCTTTATTACGCCTCTTTCTGATATTTATGCTTCAATCAGTCCCTATTTTTTTTTTTTTATCTCAGGAAATTTTGTTTATTTTTTTAAGTCGGTTGAGATTATCCAAAATTTTTCTAAAATTCTTACCGACTTAAAAAATTCGAAAGCTTTATTTTTTATAGGATGAAAAATAAAGCCTGCATTATTGAATGACAATGTCAGAAAGAGTTAATTGATAACTTGACGTGTTGAAGTCCATTTTTTAATGAAGAGTTGTTTTCATGGTTAATTGAAAATAGCAGCAATGGATTCAGAAAGGCAATTTTAACCCTTAAAATAAAAATTTGGTCTATAGTGAATAAAATGTTGGCATCACTTTAATTTAACATATAAAAATTTCATAAAAGAAAGAAATACAAATTTTAGGTTTGAGACTCCCAGATCGAAGGGTTGGAAAAAAAACAAAAACATAATTGAAAATTCACTACCAGGATTATAAACAAAGCTATATATATATATATTTATATATATATATGCATAATAATATATATATTTAATATAAATATGTATAGCTATACGTAATTATATACCTATCAAGGTACAAAGTTTTAAAGCTCAACAAACAACCCCTTCATTGCAAAATCTATGCCTGAAAATAAAGCAAGAATGGAGTATCGACCTCATTTTTTTTTATTGCATCAGAAATGGATAGAGGGTGCAAAGTTATGCTACCTTGATTTTTTTCAGATTTTTTTTTTTTTAGACCGGAAACTATTTTTAAAAAATTATTGAAAGTCCTTTTTGTGACGTCATGAGGCGGCAAGTCCTATCTTTTTCTTAAGGAGCGGCGTCTCGTGATGTCACGAAAAGGACTTTCAATAATTTTTTAAAAATAGTTCCCGTCCTCTAAAAAATCTGAAAAAATCAGGGTAGCATAACTTTGCACCCTCTATTCATTTCTGCAATAAAAAAAATTGAGGTCGTGAGATATAAATATAATTTTTATTTTACCTCCTTTTTAGATCTGCAGATCATGCTTTTATTGTTTTCTGTAATGTTGGATCTATAAGAAGTCCATCCCATTTCACACATATTTTCTTCTTTAATTATACCGTATATCATCGTAAATAGTATAATAGACTTATTTGAAAATAACGTACGTGACACGATGATAAGTAGACGATATTTGTGCTGATATTTAAAATATTGCCAGTTAATGAATATTGATTTTTGTGTCCGTTGTCATTTTGATTGTTGAGATGAGCTCCGCGGTGCCGTTTATACATAAATAAAAAATATTATACTGCAACAGCTATTATAGCCAACAGCAGGGCTATTCTTAGATAACAATAGGAGAATAACCCTGGCCAACAGCTGTACGTATAGTATGCATAGCGTGATGTATATTATTTTTTTATTAAATCATTTCTTTCTGCATTATTCAAGTCACACTGAAAAATACGATTTTGTCACAATTTTTATATTAATATTGTATGTTAGTTAATTTAAAAAACCTACCAATTAAAAAAAAAGACATGGAAAATAAATAATTATAATTATACCTGATTATTACCTGATCTTATTAATACCTGAACTTGAATTATTTTTGCAGGGATCGATGCAGGGATTACTATCATGACATTTTAAATTTCATCTATTTTTTTTTTTTTTTTTTTTTTTTGCAGTACAACATGTTTTAGATTGACAACCTTTCTTGCATGCAGTTGCAAAAAACACAAAACCTCTTGCTTTGAATTTGCTAATGTTGCTGCTGATCTGAGAGATTCTTTTCTTTGTCATTTGTAGTACGTCGTCTGAACTTAGAAATTGTGCATCTGCATCCTGGAATTCATTGCTAGAGTATAATTGTAATCATACCCTTTAATTATAAAAAAAATGATGATATTAAAAAAATTAAAAGTGTCCCTCAGTGTGACAAAATCGTATTTTTTCAATATGACTTCAATAATGCAGAAATTAAGAAATATGTTTTAATATAAAAAATTAATTAATACTATACTCCCTATTAATGTTAAATTTGTATTTTTATAAATTAATTAAAAAAATGATATAATTAAAATATTATTAAATTTACATTATTTTATTGTTTTATTTTTTTATTGCTATAATACGGCACAATTTCCAATTATTATTTTTCATTTTGATTTGAGCACTTCTATATAGAAATGATTAAAACAGTGAGCAAAGCCCGAAATAAATCTTCTCGTCGGGGTTAGCGTTTTTCGAGTTGCGCACTTCTAGAAAAGCAATTAATTTAAATGAGCAAACCCCGAAGTAAAACTTCTCATCGGGGTTTGCTTTTTCCGATTTGAGCACTTCCGGAAATGATCAAATTTAAATGAGCAAAGCCCGAAATATTTGCTAATTTGGGCTTTGCTCAAATCGCTATAGGGGCACACCTAGGTGTGCGCATTTTTTTAGGAGAATTCGGGCTTTTGTTGCCAACATATATATATATATATATATATATATATATATATATATATATATATATATTATATATATATATTATATATATATATATATATATATATTCTCCTTTTTACCTTATCGGTATAAGGTAAGTAACTAAAATATCAGGTATACAAAAACGAGCTATATATTTCGAGTTATCCAAAATAATTTTTAAAGTTGACTAATTAATTTAACATGGAAATTCCATTTCTCCATGTTAAATTAGTGTGAAGTTTTTAAAATTAATAACAACTCAAAAACTAGCTCGTTAATTTTTGTATACCCGCGCGGTCCTGATATTTTACCTAATACTGATAGATAGAATTAAGGTATAACATAATTATGTAAATATAAAGGAGGACATTCTAAATTTTTTTCATAATTTTCATGAATGGGATTTTTTATTAACATTGGGCTGATTGGGCGTATTGTCTCTATAACCTTATCATAATAATAATTAAGTCATGCATGCATTAATTAATATATTTTTTGCCCTGAAGCATATTTTAATCCTATATAATACCTAGCTGCATGTGGAGGTGAAATGATTAAATTTTAATCCTATTAATTATTATTTAATGCAGAATTTTACAGAAAGATAAAAACTCCTAAACAAAACGTAAAAACGTAATACAACTATAAAAAAATTATAGCATTTTTTTTTTTTATTTGAGGGGATCTTCGCGCCTCTACCGTCATTCCCCTTCAACTCCCCTTCTCCCCTTTCTACTCACTCCCCTCTTGTGCTCTACTCTCTACTAGCCTCTCTCCTCTCCGCTTCTCTCTCACATTTCTAATTTCTGTGCAAAGAAATGGCCGGTGCTTTGAGGTCTGTATGTCGCGTGCTGTCCCGTTCTATCCCAAAACCTGGGATAGTTTCGTCTGCTCCATCCGTAATTACTCCACAGCGTAATTGTAAGTATTCTTATCTGCATGTACGTGTCTTTAATTTTTTTTTACGATTGATAATTTCTGAGATATTTAGTGGCGAAGTTTTGACAGACGGTTCTCGTAATTGTCCGAGATATTTTCGTTATATTTGGCAACGTACGATTATTGTAAAATCTAGAAAAGAGAATTTATGAATTAAATAGTAGTAATTAGCTATTTTTTTATACTTGGAAAACAAAAGTGTGAGAGCAATGAAAGGTTGGGCTTGTGCATAATTATGGTTCCAGTTTGTGGGTATACTCCAGTCTGTTGCAGAAATTTTGTTGCTGCATAATCTCAATAATCTGCATAATACATAGTACTCTCTTCGATGCATATACCCTTTATTACCACGTTGCCAATTCATATTCTTCGCCACGTGGAATAGTAATTTACTGCTTATGCATACAAGTTAGACCCTTCAAAATTTGTATGAATACGATTCTTTAATTATAATTAATAAATTATCACAGTCGAGCATGGGGGACGATTGGATCATGAGACTCATATTTATACAATATGATAAAAAGTTATATTTTTTGATGGTTATATTTAATGCACCATCACAATCAATTAATTTATTATTAATATTATAGACATAAATGAGACCTGTATAAATATATATAATACATTTATATATGTACAAGGGAAATTTCGGTTGCCTCCATATATATGCATAGTTGTATCATGGGTTGCCTCGGTTTAGCCTCATATACAGTATGCATGCAGTTCTACAGTTTTTCTACGAAGAAAAATACTCCCTTGCCAGTAAACTGATTTGGTTCACAAGATCATACGTTGCAGTTAAGTTAATTTATTCGCTTATATGGGTTAAAAAATATTATATAATATATACTGCAGTTTTACTGTATATATGCATAAATATAAAATATAGGTATATAATTGTAAGTAACATTATTCCATAAAATTAAAATGCATGTTTTATTTTGCATATTTTTAGTAAAATTTAATTTTATATAGTAATGTTTTCATCAGTTGTTTATTAACCAGTATGCATACTATATAGGGGGCATACATCATACTGACCAAAATGTGTCAATAGGTGACTTGTCCTTACACTGATCCTCGCCATCTGTGCGAGTGGCGCTGCAACTTCATGTACGGTCAAAGCATGTAGAAACGAAATAATACATTGCGAAGATGGGGGGAAAATTTTGTGAACCGCGAGTTAGGTACGAAAGAAAATAAAAAGTTAACATTTTTCACTGCCAAAACGTGGTATAACTATTCTAGTTTGCTTCAGTGCAATTGTTTTCACCCTAGCACTGCTCAATTCCAAATACTAGCGAGATAAAGACAACTACCTCGGGCCACCGCGGCTCGCCATGCTGCCAAGCGATTCTGCGATTGGTTGACCACAGAGCAGCCATTGATGGGTTAGAACAACATGACGTCATGCTGTCAAGTGATTGGTCGACTTTGAACTGCAAGTTGCAAAAAGTTGCAGCGCCACTCACAGATGGCGAGGATCAGTGTAAGGACAAGTCACCTGTTGCCTCAAAATTGGAGTTGGGATATGTATGTAATTTTTGATGGCTACATGCTATTAAAGGGACAGGGGACCCTAAAAATAAGTATTTTTTAATCAAACGTTACTCATCAACTGAGGATGAATACATGCCGCACGGTGGCAATTACCCCATGGTAAACGGGTCGCTAGTAACTAAAGTGTGGATTGCTGACGTCACGAATGGCAACGCAGCTGCCTCTTTTCCATGAAACTCATTCGCCCCTCCTCCCGCCCAGCCATACTCAGTGCGATGTTGCCTATGCAATTGCCCTGCAGCTATCTATATTTATTTAATTTTTATAAATTCGGAGGAATGTCCGAAAACGGTAATTTACTCATTCCTCGCATTAACATAACTTACAGAAACTTTTTATGCATTCATGATTTTATTGTCTCATGTCCCTTTAAGCTACCTTAACTAATTACACTAGGTACATTTCGCTATAGATGCTCTTTTTACCGTAAAAGTGCATTTTGTGCTGTTGTCCCAATTAAAGAAGTAATTATTTTAATTAGTTTTAATTTTGTATTGTGCATGCAATATATTTTATGCATCTGCGCTGTGGCTGAAAATTTTCTCTATAATAAAATTTTATTGTTCAGTAATTTTGCTTGACAGACTAATGTACTGGTAACAAATTGAAAGTAACCAAAATATTACGTTTCAGTTAATGGACAAGTAGCATCAATTTTTTTTAGTAGCTCAATCGAAAGAGAAGGTCGAAAAATACACCTGTGAATTTTTTTAGATTTTTATCTGTACTTCATCATGCCTAAAATAGAGGTCACGTGACCTGGAGGCGGCGCCCGTGACGTCATTGAACTGTTTAGTCAAACAAACAATCGACTTTATAACGCTTCTAAACAACCACGTTGCTATGGAAACAAGCAACAATTAATTTATTGTTTACAAGTGTTATATAGACGATCGTTTGTTTGACCGGACAGTTCAGTGACGTCACGGGCGACGCCTCTCGGTCAAGTGGCCTCTTTAAATCTCTATTTTAGCCATGATGTAGTACAAATAAAAATCTCATAAAATTCACAGGTGTATTTTTCGACTCCCTCTTTCGATTGAGCTAATAAAAAAAATGGATGCTACTTGTCCATTGGTAACGTACCGAAGGGGAAAAAAAAATCAATGAAAGGAAAGAGGTCCCCTAAAAGAAAAGCTTGTTTGTTTGCTATCATCACTATGACATATAGTACAGTTTGGTTAACTAATAATAGTGCTTTATTGCAATTTGCAATTCTCATTGTCACCCAATGTTTAATGCAATTAACGAATTCACATATTTTTCCTCTGTGTTTCTCAAAATTCTCGTTGGTGACCTATTAACATCTATACGAAATAATACATAAAACATTTCCCAATCTCCCCGCTATATAATTATATCGCTATAGAAAAAAAAACAAAACATGCGTTCTGTTTTTGCAGGTGCAATTTGCATTGTGCCTGAGTAAGTTTTGATGTTGATGCCCTGCAAATTTGTTCATAGAAAAGTGGGAAGTCCTACAGGTATTGTAAATATACGAGAAGCATTATACTGTACATGTCATTGAAATATATCGAGTCAGTGTAGACATACATGTCGTGGCACCAAGTAAAAAAGTGTCAAAAAAGTAAAAGTGCAATGTACACGTGTGAGAATCCCTGCATGTGTGATAAAGGAGAATTTAATTCTCCTTTGCTGCAGTTAAAATAAGCAATTCAGTATCTAATTGGTAATTAAGGCATAATCTGAGCAATTTACATGCATGGGAATCCCGAAAGTAAAACTGAGACAACTGGTAGATAAGAGTTCAAATTCCACATTACCATCACGCAAATTTGTGTGACGCAATTGTGTGACAACAACGGGCCTACGGCGGCTTCCGTAATTAAATTATTAGGCCTCTCTAAGTCAATATTGCATGTATAGCAGTGTGAAGACTAAAGGTTAGTTAGAGTCGTCATGGTGTTGGCAATAACACTTAGTAGCAATGCGTCTGCTGGCTCTTTGTCGTGAGTAACTGGGTCGGCGGTCCGACACGCCAGCACCACCAGCAAGTGTTACCTAATAATTTTTCTGACTGGCCTTCGCTGATAAAGCAAACAGTCGACTGGTACGTCTTTCTTATCAGTTCGAAATTAGATCTTACAGTGCCTAGTGAACGCATGGCACATATTATAGTGTACATGTCGGAATTAATTTCAAAGATATCAAGTACAGCAATGATAAATTTTTTAAAGATACTGCAAATCATACGACTTATTAAGCTCCAACCAAAAGTAATTCGCAATACAAAAAAAGGCAGAGATATGATAGTAGAATTTTTTTTTACACTTACACTTGGGAATTAGGTGTGACACTTTTTTTTGGTGACCATTAATTAGCTTGACAAGTTCTTTGTAGAATTGCCTTTTACGTTGAATTCGTTAGTAATCAAAAGAGTAGCCTCTATATATATTACTATTCTATACTTTGTAACTTTGTATTCATATAGTACGGTACTGTCCGGTACGTGTATAGTTAGTACTTGCTGATTCAGCTTATTGTTAGTTCATGTCGTTAATATGTGCGTGCAAGCTCGGGGCTTCTCCGCATACCTCTGGTTTTAATACTATACAAAGAGCTGTATCGGTACACCGCACCCCTATATAATTTTATTTTAAAGGGATAATGTAGTATACAATATGCTATACCTACCTACCCCTTGTAAGCGACTTGTGTTCCTATGCTTCCTTCCTATGCAGCAGTAACCCAGCAGTAACTGTATAAAAATAAAAGGTATAGAAATTAGAAATACTTGTATTTTAGAGAAAAACTGGTGTCTTATTTTTTTTCCTTTTTTTTTCAATTTCGTGCATGCGTGTTTATTTCTTATATATTCTTATAGCAATAGCAATGCATATTAACGAAACTTTAGGAATGATCGAGAGACTTTTGTTATATCTCGAATCATTATAATCATATTGTATACATATCGTACGTCATGGGGATTTGTATACTTAATTCATGCCATGGTGCACGTTCGTCATCGATATCGTCACATTTATTGGTAAATAAGAATGCGTACTCGGCTCTTGCCCCAGTGACTTGACCTAAGTGACCCTCCCACTTGTCAGCTCGTGATGCTACTTAACAGCTGGTACGCAATCCTCGCGGCTGATGACCGCTCTGCCACACCACATTATACAATCTTATGCACCGCCAGCCGGTTTACGGACAGCTATCACAGCTAACAGCACACACACACACACAAACACAAAAAAAAAACGCCCTACTAAAATAATTTATAAACTTTGAACTCGTTACTTTTATCGCAAACTGAACTTTCATTTCAATGACTCGCCATCGCATCGTGGCTTTGACCGTGGTTCTTAAAATACTATAAATTTTTTGGTGCTTTAATATAAAGGTCACGATCACAAAGCAACAACTTGGCATGAATGTTGACGACGTGATCTCGTGCCGATCTAAAGTAACAGTAAACAGTTGCATGGTGGCTGAACACCAATTGCGCAAAACATATATATATAATATACTCTATGTATTGCAACTTCCTAAAATAATTATTTATCAAAATTCTTTGCTTTTATTGATTCAGTTTAGTTTAAAGTATAAAGATAAAATTAGTAAATCGATATCTTGGAACTGCTCTCTTGATTTTAGTCAAGACTTGCAGGGGACTTAAAGCCAGAACCTTCTATATTACACAGGATAAAAGAAGGCCCAGTTTGAAAGTTTGTAACAAGTGAAGTTTTAGACCCTTACGGATGGAAACCTGAGATAAGATTCGAGGCGTTATACGTGGGAAAACCGTACGTCTGTTTTAATTTGATCAAACCATGTTTTTGTTCTTTTTAAAAATTTACTTTATTCGATTCATACCTTGACTCTGACAGTAAGAGAGATCAATCAATCAATAAATAGCTTCTAATGATTAGTTTATTTTCACATTTATGTATTAAATGCTGTATTGTAGAAGTTTAAAGAAACAAAATATCCATCTACAATGTACAAATAATTTTATTATTTAGATCTCCTGCAAAGGTTATAACTCAGGCTTTTGCATATATTATGTATTATTAATTGCCCGCGCGTATATTATTTTTATGTGGGTTATATTATACATTCGAGAATCATGATAAAATATCGCCAGTATAAATTTGTATGTTTTATTAAATTTGTATTTCTTAAAAATTTCAATTCACCGGATGTTAAGAAATTAATTAGTTCTACTCAGTTTGGCTTTACGCTATAATAAAACGGGCACCATGAGTCGCATCGAGAAAAGTCCCGCTCTAGAAATAATGTCCGAGCTAGCAGCGAAAAAAACTCGATCTTGAAGAAAAAACTACCGGTTAGCTAGGCTATAGGCTCTGCTAGTGCGGCCTACGTGCGGGGGGGTTGTGGGTACATCTTGACTCGCCGCTGGTACGGCGGTAAGGGCCACTCTCAAGGCTACCTGCTCGCTTGCTGACGTGGGTGCGAAGAGTATTAGCACGCTGCCGTGTAGCAGTTATATAGCAGCGGCGGGCTTCGCGGGCCGCGCCGTTTCGCGATATACAATCCGAAATTAACTTACCATGCCGCGGCGGCCCTTCCTGTCACCCGCCCACCAAGCCGCGTGCGTCACTGAAACGTGATGGATGAACGTTCTGGCAGCTATATTTGCATAACTTCCAATGGAATGGTCCACGTATAGACAGGTGTAAGGAGTCGAGTTATATGAAATAATAGGAATATAAACTTAAAACAATTAATGTGACGCCTCATGTATCATGTCTGGTGTTCATTTTGAAAGTGAGGTTAATTTATCTCGTCGTCTATGAGGAGCAGTACATTTAGTTAATCTAATTAGTAATTATTTTGAACAAGTTTAATATATAGAGTCCAGCAATTAAATTTGCCGGCAGTTGAAAACGGTTCTTTGCGACGCACGGACATAAAGTTGCTCTTGCCAGAGCTGATTCCACTACGCACGCGCTAAAATTGGCATACATTTTTTTAAATTAATTGAAAGGGAAATATTTATTTTTATAATAAAATTGTTTACGTACGTCAATACATGCAAGCTAATAATAGGAACTCTGAAACATTTGTTTAACATCAAGTTGTCTTGGAGATTAAATTACACGTTACAAAGAAGTCACAAATTACCAAAAGTATTAATCTATCAAATCATACCCGGTGTAATATTTTCGAATAAAATTTTTAACCTATAATGTTGTTATCATAGATGCGGGCACGTCTCAACGTATCGAAGTTGCGCGCCCTGTGGTGGAGATGGACGGCGACGAGATGACGCGCATCATCTGGGAGAAGATCAAGGAATCCCTAATCTTCCCTTACCTCAAGGTGCGTGATGTCTACCAGACTTTTTACTAGCTCCTGCAGACTCTGGACAGTAAATAAACAAGAAACAGCAGGCTATGTTGCAAAACACACCCCTGATGTGATCGTATATTTTAAAATTTTAAATCGTAAATTTTAAAAGAGCATACATGTATATATAATTATATTATTATGTCATAGCCCTCTGGTCCACCAGACGGCTATGATTATGTGCATCTAATGATACCGCCAGATGCAAATAAAGATGACTGTTTTTCCTGATATTTAAAAGCTATTTTTCGTATCTGTATACTCTGTGACCGTTATTGCAGCTGTCCTAGCTGTTTGTATCTCATGGTTTCTTATGGACTAATTAATATTAACATGTTTAGCTATTTTTGACTTCTTGATGAAGACAACTATCGGATTCAAAAAGGTGTGTACCCCTGAATAGCATACAAGTCTAATAAAGAGAGACACACTTTTTTGGTTCTGATAGTAGGGTACAGTATAAGCCATAAATTGTTCAAAATTAAATTAATTAAAATTTTTAAGTGAAATTACTGCACTCTCCATACTGTATTCTTTATGGTATATATGCTTTTCAGTACATAGTACTCTGGAACTAAAAATAAAGTTCAAGTTTTGAATTGAATTAAAAAATTATTTATTGGTATAAAGTATAAACTATGAAGTAGCAACTATCAGAGTCTTTACTATTGAAGTAGCAAGATCACTGCTGCTATCTTCCATGCTCAATGTAAACCTCTGTCTATAACACTGGTAATGTTTCTACAGCTCGAGTGCCTGTACTACGACCTTGGTCTGCCGTACCGTGATCAGACGGATGACCAGGTAACTTATGACTCTGCGTACGCCATCCTCAAGCACAATGTCGGCATTAAGTGTGCCACCATCACCCCCGACGAGGAGCGAGTCAAGGGTGAGTCTGCCCCTTCTTTAACTTCTTAGTTCACCTAAAAATTTCAAAACTGTGAGTCTAAATAAGATTTTCCTCCAACTATGTATTTTTAGGCCACAGATAAAAAGTATTTTTTAAATAAATACAGAGCAAATTCTGTGCCTTCAGAAAAAATACATTATCTTACTGTAACTTTGTCTTTATGTAGAGTTTAACCTTAAGAAGATGTGGCCCTCCCCTAACGGCACCATCAGGAACATCCTGGGCGGCACAGTGTTCCGAGAGCCCATCCTCTGCAACAACATTCCCCGTATTGTGCCAGGCTGGACTCAGGCCATCATCATTGGACGCCACGCCCATGGAGACCAGTACAAGGCTACAGACTTTGTCTGCTCACAGCCCGGCAAGGTACGAGACTAAAATCATATCAGTTTGAACAAATAACAAAAAAATATTGGACTACTGTATACTATAAATGTACACTTACTCTAAAAAAGCAAAACTGCTAGTTTTTTCATTCACTTTTATAATACAATTTGTTTGTTATATTTCCCTTGCGTTCTGTTACCCCGAGAGTTTGGCATCTCCAAACTTTCAACCAATCAGAACGCGTAGAGTGGGCAATGTTTTCAGCTTTATATAACAGTTGATTAAGTTAAAGGTGAACAAAAGAGTATACTTTTTTACTACCACCTTATCAACAAGAATAAAACGGATTTACTGGTAGTAATAATTTTTTTGTGTTTGCCCTCAAATTTGAATTCCAGGGACCAACGGCTAAAAAGTGAAGTTGTAACGCATTGATAAAGTGGTAGTAAAAAAAACATTCCCTTTTGTTCACCTTTAATCTATCGAAAACAACTGTAAACATGTTAATAATGTTCAATCTGGGGTCTTATATAAAACATTTATTGTGTGAGAGTATTAATCCTTCTTTGTGTGCAGGTGGAACTTGTGTACACCCCTGATGGAGGCACTCCCCAGAGGGTAGAGGTCTTCACCTTCACTGGACAAGGAGGCGTCGTCATGGGCATGTACAACACTGACGAGTCCATCAAGGCCTTTGCTCACTCCAGTTTCCAGGTATGCTGCCCGCCCTCGTGCAAAGTAAATGTGAACCATACTGAAGGAAATTTATTGTCTTACAGGTAGCTCTAAAGAAGAAGTGGCCCCTCTATATGTCAACAAAGAACACCATTCTTAAGAAATATGATGGCAGGTTTAAGGATCTCTTTGAAGAAATTTATGAAGCGTAAGTATAATATTATTTAAAAATGTAATACTTAACTTTTGTATTATAATTTACAGTTATAGATTGATTGATTTATATCTGATGTGATTAGGACATACAAGAAGGACTTTGAGGCAGCACACATCTGGTATGAGCACCGTCTGATTGACGACATGGTAGCACAGGCTCTCAAGTCCAGTGGTGGCTTCATTTGGTCCTGCAAGAACTACGACGGAGATGTTCAGTCCGACATTGTTGCCCAGGGATACGGTAATTTTGCAAGCAATATTTCCTTGTGAGACTTTTTTTCTTATGTGATAATTTCTGTTTCTAGGATCCTTGGGTCTCATGACGTCTGTACTCATGTGTCCTGATGGAAAGACCATCGAGTCTGAGGCTGCCCATGGAACTGTGACCAGGCATTATAGGTGAGCTACACCGGTGAATTATGTTAGCTGGATGAAATGAAATTTAATCTTCAAACATTAATAGAAATAATGAGGAAATCAGTTGAAGTTTCTAATTTGTAAAATTAGTGCCTTAATTTAACTATAGTAAAGATGTCTTTTTTTTTTTTAATTAAATTATTAAAGATCTAAATATAGTTTCAATAAGTATTTTTAAGGTTGCAGTCTTATAACAATACTTGAGTTTTCTGTGTGCAACCCTTTTCTGTTTCGTAAGCTAACAATTCTTCGTCATGTTGTACAGGCAACACCAGAAAGGAGAGAAGACCTCCACCAACCCCATTGCATCTATTTTTGCATGGACTCGGGGCCTGGAGCACAGAGCCAAGCTGGACGGCAACAAGGAACTCTCCAGGTACGCAGTAGTTAACAAATCAGTTAAAACTTAAAGCTTTAGTATGCGGTATAATGAAATATCGAAGCTGACAAATCCATTTCTTAATATAAGATTATTTTACATTTGTTTGTAATATTCTTAAATGCTATATTATTCACATGTTGTAGTAAAAAAATACATTTTTAATTTTAAAATTAAAAAAAGAGCCTTAAAAAAATATCATCATTAAGATAATATTAATTTTAATACCGCATTGGGCTTCACATTTTGCTGAAAGTTTAAACATTGAGACCATCAGCTTCAAAACTGGCTATTGCACTTTCTGAAAAGAGCTAAATTTCTTATCACAATACCTTACAAGTAGACTTCATCAGAAAGTGCAAAGAGCCGGTTTCGAAGCTGACGGTTATATACACACTGTATAATAAGTGTTAGTCAAGGTGTGTTCTAATAATGTTTGAATGTTCAGGTTTGCTACCCTGCTGGAAGAGGCCTGCATAGAGACAGTAGAGTCTGGTAAGCTGACCAAGGATCTTGCGGGCTGCATCCACGGCATCAAGAACGTCAAGGAGGGCATGTTCCTGCATACAATGGATTTCCTCGATGCCATCCGTGCCACACTTGACAAAAAGCTCGCCTCCAAGTAAGCGTCTCACCAGCCAGACATCATGTAACATTCGGCAATATATCAGAGACCTAGCAAACAAATGATATATGGTACATCCATCAGCATTCATCAGGGGTTCAATCAGTCATAGTTCAAGTAATAAACACACTATACAAAATGGGTCAATTTTTTCTACTAAGTTTCATTGAATTCAAAATTTCAAAGATTAAATATATTGTAATTTTCTTATTGATAATTACCTATTTATTATTTTTGATACATGTTTTGGCTGCTTTGTTTTCTCAAACAAATGTTTAGAAATATATTCAATGCTTTTAAAATCATGATAGTAATTCTAAGTGGTGATATAAAATTTTATTTTCTTACACTTTGCACCATTTTTTTTTTTTTTTTCATCCATATTGATTTTAAAAGCTGATCATTTGACCCTTTTGCAAAGCACTGTATTATCTTGCTCATTAAAATTGTGTGTGCTAAAGCATAGCTATTAGCAGCAGTGATGTGTTAGAAACAATCAAATAATATAGTTGGTAATTGTGCAATTATTTAAGAATGTATATTGAGTCTAATCGCACACCTGCAGTACCTATGTCAATCAGTCATGTAGACATTTAGTCATATTCAAGGTCGGTTAGGGTGGGTCTTAAAAAGATCTCCGAGTGTATTCCCAAGAAATTACTAGGAGTTGAAAAAAGTACTTCAAATGATATTTATTTATTACTTATCAGACGACTGATGGTTGTAAAATCTTGATATTCCTTATTTTAAACAAGAAAGTGAGGGGCAACTGAGAAAAATTAATTGTTGTAAAAATATTTATTGTTCCCAATTCTTTACTGCCACAACTATATACAAAAATGTTATCTTTTTTGTAAGTACTAAATTCCAAATTGTTAAATCGTTAAATCTCAACAAAATAAAATTTCAACAAGACATAAGACTACCATTGTTATTTATTCACCATGTTTTAAATTTAGTGTTCGGAGTTCTTTCTTTGCTGTAGATTATTTTGAACATTGTGAAAAGGTATCAATTAAAAGCATTCATTGAAACAAAATTGTTTTAATTAATGATTAATTTATACATATTAGCTTAGATTCATCAATTAAGTCTAGCAAATAATGTATGCAGTTATTTTCAAGGACACTTGTGGTGGTTAGAGCACAGCCTTTGGTTTGGAACTTGCAGGTCTAGAAACGTGTCAGAGCTCCGTTTCTAGTGTCACTACAGGCTTTTCGGTTCCGATAAGCTCATCAAAGAGAGAACGCTTTGGCCTGGGCATGTTGGGGTCTTCAAGTTCCAGCGATGTCTGGGCAAACCTGAGCACTGCGCTCGTCAGTTCACCCACAGACCATTGTCGGTCAACAATCACACGACACAGAGTGTCCAGCTGAAACAAATTTATCAAGTGTCATTTATGTATCTAAAATCTCAATATTTATTTTGGAAACAATTGAAATCAAAGAGAATATTCAAGGTTAGTGCACCAAAAAGCTTTTCAAGTATCAACTTGTCTTGTTAGATGGTATCAGATTGCTGCTTAAAGGAGAGGAACAGTCATGTTTTGATCATTTTATATTTATAGATCATGTCAAATCTAATTTTGTATCCCTCCCCCCCCCCCAAAAAAAAAAAAAAAAACAAACAAACAAACAAGCAAGCACATGATCTGTCTTCTTCTAGAAATTCCAGAGTTTAATATAATATTTAAAATTAAGTCAATGATTTCATGTTTGCGGCTGCAAGAAAGAGTTTATTAATGGTAGCAAGGAGAGAGGGGAGGGTAACTCGAACGTGACATAATTTATGCAGATTATTAATATTGCATTTTGGTAGCTGGAGTTATTGCCCTCCAGTAAGAAATTATACCTGGGAGGGAAAAATAGTAACAAAATAAAACAAAATTTTACTTTAGCTTAATTTTGCTGTGACAAATTAATTAAAATGTAGATAATAATTAATTATACTGGACTTGATCAAGACAAATAATTGTTGCTAACCTTGGCAAGTGTGTCAATACTCTCTGTGTAGTATAGCAAACAGGAACACTGGGTCTTGCTTGCTGCCAGCCACTGCAAAACAGCTTTGAGCTGAGGATCAGTACTCAAGTGTCCTCCCCACCAGCTGCCCGTGGCCACTGGCCTAGGTCCTGCCCTGCCGTCCCCCAGCAGAGAGGCTAGGTGAGCAGCCAGTCTGCGAGGGGCATTGTTACGACTTTGGGTGCTACCGGCAGCCTCACTAAGTGACCTTGTCACCGCAGGGCCACCTTTGGAGGGGGCCGGCACAGTCTTGTGTACCCCACATTCACTGAGGGTGCGAGTGAGAAGCCCTCGGGCAAAACTGCGCACTGCCTCTTCTTGTTCCATTTCTTCTCCCTCCTTGTCATGCTCGAGCCAACGGGAGAAGTGTTCATACAGCTCTTCAAGGTCTGTCAACAAAACCACGTAATTCAAGCAAGATAACAGGCAGAGAGAGGTCAGAATTGCAGTAGGCTGAATAAAAGGGAGGCAAATGTTTGGGATATTAAAAAATTATTAATTCATTGCAAGGTCAAAACTTCTCACTTGATATATAAATATTGGTTCTTTGATAATTCTGTTGAGTTTGATATTCATTTATTTTTTGTAAGCAATACATTTTGTTACACAATTCCATGCATTGAGCTTGGTTGTAGGATAAATTTTATGAAAAGTAAGAAACACCAAATATATATTTGCATTCAAATATGTTTTTATTAACTGCTTATATTGCAGTGCTTAATTATTTACACACAAAATTATTTTCATGCATAAAATAGTTTGGTGATAGTTTGGTGGAGTCACGGGAATATTAACAACACAGAGTAGTTAATTCTGCTGTTAGACTTACAATGAAACACAAACCTGAGCTGTATTCTGAATTGTGCTGACTGATGCACGAGTCATCGTTGCTTTCGCTGTCCTTGGAGAGGGCTCGACCAAGCCATCGGCCAGGTGCCAGACCGAGGGGGTCACGGTCATCTGGCCTCCCAAGCACCAGATCTTGGTCCTCGGGTAAGGCAAACCCACATGAACCACCGCGACGAACCCTGCAAATTACATACAATATTCAGTTAATGACAAAAATTGCTGTATATTATTAGACGCACAAGTAGGAGAAAAATTCATAATAAAATAATATGCTTGAAAGTGAAAGGACATTTGTGTGATCAATCACATTTCTAAATGTAAATGAGTCATCATATCAGACTATAAATAATTATATGCAATAAATGTTTAGTATGTAGTCACACTGTATCAACTGATATTTAATGTGAATAAAAAAAATAAATAAATTAATAGATTAATGATAATGTCATGGTTATAATTTGTAATTAAATTCTTGTTATCAGAAAATAAATTGCAACACTGCATGCAGCCACTTACAAGTAAAATATCAATAACATATCATGCTCTTACTGAGAAAAATAATATATACTGCTTTTCACCAATCACTTTTCTATTGTTGACCATCCTGAAATTGTATGAAAGGGGGGAGAGAAAACTACAAGCTGCTATATAAAAGACTTACTTGAAATTGTGGTCTGCGACGTCTGAGCCAGCTACGCTGATGCCCACGGCATAGCTGCCCTCCTCGGCCTCGGAAGATGATGATGACGAACTCATGGTGTTGAAGCTGTCCTTGTTGGCAGGGTCAGTGACCCCCAGGGCACTGGCCTCACGTCGCAGCGCCTCTCGTAGTCTCTGGGCAAAGCTACACCGTCGCTGGGGAGTGTCCAGTTCATGCCCATATTGGCCAGGCCCGCCCTCTGTAGCACAAGCAGTTAAAGTTATGGACATAATTTTAAAGGTTTTTCACCCCCTACCCCTTCCCCCTCCCATTAATAGTTGTGTAGTATGTAGGCATAATATGTACCAAAAACTGGTATTTAATGTGAATAAATCAATAAATAATATTAAAAATAATAATCTACACGTGCTTTAAAAAAATAATAATAATAATAATATAATTTATGACAATATAGTTTTATTTGTAGTACACGTGACTATGTTCCCCGGCCCATCATGTAATACAATAGAATATTGTCCTCATTTTTTTTTTATTGCAGAAATGGATAGAGGGTGCAAAGTTATGCTACCCTGATTTTTTTCAGATATTTTTGAAACCTGGAACTATTTTTAAAAAATTATTGAAAGTCCTTTTTGTGACGTCACGCGGCGGCAAGTCCTATCTTTTTCTTAAGGAGCGGCGTCTCGTGACGTCACAAAAAGGACTTTCAATAATTTTTTAAAAAGAGTTCCTGGGCTCTAAAAAATATGAAAAAAATCAGGGTAGCATAACTTTGCACCCTCTATCCATTTCTGCAATAATAAAAAAAAAATTGAGGACGATACTCTATTTCATCATGGTTCACCCTCTAAGTATTACAGTATCTTGTAAAAAAATTATTTAAGAATTTTTATTTTTTAGGGTAAAAAGAAAATTAAACTGGATACCGTAGAGCTATATACATTATATAATATAGCTGCGATGTAAAATTAATTAATTCTAAAGATATGTATCGTTATATATTTTTGTTTCATAATTTTGTGCTATCTACCGTAAATTTAAAATAATTAATATAGTTAATACCCTTGACACCATTTTACCCTTTCGGGTGTGGCCAGGCCGATATTTAGCTAACTTTGTCAGTAAGAGTTATCTTCCGACTATGCTGGGGCTTACCAGGCTCCCAGAACCTTTTCCTGCACTTTTATGGGCTCCTATACTACCAGATCTGTGCAGCCTGCATTGGCATGGAATTAAGACTGCAGGGCAGTGGAGTATAGACAGCCGTAAGCTGCCTTCCTCCTACCATTACATCTATTATAGTAATCAGTCACACCCATCCCAATAAGTCACGAAAAGTCTACCGTGTTCGGGTATTGAACTGTGGACCTCTCGGACCAGAGCCAGGAGTACTATAACCACTGAACGTACACTACAGAGCGGATTTATCTAAATTTATTCCTCTGAAAAAGTTAAAAATGTCTGTGTATAATATTTGTATTTATATAAGAATATATAATTTTTGATCATAAACATATATAATTATAATATTATAGCCTTATTTTTTTGAATTGAGAGTGATTTAAACTATTTTAAAATACATCATTTTTTTATACGTGTAGGTATAAAAAAGGCAGTTAATTACATTTTATGCTTACCTTCACTGAGGTCGAGACTCTCTCTTGCACTGTGAAACTCTTCTTCCTCCTCACTTGAGTCCCCACGATTGGTCATCAGATGCTTGGCACTCTCCGCCGAGGTCCCACGGCTAGCACTCTGCCATTTCTGTATTTGAGGGGCTGGCTTGACGAGCGGCACGGGTAGTACGATGGGCTGTTTGCCGATGAGAGAATGCCGAGGTCCAGTCAGTCGAGGATGGTTGGAAGGGAGATCGTGTCGCGAGATAGGCAGCAGCTCACCAGATGAACCAAGAGCAATAAAACGGCCAGCACGATCAGATGAACTCACTCGAAGCAGAGACTGTGGAGCATCGCAGATGCTGGCAGTTAGTTACAAAGCAGTTTGGAGCTTATAAATAATATAAGTATGGGTAGGAATTATTAGATGTATCATTTGTTCAGTGATTTTATTTTTTATATACAATTAATATAAAAATTGGTCCTTTCATATAAAATGTATTTTTATATTACATATATTAAATGTACTGTACATACATATTATACAGTATAACTATATATTTTAAAGGAAAGTAAATTAGAAGCACAAAAAAAAGCAGAAACATTAAAAATAAAATTAGTGTCTCAATCGATCAGCATACCGGACAGGCTATAATATATGTACGGAGAGTAATATAATATGTATCTGTAAATATTATATAATCAACTGTACAGATGTTAATTAGTTAATTTTTCTTATATACATGTATATATAATATAATATTATATATTATATAATATAATATAATATAATATAATATAATATAATATAATATAATATAATATAATATAATATAATATAATATAATATATATAATATAATATATTATATATATAATATATATGTATATATATATATATATATATATATTATATATATAATATATGCTACTAGATAATAATGTAAAAATGTATACATATATGTCGGCCATAATTAACTTTGAACAAAAATTACAAGATAATTTTTTTGCAAACCATATTAATTTGATTGATTGATTGATTCACATTAAATATCAGTCTACAATATAATATTCTTAATTATATAGGAGATGGAGAGATATTAATAAGGGGGTACATTATAATACTTTAAATTTCAGACAGTGTCAATTAATCAGAGTAATATTATTTATTAATAAGTCATGAAATATCATTATTGCTTGGACGAAGGTGATGCACAGACCTTGTTCTGATTGTTGACTGGACTCGTCGCAGACTCTGGTGGTGTGGAGCTGAAAGACTCGCCTATGGGTGAGAGTCTCTTGGAGGTGGGTGTGGCCAGGGTGGTAGGAGGCTTGCAGGGAGTGGCCACAGTTGCAGGCTCAAAGGCCAGGAACAACTTGTTGAGTTCTCGCAGCACATTGTCCTCCTCGTATTGACGGGGGGGCAGTGCAGTGAAGTCCTCAGGGTCTGCGAAACTCAGCAGCTGGCCAGTGCTGCATGCCCAAGTTACCTGAGTCAACAAGTCAAGTTTGGAACACACAGGCTACACAAACTGAATAATATCACGTACCTCTCAGAGAGAATGAAAAGCACACAAGTAAAAAAAAAATAAATTATGCAATTAAGTCAACAAAGTGATATAATATATATATATATATATATATATATATATATATATATATATATATATATATATATATATATATATATATATTGCAATGTATAGCTTTCATGCATTTTTTTATAAGTTTACTGGTTTTCTGGTTTTGATTATTGCTTTTTTTTTTAAGTTAATAACATAAATTTAACATGACATAGAGCATGAACATGCAACATATATATATGTATATTCAATATATATTCAATATATATTGAATTTAAGCATATATTTGTTTATGTATGAAAGTAGGTGAGAACTTTCACTTGCAAGAAATTAATTTATAAAAAATATAAGAGCATGATGTATTCCTCAATTATTTTTTTTTTTTTTTCTGTATATTTTGAAATTTTCATCTGCCTTGTGGAGAGAATTGTTACTTTATAATTAATTCAGACATTTATTTAGAATTAATCATACATTTGTAATTAAAGTTAAGATAAAAAACTGATCATGCATTTTTTTTAAATAATATAATCTAAATAATAATTATAATAAGTTTTAGTTTAGTTTAAAAAGTTTTTTATTGTATTCACGGTATATTTTTTTCAAAGCCCACAAAATAGCTAGGTTAGGCAACTTGTTCAGCATTAAAACAGAACAGGTTGCATAAGTGTAAGTCAAAAATGGCATAGAGAGTTCGAAGGCTGTATTGCAAAATAAAATAAATATGTAACCTGTGATGTATACAGGTGCGCATTTTTATTTTATTTTTGTGTTTATTTTAAATTTTTTTATTCAGAAAATAACACAGGGCAAAATATATAATATAAAAATTAATAAACCTTAAGAATTTTTAAAAATCTTAATTAATTGAATGCGGTGAATGTACACTAGCTATAATAGGAACATGTTGATTAATTAACAAGGCTGCAAAGGAAAATTTTCCGAGGTGACGAGTGTATTATATATAATATATATATAATATATTAATTGTTAGATATTCAAGATGCGTATATTTTCGTAAAAATTACTGATGGACTGATACAGTAATTCAAGTAATTGATACAATAAATTAAATAATATAATATGTATAATTATGCAATGACATTTGATGAGAATTTAAGTTTTATTAATTTTTAAACAAAACCTTAATTGCTTTACTGTTTTAGTGATAATGTAGCTATATGTCGTTTACTGTATAAGTATATAACAAGTGTTGGATATCGATGTACAAGACATTTGAGTCTTATTAAGTAAACAAATAAATAAATAAATGCGGTTAATTGCACTTCTTTCTGTGCAGGCAAATAAATTAGAAACTCATGCACTTATACTTAAGGTATTTGGTAACATTATACTTTTACTAACTGTGTTAAGAGGCTCGAAGTGTGGAGGAAGTGGGTTGATTCGAGCTGATCGACTTGCTCCCTCCAGTAGAAGTGTCTCATTGTCCTCCAGCGCCTCAACGAAGAGGAGGATGGCGAGCGTTTCTGGCTGCGCGCTCAGCAGACGACACTGCGGCGAGAACCCGTCTGATAGCACACCCTTGCCGACGTGGGGCGAACACGGCGCAAGCACCACCGCTGCAGGTTCGGGGGCGCGTTCTGGTCGCGGCTGGTGGCGTACCAGCACAGGACACAGCGGCTGGTCACTCTCCAGCCAATCCTCCACCGTGAGCCATCGAGTGCTGCTCAGCACCTGCACCAAAAAACGTCAGCACTCAGCCCGTCTTGTCGGCAAAGTGAACTTACGCGACGTGACACTTGGAGACATCCCTGGGGCTCTGTGTTGCTTAACAAGCAAAAGTATTGCATCAGGCTTCGGAACTTGGCCTGCTGACTGGGTCTGTAACAATAATAATTTTGGTTAATTATATTATAACTTTCTTTTAAAATAAAAAGATCATAAAATCTTATAAAGAAATATATTAATCAATGTACACGTACAATAATAATAAAAAAAAAAAAAAAAATAACATATAATATTCTATACATTTTAGATGTGAAAGATGAATAACAAGTAAAATAATAATAATATGAGCGCTTATATATGCAGGTAGCCTGGTAGCAGATGATTTCAAATATATAGAAATACTGTATTATTTGTATTCAACTTTCATTTGTGTCGCCAAAAATTTAAGTGCTGACATTAAATTTGTTCAGCTCTACAAATGTTGTCAATTTTATAAATCATTATTCTGGAGAACGGAATATATTACGTCGATCAACGAGTAGTCATGATTATGTTATTAACCAGGCCGTCTAAATTGACAAAAAATTAATAAATTAATAAATAAATAATCAAAATAATGATAAAAAAGGGTAAAACAAATATATCAGCCACAATGATAATAATTAATATCGAAACATTTTACTCTTTTATTAGAGAGTATAAATACAAAGTGAGTGTATATATTAGCTGTGTGCAACGTATACATGCAATGACATAAATTATAATTATAATGGTAAAAATTAAATATGCCTAGAAAATATAAATAACTTACAAGTGTAAGTGTTCAAAAAAGTAACTAAAGTTGAAGTCCGAGAGTGTGGGATGTGTTTTCAGTGATCGCTTCGGGAAAGAAGAGAAGAATGCGTGCGCGAGCAAAGCTGCAGCAAGTCGTTTGTCCAGCGAGACACTGTCCGCTGTGGGCAGAGGGATGAGCGCACGGTCAAGCTAAATATCAAAGAGCAGAGAAGACCAAGCACACATTAACATGCAGCCGTAACAATAATTCTTTCAATAAATTCCAATCAAACATCAAAATAGTCACAGCTACACGTATACTACAGCAGTCTCAAATAGCTGCACATTTATCGAATTAGATTTCGTGCTGTGTTCCTAAGTTTCTACCTTGCTGCTGCAAGCTGAAGTGCAGGCCCATGGGCGGCTTGAGCTCCTTGAGGCGCAGAGCGTAGCGCACGAGGCAGGGCAGCGCGCACTCGAGCACCTGGCGTCGCTCCTCTTCCTCGCACTCGCGTAGAAACGTCGCCAGACGCGAGAACTGCTCCAGGTCAACCGTCTCAGGCTCATCAGGGTCCAGACCGACACTGCATGCATCATGACTTTCAATTAAACGTAAATCGGTAACTGTTATACTATAGCTCTTAAATGTTTGCCATGATGGTACTTAATTCACGGTTGAAAAAAGTATTAAATATTAAAAGTTCATCCTTTGTTTTATATTGCAGAACGTGCATGATTATGATTTATAATATATATGAAAATCGAAAAAGTCTAAAAAAAAATGTAAATTATATTGAGTCTTAAATTCGACAATTTTTGGGAGCCAAATTGAAATAAACGTTATACTAATATTATACTATGAATTAACCAACTCTGAAATATTTGTTATTGAATTATTATTTAAAACTTTTGTTGCTGCTTTGTTCCATGCCAAAAGAGTTTTTTATGACTATGTTTTGAACTTAAATTAACATGAAATTTTGTAACAGTTTGCAGATATGTGATTTCTCCGTGACAACTATGATGTACTCTGTACGTGGGGCTTCAGGGCATAGCACTATACTTCATGTATATATGTACGCATCAGAGCTTTGCCTTCGGTTGCGTGACACTTTTATCGCTAAATAAGTTTGTGTAATGTATAGTAACCCATTTTAAAATATACGATGTTACACTTATAGCCTTGTTGGACACACGAACAGTATTATGCATATATAATATGTAAGTTTTATCCACATAAATTTACATAAAAAACGATAAGTTTTTTTTTGTATAAGAATTTACGCGGCTTAAATGAGCGTTTCATTTTACATGTAATATTATAAATGTATGTGGGAAACGAATGCGAATTTCAAAACTTAAAATTCTTTATGATCAACAACACAGCTATAGTAAAATAGATTATATATTCACTCTTCTGAATTTTTAATTTTGATTGCTAAATTTAGATGTAATAACATTTTGTATTCAGAATTGTTTTGAGCTTACTTGCAGAGCGCGTGTACGCTGGTGAGGACCCGCACGAGACTCTCCACCGTGTTCTTAGCGCCATCCTGCAGCTGTCCCAGCAGACGTTGAACCTGCGGCCACCAGGGCAGGTCGCACGGCAGCATCACCAGTGCCATCGCTGCGGCCTAGCGTCCTCCTCGTCGTCACGTGCCCGCGAACCTCACCGCTCCAGCCGCACCCGCCGCATCTGTGCATATGCATTGCAATTAAATATAAAACCAACACTCGCTAAGTAAAGAAGCCGCCACCATCCGGCCTCCATGAGTTTGGAACAGTTATTTACACCAGAGATGCGAGGGCGATGTATATGTAAAACGAATCAATTGAGCAAGAGAATATTAATTATCAAACAAACATTAATTATAATTTATATGAACACATTAAATTTATTTTATATATTTGTGTCTAGATTACAAGAAATATTATAATGTGCGTACAGTATCATGACACTCGCCTCCTTGGAAAATTTATTATGCAGACTTGTTAATCACCTCTGTGTTATTCTTAAGAGACGTACATGATGATGATTAACACAAGGCCACAAAGAGTAATTTGCCAAGGCGACGAGTGCAATAAACATTTTATCATATTTACTACAAATTAACTATTATAATATATTATATATATAATATACATAATAGTTAATTTATATAGCTGCAACTACATAAAAAAAAATGAAATTCAAATAAAAATAAATCAAAACTGTACGTGCTCATTTAACTGTAACTTCATATGAAATAAATTGGAATTTGATTGCATTACCTTCAAATGTATGTATATATAATAGTAAAATAGATAATACAACAAAATTTTCATTATTATACGGGATACGGGGGTTCAGACTTGCTTATCATTTCACCCTGTAGTTTAGGCAACTTGTTCAGCATTGAAACATAGCGGGTAGCATATGCAGCGGGAATTGCAGGGGCAATGGCTAACAGGAAGCGATTTGAATCTGAATCTGAACAAAGTATTAAAAGTGTCAGTGCAATATATTACAGTGTGTGCAATTAATAAAATAAGGACAATATTATCTACGAAAGAAAAACAATAAAAACTTATTAAATATAATCAAGCAGAACATTTCCTATTTAAACTGAAATTATGTCTCATATATATGTATTTTTTTATTCAATGCGCATAATAATGTATTTTTTTTACATTTTTTTATGGCTGATCTGGTTAAAAAGTCTTGTACTTAAACCCAAACTTGTATTGTAATATGTGATTTCTGAATAAAAGCCTTTTGAATCTGAATCTGAAAAACAAAGTATTTACATAAATTCAAATATCATAAATTTAAGACACAATTTAAATAAAGAATTAAGTAAGATAACATACAGCTAAGGCTATCTTACATTGCATATATTTAACCTGGGTAATTTTTACGTGCAATATTGCTGCCAGACACGCATATATGATATATAATTTAATGTATTTGTGTGCAATGTGCATGCACGTGGCATCAAATCAACATATTTTTATTCATTAAAGACAATTAAGAGTACTCTACCTAGGTAGGGTGAAATAGAACAGAGACTCACGGGCGAGCGATGAATGATATGCGGATATGCGAGCCGCGTGTGAGCGAGGTGGTGGGGCGGGGCGCGGGGTACATTGCTGCCGTGTGGTGCTCGCTCGCTCGGCCGCCGCCCGCCGTTCCACCGCGGCGCAGTCCCAGCAGCGGACTATTTATACACACGTGACGAGACGACGGGGGACCGAGGAGCGAGTCGAGTACCACGCGGCTTTTTGCCAAGCTCACTCACTCGGCACCACACACCAACACTGCCAAGCTATGTACCATCAGCATGCACGCATTATAAAGTATAATCAGGCTTCGCGAAAAGAAAAATTAACGGTGCGATAATTCATTATTAATAATTAAATTTCTCATAAAAAAAAAAAATAGACTGAATAGCAAAATTGATTCCCCTACAAAAATTTACGGTTGCTTCAAATTATTCTTTTAACTATTAATTACGTGCATTTACAATATCATTAATACTCACTCAAAAATATGCTTTAAAAATTATTCGGGCAAAAATACGCAAGCAGGGTAAAATTTAGTGATGTATAATAAATGAATATTTTATAAACTGGATATATTTTTTATTAAAATACGCAAAATGATGCAGAGATATGTATATGAACACAACGAAGTCACATGAGAGCCTAGTATAAAGTTAATACACTATAGGCTTACTTGGCTTAATTACGTACGTCATATTAATTACGAGAGAAGATCAACTTACAATGAGAGCAATAGAAGATCGTGGCATGAGTCGAGTGATGGGCGTCGCGAGAAGATCGGAGCGAGCAAGCAAGTGTGCCACGACGTACGCCCTCTGTCTATACTGCTGCAGTCTCGTCGTTGGCGCCGCTACTCGCGACGGCTCCCCGCGATCTCCTTCACCACTGCCTCTACCGTCGCGCCGCACGATGAGAGGGAGTGGCTGCCAGCATCTCTCTCTTTCGTGCCGGCTCCACACGGAGCATGATCCGATATACCGTCAATACAGCAACCCCCGAGCGCCCTCTTTTTCGCTCCGACCCGTTGTCATGGTTACCAGTTAATTGTGCCGAGTCGTCATGGAGACGGAAAAGCCTGGCGCTCTCTGCATTGTCATTAATTAAAACACTGCAGCATGACTGTATATTATGTTATAATTTATTGCTATAATTATTTCCTTAAAAATAATTGCATGGCGTAATTAACAGATAATTATTTTAGTCAGTATATTATTTATCATTGTTGCTAATTCTCTATTTATATATATATATATATATATATATATATATATAATTAATATATATATATATATATATATATATATATATATATATATATATATATTAGTAAAATTGAAAATTTAGAAGCATATATATATGCAGCATTTATTCTTTCTGTAATTAAATCATTTAAAAAACTCCTTCAATTTATATATAATAATTAATGTGTAATCAATTCACAAAAATAAATATATTATAAATACACTAGGAAACAAAAGAGATTGCTAAATGCATGACAAATTAATATTTTTTAATATAATTATGTATTAATAATCATACATTACAGAAAAAACGAGAATTAATACATAATATATATTAAATACATTTCAATAAAGCGATCGAAGAAAATATTATATATATAAGCTCTCATCAAAACGTGTAATATATATTGCATATTCCATGTAGTATATAGATATATACATATATATATAATATACGTATATATATTATAGAATAATGTAGAATAGAATAATGTCTTTATTTAGGCGATGTTTGGTCTAATGACCATTCTTACACATAACCTCTATACAGAAATAGTTACATAATCATAATAAATTTGTTAAACAACACAGTTCTTCTTTCATAATTACCGAATTTTAAAATATGTCCACTTGACTTTCTTGCTGCAACTAATGATTACCTTAATCAATTTTCATGCATTATACCAACCTATTGCATACATATATATCACATAATGTGTATCACTTCACTTTTACTATTATGTACTTTTTACTTTTACTACATATTATATTATGTAGGTCCTGCACTTGTTATCATTTTTGGGTGCATCATGATCGATATTCATGACTATATACACAATTAGAATGGGATCTCCCTTTATTTGAGCCACCCTTTGAGTTCTGTTTTAAAATGTATTTGCTAAATAAACATTTATAATATTATATATTGCTCTGCTGTACTTTTAAACTTTTATGCTAATGGAAATTGGAAATATGAAATTAAAAAAAAACATTTAATTTATGTACTAATTAATTGGTAAAATAGTTGTTTTGAGCCAGCATTTTTTTAAAATGAAATTCCCAGGTATAATTTATATATTTTTTTAAAAGCATAATAATTATTAATAATTATTGTCAGATACAGATCCAGAGGTGACTCAGGAGAGAGAGAGAGAGAGAGAGAGAGAGAGAGAGAGAGAGAGAGAGAGAGAGAGAGAGAGAGAGAGAGAGAGAGAGAGAGAGAGAGAGAGAGAGAGGGGGGGGGGAGCTGCAGGCCGTAGCGTCCTGGACCATTCCAGGACGCTATGTGCAGGCTCTCCTGATAATTTTTTTATTTAAGGGGAAGGTAATGCGCCCAATGTAAAAAAAAAAAAAAAAAAAAATCCCGCATGAAAATTACGAAAAAAAAAAAAAAATTGTTCTCCTTTACATCCCCTATCAGTTATAGCTAAAATATCAGGTATATACAAATTCGAGCTAGCATTTGAGTTATGAATTTTTAAAGTTGATGACTATATACTTTAACATTGAAAAATCAAACTTCCATGTTAAATTATTTAACTTTAAAAATTCATAATTAAAAAAACTAGCTCGAATTTGTATACCTGCTGATATTTTAGCCACTGATGGGGATGTAGAGGAGAACATTTGAATTATTTTTCATAATTTTCACGTTTTTTTTTTTTTTTTTTTAACATTGCGGGCGCGTTACCTTTTCCTTACCCTATAGGCTTAACACATGAAAAGTAGCGATTTAAAACTCCAATAATTGAAGGAAAATATTTTTTAACAACAATGACATATGCACATCAAATTAAAGCTTATAAGAATCTCAAGTCTTTTTACGCCAAATTGAAAATTTCATTTTTGTGTTATTATGTTTGAACACATTAAGAAATGGCGTTTTAACACGCTTTTTGCTCTTGCCATAAGGAAATTTCAGAAATCTGCAATTTTAACAGCGTTTTTAGACATTATTCAAATGTGTTAAAAAAATTACAAAACAAGATTTTTAAATGTACTGTTGTGTTAATTGTGATAACATTCCATTCTGTTCCTCATCATTAGCCTTTCATAATGGGAACCCGCAGAACCCTCTTCAGCTACAAAGTTAAATGTTTTGCATGCTGGGCAGAGAGAATTTTGCAAATCTTGTCATTTTAATTTGTCAATTTTTAATCATTCTTCTCGTACCAAAACTGAAAGTGGGGGGGAGAGTAAAAGGGTTTAAGTGTGTGTGCTTGACAAATGTTTTACCAAGATTTTGTCAACGTCCAGCGCCGCTATGACAGTAAATTTGCTAAGAAAGCGTTGTGCAAGACCTCCAAAATGCATGCATGATTTAAGCCTCTAAAATCGCAGACTTTCATATGTGCATATGGCAAGAGCAAAAAGTGGGTTCGGACACCATTTCTCAACGTGTTCAAACATGACATAAAAAGGAAAATTTCAGTTATGCGTTAAAAAAACTTGAAATCCTAAGCTTTAATTTGATGATATGTGCATGTTATTGTAGACAAAAATTATTTTCCTTCGATTTTAATAGTTTTAAATCACTACTTTTCATGTGTCCACCCTGTACAATAAGGGCGGATCCAGCGCGCGGCTTTGGGGGGTGGGGAGAGGTCGGGGTGTCCTATTTCGCAATGTTAAATTTGAGATGGGAGGAGAGGGGGGGGGGAAAGGATGAGGTGTGGTAATACCATATAATATATAATACCTATAACTCTAGAAGTATAGGGATTTTTGTCGCCACCGAGCTAGGGATCATGGTGTTTCACAGAGGGCTCTGAACTTCACTACCCTGTTTTTTTTACTGCACAATTGCCACAAAAGCTTCAAAAATTAACAGAAGACGTTGTGGCGCTAGTCTAGCAGTTTTGTCGCATGTGTTATGCCAGATGCGTGGAGGTGTGGGGGAAGGGAAGGAAAACCGCCCGAGGGGCATGTAGTTTTATTATAAGTGAATGTTGACCGAAACTTGCCTGGTATAAAGAAAATGAACCTTTTGCACGAAAAAATATATATAATACATTAAAAGTATACAAAACACGTGCAATATTTTATGATAATATTCTCTTTTGTTGACCGCTCATCACCATGAGTTTTAATTCTTAGATTTTATATTTACTCATATTATACCATTATATATTACAGTAAAACCTTGATTTTACGAAATTGAAGGGACCGAAAAATCGGGACTTTAAGGTTCGTAAACTCGAGGTCCTCAAAAAAAATTAAAAAAATGCCGTAAAACGTACGAATTAACAAATTATTGCAATAAAAATTCGTTTTTATAATTGATTCAGATTTATTCGAGTGGTAATAGAGATTAAAACAGTAGAAAAATATGAAATAGCGTGAGATAAAAAGATCGCGATTTAAGCGAGTGATCGATCGCGTATTATATTATGTCGCGCGGTAATTCGGGATTACGTGAAAACATAAAAAATAATCAAAACGTTACTAACAGTAAGACACATAATATATGGCATTAATATATTATTAATGACATATAAAAATACATTAACGGTGCGATGTAAATTTGCATCTCTTAGGAAATCGCAATTTTTACGTGAATATCATAACATCGCGGACGTGACTTTTGAAGGGGTGGAAAAAAAAAAAAAAAACTTCAATTTCGTGTATTTTAGGTCTTTTAGAAAATGAAAGAATTCATATTAATTTTGTTTTCGCAATTCGCAATCGACATTTGAAATGCAGTCAACGACGTTATTTCTATTCGCGTAGCCAATAAAATAAAAGTACTGTTCATATATACGCGGTTAATTTTCCATAACGACGTGCGTTTTATTTTATTTTTTAAATTTTTTTAATTTTTATTTTTATTCATAATTTATTAAATAAAATTTAAAATTGAATGAAGTTTTGAGTTATATATATATAATGTACTCCATTCATGTAGCAATGCGATTGGGTCGTACGATCTGGCCGGACGAAGAGGATTCGACACTTTATTATTTTTAAGATCTTATTTACATCGAATTAGACCACGCAGTTGCCATACATATAAAAGTTTTATCAATCGGTTACTGTTTTATGACTAATAAATAAAAAAAATCTTACGAGTTGACGCTATAAAATAAAATTAATCTCGATTCTCGATCACAAATTTTACGTTACGACGCACGCGTAATTTACATTTAAAAAACGCTTTAAATTTTTATATATGACAAATATATGACAAATCATAGGGCTATGGACAAATATATTCGTAAACCCGAGGTTAATGCTCTCTAGGGACCGTGAGCACTTCGTATTTCGTAAAATCGAGTTTTCGTATTATAAATTCAAGGTTATTTAACATGCATTTCCCTATCTAACTATTCGGGACCGAGAAAATACTTCGTAAAATCGCGAATTTCGTTAAATCGAAGTTCGTAAAATTGAGGTTTTACTGTATATATAATATATGGTATAATTATATTATATATTATACTGTATAATTATTCTAACCGCATATTTTGTTTGAAAAAACACCGAAGTCAGGCTACGTCGAGCGTGGTTAGTACATGGATGGGTGACCGTTTCAAGTAGAAAATACGCTGCTCCCTCCCTGGGGTAAATTCATCTCGCTTTCCACCCAGTGCAGTGATGCACTTGTGTGTGGTTCCCCAGGCTTTGGACATTACTTTGGTCCATTGAGAAAAAGTAGAGGTGTCCGTCCTGACTGAGTTTTCCACGGTTCCCTCAGTCTCACCTCAGCGAATGCTGGGACGCGTAAGCATGCAGGCCGCGTGGCCACTATCGGAAGAAAGTTATAGCCTTGAGCAGCAATATTTTATATATTTTTGTTTTTTTTAAGGAAGAGAAAAAAAAAAACACTGCACTCTTTTTATCTTAATTCATAAAAAAAAACTTTCGTTTTTCCTAGCTAGCCTATAACAATTAAAGGAGCAACAACAATGTAAGAATATAGTACTGACAGCGAGATGACACTAAATAAATCGCTAATATTTCAATTCTGTATAATATTTATTAGAATTATAATAATTTATAATGTTTTTTTTTACATGGCTTTTTTATAAAACAAGTTTGAAAACGGCAATATATAAATTTTAAATAATATATATTTTATATCTCCCTGCTATTTTTCAGTTTATATATATATATATATATATATATATATATATATATATATATATATATATATATATATATATATATAATATTTATATATATTTATTATATAATATATAATAATTTTAATATAATATTATATAATTACGCAGTAATAATTATCAGTTACAAGCAATATTGTAACTGACTGTGAGGGATGACATAATTTACTGCCGGTTGCTAGCAACCCACCGGCCCGCCCGCCTGCTATAGTAAAAATCACATAAAGAGAATAATTTTTTCACCCCTCTCGCAACGCTACAGGATGGGAATATGAGCCTTGTGGACGATTTTCGTAGCTGACGCGTGGTATAGTTGTCCGGCCCCTTGCCATCACCTGCTTGGCCGTGTTTCGCTGGTGGTGCAGGCGTGACGTCACACCAGATGCGACAAAAACGCCATCTCTTTTCTACCATGAAAAGGTCGACCATCCCCTGTAACTTATGCAACTAGTTTTGACGACATGGTTTAACGTGGGGTCTGGACTGGCCTGGTAATACCTTCAATGTTTTTTGGGACTTTGGTGGTGGTGGGGAAGGATCTGCTCCTGCATGGCAACATAATCATTTCCCAGCTCCATTTTGTTTTTAATATCATTGTCCTTATATGGGGCCTGCATGCACCCTCCGAATTTTTGTTCTGGACAAATATCATCCCAGTTTTTTAATTCAAGCCAAGAGAATCAGGAGAAAAAAAATCTCTATTTATTTGTACAACTATATATTTTTTTTATAAACAATGAAGTTGTTTATTCCTAGAGCTATGCATGTTTTTATTTTTGCTTCGTTTCCTTTCTAATTATTTACATCTTAAAAATGCTAGTCAACTGTTTGAAACCTAGCTACGAGGTAAAAAAATATATCCACGTGAGTAACTATATTTTTAATGATTTTGAGACCAGCAGAAGCAAACATTTAAAAAGTGGGTAAGGGGGGTAAATGAATCAGTAATATAAACAAATTAAGATAGATGTGATCACAATAATATGTAAATGCAGCTATCTATAATAGTTAAGCATATCGTGTACTTAAAAAAATTGGTCTCAATAGGCTTCAATCTTTGTGAATACACTCCCTTTCATGTCACATACTAAAAATAAGTGACTACATAATATAATATATACCATCACTAGAAGAAGAAATTTCAAAACCCAGGTTATAAAATAGTAGAAATAAATATGTTCAACATATGTTATATAGAGTTAAATATTATTTAATAGCATTTTGCATAGTAATTTAATACCAGGTAAGTTTTTGACATAAATTTCAAGTTAACAGTGATTTGCATGCAATTTTTCTTGAGCCGCTTGCAAGTGCAGAAGGGAGGGAAGGTAACAGAAGGGTTTACATTTTACAACATAAGAGATCTGTGGATTGGAACGGGGCAGCTAGGTCACTGCTCATTGTCTTCCTCTTCATACGCTGCTGCCTGCTCTGCCATTTCCAGGCCCTGTAAACAACATTATAGTTTATAATTAAGTCTGCTACAAAACACTGAAATATAAAAATTCAATGAATGAATTAGTTTTCATAATTCATTTCAGCGATGGACTACATTTAAACCCTCTGCCTTCCTCCTTATATTCAACGAATGATAAAAAAAAATTAATTATCTTACTTTATTATTAGTAACATTTTAAATTTTTTACAGTCCCTTAAAGAAATGTGGACCTCATATTATAAACTAGGCAGTCATAATCATCATTCATATTTATTTTATCCATGCACGGAGCAACTGTATGAACCTGCGGCTGCAAAGTAAGAAATAGAGTCCTTGCTGACAACATAACTTACAGCAAGCCACGATTAACTGTAAGTCGTCACGACAACACCAAGCACTGTATTTCTTATTATTGCTTCACACATGCACCAGTTAAATTAAAATTATTGCAAAAAATGTTGAATATAAACTCAATCAACACTTGGTGACTGCCTTATTTGTAATTTGAAGCCCATATCCCTTAAAGGGGTACCAAAGTGAATACTTTTTTTACATGTTCGGGCAGCTACAAATTATTCTGATAACCCTGTGGCTCAATATTTTTGTACAATGCCTAATTATTTTACAATTGATTATTTAGTTTGAAAAGTGAGTTTGATAACCGTTGGTTGATTCAAGTCGGTGCGCTCCAGCAGCAGCCGCTGATACGACAAGAATCTCCCGCGAATCAGGGGAACCTTCTCCCGCCCCCTTCTTGTTGTATCACCGGCCGCTGCGGCCGCGGGCATGCTTGAATCAACCAACGGTTTTCAAACTCACTTTTCAAACTAAATAATTAATTGTAAAATAACTAGGCATCGTACGTAAATATTGAGCCACAGGGATATTAGAATAATTCGTAGCTGCCCGAACATGTAAAAAAAGTACCCCTTTAAGGGCATTGGGTGTAGCACCGGTAGTTGGCAACACTGACGTATCTTCACCATGTTAATTTTTTAACCCCGCTCCTCGGAGTAATTTTTATGCTAGAGCTAAGCTGATTGCAGTAGTATCAAGGTAATTAGTAGCCCAAGTGCACAATTTGGCTTAGTAACACCTGATTTAAAGAAAAGCATTTTTCGTAATTTTTTAAATTTACATGCATTTTTTTTAAATATAAAAAAATACTTTTCTTTAAATCAGGCTTTATTTAGCCAAATTGTGCACTTGGGCTACTAATTATCTTGATACTACTGCAATCAGCTTAGCTCTAGCATAAAAATTACTCCGAGGAGCAAGGTTGAAAAATTAACATGGTGAAGATACTTCAGTGTTGCCAACTACCGGTGCTATACCCAATGCCCTTAAAGATTTTCATCATTATTGTATTGCTATTACCAATTCACAGCCCGCCCATAGTTGGGGGGCATACATGACCAAAATGTGTCAATTGCCCCAAAATACCAACCAACCAACCAACCAATCAATCAATCATCCAATTCACAGCAAGTTAAGATTATAAATTTAAATGTTATCAAATTGAATTAAATATGCAAGAACCAAAAGTACAATATTTGAAAGGTGGGGAAAAAAAAGCTACCGGTATGGATATGGCGCTAAGAACCTTCAATCTCCTTAAATGTACATACCTCCAAGAAGTTTAACTTGAACTCTTCGGCTGCCTGTTTGGAGCTGAAACGAGCATTGAAGTGTTTGATGGTGGTGCTGTCTGTGACTTCGTCGTGACCCGAGAAGTGGCACTCCTTGTCGTGTTGCTGCATGCTCGCACCAGGGTGGACAGGCAGGCTGCATACCAGCTCACCGGTAGAGTCCACTTCCACCAGCACACGCATGCCACACAGTTCAACGTCGTGGATTACCTACACCACAAAAACGTCAACTTGGCAAAAAATATACAAGTCTCATAACAAGTAAATATGGGGCGCAAATTACAAAAGTGAGTTACATTAACTACTATGAAAAAAAAAACAAAAAAAAAAAACATGTTGTTCAAAAGTATTGGGATACTTTAAATATAAATTTATTTACTGTTAAGTGTGGTGCTTATTTAAAATATATTTGATAATGGGGGGGGGAAAAATGTATAAAGATGTGGTATGCAGCAGCTATGATATGTAGACTCACCCTGAGCGTGCCCTGACCTAGGCCTCGCCACTGGCCTTCAGGATCGTTGGCTCCACGGGTCAGCAGTGTCACTCTCTTCTCAAACATCACAGAATCCTCGTCGTCGTCCTCCTCCTGTGGTGCAACAACACTTTGCCATCCACTGGACGCACCACACATGCCAGCCAGTACCACCATTCCAGCACACCACATCAGTCAGCCATATAGCCCAATCAGCAATTGAGAGCAAGCAGAAAAGTAATAATAAAACAATATGTTACGAGAACTTACATTCTTTACTCAATAGCTTCTGTAACAAAAATTTGTGCCCCTAAACTAAACCTAGCGAATATAATAAAAACAAAACAATACTGTGATCTAACAATACAAATACTAAAACAAAAATACTGAACATGGGGGAAAAAAAAAAAAATACATAAATATATATATAAATTATTAAGGGACGTTAAGAGTTTTTTTTTTTTTTTTTTATTTCATTGGTAAAAACATTTGAATAGAGGATTTAAAGAAAAATTAGTAGCTTTATCAGGAGGTAACTTAATTTTTATTCAGGAATGATTACAATAAAATGAAAACAATAAAAGAACAATAATATTTCAAAAGGAAATTGATTTTTTCACTACATACAATGAAATACAGTTAATGGTAATTGAGTGCTTTGGATATTGGACTTGCAGAAAATAAAATAGCAATAGATACAAGCCAAATGATAGTGATACATTGAATTGTATGTACCACACAAGAAATAGAAATAAATTTAAAACATGAATTATTAAATTTTAAATTTTGATTTAACAAAAAATATATAATTATATGTTGGACAATATGATAGCAAATTAGAATCAGTATTGTTGTGCTCACCTCTTTTTTTTCCTACTTATATATTTTTAAATAGGGCTGTCCTTTTTTATCACATGCACCAGGAAAAGCAAAAGAATCATTTACAGGTTATAGAAGGATTATTTTTTGCTGGAGGCTAGAGAAATCAACAGGACAGTTCCATGTAATCAATTGAATTATTCAACCTTTTAGTAGCTATCACAATAGAAATAGAGACTCGAACTGGAGAATGTAACAAAAATAATTAAACATACATTAACAATGAGTGCACTTACACTAGCTTAACAGAAATAAAGAATGAAAGAAGAATGTTAGCAGTTAATGCTTTGTCATTGCTGCCAGCAGTTACTTGGGTGCGAAGGCAACATTCACACTGTACGTTACTTGTCTCGCTCAGGCTTTCGGAGGCAGTACCTCATCATCGTCGTCATCGTCATAGGTCTCGTAATCCTCTTCCCCTGCCTCCTCTTCTTCTTCCTCAGCCTCCTGACTCTCAGCCTGGCTCACATCTGCACTGGGGGCCACTACAGGGGCAGCAACCTCTGGGGGACTGACACTTGCTGCAGCTTGGGAACTCTGGTGTGCCACCAGAGCAGCCTTGCTCTCCTCAACCTTGGCGTAGAACTCTTGCAGAATATCTTCATTCTAATGGACATGACAATAACAATTGGCAAACATATCAAATTACGTGACTGACAGTTCAGTTATTTATGAGAAATGTAATTTAATAATTTAATTAATTTTTATATTGCAGGGAAAGTCATCGTAATAAATTATTTTGGTGGCACAGCATGTCAATGACAACAAAAATAATAAGCAAATACAGTAGTATGAAACATTTTTGGCACAGTTCGAACAAAATATTGATACAGTACTCAGAACTGTTTTTTAGAAGTTTAATTCAACTCACCTTAAAACGAACAGCTAGTTCCTCGAGTTTGGGTTCATCTTCAGCAAAGTTCATGCCAGCCCAGCACCAGGCGTTATTGTTGGTACTCATACGCGTGAGCTCAACGGCAGTGGTCAGCAGCTGGTTCAACACCACTTTATGAACCTGTTCTCGTCGCAGCAGCAGTCTGTATGAGCCATTGGCCACGTGGTGCAGCAGCTTCATCTCACCAACACCACGCTCCTTCCACTCTTTGGTGGTAGGGTCAAAACGGAACAACTTGGCTCGCTGGCTAAACACTGCACAAAACAACAACTAAAATGAGATCTGGGGGAACAAAACAAAAAGATGGGTAACTTACGTTTCTCCTCATCTTCCTCTCCAGTGCGGACCTCGATGGCATCAGGAAGGGCTACAATGGGTTCAAAGTGGGGGTCGTGTGTGTCATCCTGACCCCCGTCCTCTTCCCCACTTGACTCAGCACCCTTGTCTGTCTTGGTGGCAGAGCTAGGAGTGGAACCAGCAGAACCACCAAATACTGGAGCACCCACACCTGCCCATGAAAAGATGGTTGCGGGAGGCTTGCTACTCTGCATGTTTCCTGTGAATTAAATGAACAGTGAGATATTGGATTGTAATTGTACGTCCCCAGTAATTTAAAAGCCTTTTATATCATTTCAGTAAGGCTCACAATTTCATGGTTTTATTGATAAAAAATTACCTCTATTTTTTTTTCTGAAATATTTAACATTTTAAATACCAAATGATACAATACCATTAAAAATAATTATGGATACAAGTTTTGACTGGTCTAAAAGCTAAGATTTATATCATGCAAAAATGTTGCTGTGTTGACTGATAAGTGGACTTGTGATGCCACAGCAATATGCATTTTTCTCACAATCATTTTTTTTTTTTTTTTTTTTAATTAAACCCTATTGGGTACTTCTATTTACTAATTAATTACATACTACTTGAAACCCCAAACCTTCCGAAACCCTAACTTGAGCGTTTCGCGGGCTCTTCTGGAAGGGGGGCGGCCACGGCCTTGCAAATCCATCCCGGCATTTGCCTGCGGCTGAGGGAAACGTGGAAACCTCAGCCAGGATGGACGCTACAGCTTTTGTCAATGAACCGAAAGTGCAATGGTCCAAAGCCAGGGGAACCACATAGTGGAAAAGCGCAACGTTTTACCCCTGGGTGGGAAACGTGGTTTTTGTTGAAAATGGTCACCCATCCAACTACTAACAACGCGCGGCGTTGCTTGACTTCGGTGATCTGATCTGATCTCACAATCATTAAGTATAGTATCATGGAATAAATGGAACTGATTAACAATTTGATGTTCGAAACATTTATAAACATTTTCAACCTACCAAAACCAAATGGTGATTGCTGTTGGGCTAAGTTGGCAAAACTAAGTTTGTTCTCTGTAGGCAGAAAAGCCACTCCTATGGCAGATTTTTCTTCCGACTGACCATTGACAACTGGAGCGGAAGCAGCAGTATTGGCGGGAAGAGCTGAAGAAAATTTAGCAGGTCTGAAAAGAAAAATACAAATTGGTCAATTTCTTTCAAATTTCACAGGCCAGTAATGCATTATTTGTTGTTTTCATACAGACTTAAAAAAAAAAAGTCTAAAGTGGTGGTTACCCATACTTTAAAAGTGCTTACACAACTTAGAATTATTTCAAAATAAACTACACTAGTGTAAAACCGCATCAGAATTATTATGAAGGGTTCACACTTAATTTAGTTTTCGTAGTGTTACATGATTGTAACGTCTTCAGACATTGGTAGGATGTTTGTAACAATTAAAGAACCTCAATGGCTGGCATGAGTCAAAGAACACCTGAGCATCTTTGATGAAAAACAAGTTGAATGTGGATCTCAGCTTAGTAATTCCAAGAAGGATAATTGTTTAAAAATTTAAGCAATGCTACGCATTCAGAAAATCTGGGTAATGGTATCACCAAAATTAAAATAATTATTTAACCTCCCTGAAATATACAAGCATTAAAAATGGGAGATTACAAGGTATTTGAACAATCTGTGCTGACTGACCCTGCAAAGGCCTGTCCGACTGGCTTTTGTTGCTGAGGTGGACTCTCTCCCTCCTCGTGCTCCTCACAGCCACGACAGCCTGGGCAGCGAGGACGCAGTCGGTACAGGTAGAAGTTGTCTGGCAGCTGAAGACTGCGAGCTCGCTCTACCTCCTCACTACTGGCAAGCTGCTCAGACACAAGCTCCACCACATCACCTACAACACAGGATAAAAGTAAGGCCTTTGCTGACATTATTTACAGCAACTGTGATACTTAAACAAATTTTAATACCAAATATATTGCTGTAATATTTTAGTTCCCCAGAAATCACAACAAAGTCCCGCAAATAAAGATCCTGTTTAGAAGTAACCAAAGTGGATGCCCGACTTCTATGATGCACCTATGTAAACATTGTAGGTCAATGTTTGAATTATTAATAGAGCAAACAAAATGTAATTCTTAAATTTATACTCAACCATACAGAATTTAGCATGTGTATCTTGTTTTCAATAAAATTATTCTTTATTTACCTACATTACTCCTATCGCAGAATAGTTTTGGCTAAAATGAAGTTTGTGGAAACAAAGAATAATCTCACCATTGTCAGGCTCACTGCTGGCTATCTGTGCTGTTTTGACTGAGGACTCCGACCAAGCCGGGCTCTGACCTCCGAAGATGTTTCTCCTCACAGCATCTGCACATAAGAGAAGCAAGTCAGGCACGGCTCTACTAGCGGATTGGAGGGGTTACATACCTTGCGGGTTGGGCTGAGAGGTTCCAAGCAATTTTCCCAAGGAGAAGGCAGCAGGCTGGGGAGAGGGCGTGGCCTGGGCAAACGAGAAATTGCGCATAGCCGGGGATTCAAACTGGCTACTTGTAGTAGAGGACACAGTGTCGTCAGCTGAAACTGAACATTTCCTTTATGATTTTGAGGATCAGTAAACCACCAAGGACAGACTTTTTTATTTAGTTACATAATTAAATTTTCAACAACACAAATCATTGGATTCTACTTATAATTCCTAGGGAATAAAATAACATCAATAATTAAATAATATTTAAAATATTTAAATACAGTATAATTTAAACAATTGAAACAAAAGGAGCTTATTTTACATAAGGTAAAATAACTTAACATAAAATTTTTTGCAACAAAAAAATTCTCGAAATGAGATTCGACCTAATGAAATTGGCACTCACTATCTACAGTCTGGTCTGCAGCAGCAAGTCTGGAGACGGTGAATGGGGTGCCTGCCTGGACTGCCATGCTGCCATCACCCCTCGGGGTTGCTGGAGTTGGTGGCACTGAGGCTTCCTCACCTCTCTCAGCAGCCAGGACTAGGGCCTTGGCACTATCTGCCGCTTCTTTGAAAGCTGCGGCAATCTCTGGTGTCTTGAAACGCAAAGCAAACTTCTCTGTCTTAATCTCCTGCTCAGAGAAGTCTGATGCATACCACACAAAGGTTTTATCATCCTTGTCTTTAGGCTCAATATTTATGTCTCCAGTGAATCTATGGTTGAGGCATATTTTCAAAACTTGATCACGTCTCATTAAAAATCTGAAACATAATTTAAAAAAAAAAGAAAATACTGTAACAAATAAACAAACACTTGACACAAAAAATTAAGTCTCATTCATAAAGGATATAATGAGTTGGACAAAAGAGTGGGGTAAAAGTTGTGTCCCTGCTTTCTTGTTTAGATAGTCTGAAAATCCAACATACCTGATGATTTTGTTCTCTTTGTGCTGTAGGATCTTGAAGTCTCCGACGCCTCGCTCCTTCCACTCGCCTTCTACAAAGCGGTACAGCTTGGCTCGGTGGCAGTACAGCACGTCTTCATTCTCCTCTCCAGTCACTACTTGTACAACCTCTGGCAGAGGAATCACCGGCTGCAAGCAAACCACACATCATGCTAAATTTTAACTTTTAATTGAGGTACAGGAAAGAAGTAGGTGTGAATGAAGTTTAATTTTAAGATCAAATTTAGAAAAATGAGCTACACAATCATTCATCATCATTGAACTTTTATTTGGGGTACATACATTCATAAGAACAAATTATGATGAGAATAGTTGTTGCAATAATTCTCATACAGTGACTTCGTGAATGTACTTAAGTTTTGTTGCAACATTTTTTTCCCCTGATGAATGAATGTAAAATTATAATAATTAGTATTAACAATCAGTACTAATAATGGATCAAATAGAAAAATTAAAGAAACAGTTACTCAGTTACTGCGGAAGGTTTTTCTTGTATTATGATAATATGTTGACTTACGGCAAAGTGAATGTGGTCTCCTTCATCATTCTCGACCTCATCATCACTGTCTTCAGCTGTGGCGCCGCCTGGGGTTCCGGGACTGTGGGCTGAACTGGTACTGGTACGTGGGGAACGTGGGGCAAGGCCAGTCTTGGGAGGTGAGCCCTCACCTGGCAACGGAGCTTTTACACCAGTGAAGTTGAAGTCAAACTTGTGGGGGCTTCCAAATGTGAATGCCGAGCCTAACAAGTAATAATTAAAATACTGCATTAAATTGTATCAATTTGTGCATGTTTTCAGTAAAATGACAGTATGCATTTTTTTTTTTTTGTACTCATTTTCGTGCTTAACTTGATGTTTGGGAGTATATTAATATACAGTACAGGTTAATGTTTGGCTAATAATGTCTAGATCGACTAGTTTCTTAAGAAATGTGGGAACTGAGTTTAGCAATGATGGATTGGTATTTCGGGGCAATTTTCTCCTTTGGGAATAAAATATATTATAGTTTTATTAGATTACTATTTACGTAAATTTTCGAAAATAAAAAGCCACATCAAATTTAATGCAATTTAGTTATAGCAATTTATAAAATTTATAAGACCAATATATGCAATAAGCAAAATACCCTAAAAATTACCTTTCTTCAGAGTGTCGCCAAGAGCACTGCTGCCAAATAAGGAGGGGGCTGCAAGGGTGCCCTCCATTCCTGGTGTTATGCCAAAGTTCATTGTGGTAGGTGCATCGTCCAAAGGTTTACTACCCCCAAACATTGTTGGGGCAGACGTGGTGCCAAAGGTAAAGGAAGTGCTGGGGGTGGAAGTGGCGGGTTGTTGGGCACTGCCAAACATGAAGGAGGTGGTGGTGGGTGCTTGGACAGCTGGGGCTTGCTCAGGACCTCCAAACATAAATGACTTGGGTACATCTGCACCGATCGAAGGAGCTGTTAATTGATAAAAATCAATCAATATTCCATCTTTGGAAATTTTAATACATGTAGTTAATTTATAACACTAAAAGTCTTGAGAGTAATGTGCAGAAAACATTTTTCCCATTTGAATTAATACTACTGTATTTTCTAACACAACATATCCTTTTTTGAAAGTACAGTATCCTCATAAATAAAATTTTCTCTAAATGAATGTGATTTGACTAAGCTTGATATTAATGTTACATGATACATACATGTACTGTATTTCAACAATTGTCAATAAATTTGAGTCCCCTCCCCCTTCCTGTCCCAGCATTTCAAAAATATATTTGGGATACTGACTGTCTGTTGTTTTGTATTTTCATAACAATGTGATCCGAACTGACAGAGCCAAAGACTAAATTATATTTTTTACCAGACATAATTCTTATTCTATGCAGGGGAACAATTTTCACTGTATACTGTACATATTTACCTGTTGTAGAACCAAAAGAGAAGGTGGCTGGCTGCATTGGTGGCTTTGAGGTGTCAACGGTAGAAACAGTAGGACTTGCTGCAGCACCAGCAGCATCCACAGGCATACCAAAGGAGAATGTGGTCTGACCCTTGGTTGCAAAGTTTAGGCTAAGACCAGGAGCTGAGACAAGAAGACAAGTCAGCATTTCAAGCATCTGCATAAATACATTATGTTCACTTACCTAAGGTGGTAGAAGGTTTCGAACTCTCAGTCAGTTTTGGACTCTCAGTCACACAAGACCCTGGTTTAGATGCAGTGCAAGCTGCACAAGAGTTTGAACTTTCTGTATTACGTGAATAACAGTCAGGACATTCCCAAGAACCAGCTGTGGGCTTAAACTTGCTAAAAAGGGTTTCAGTTCCTGTGACTAATGGTGGAGCACTGGACTTGGGGTTAGTGTGATTGCAAGACATGCACACAGCTTGCTCCGAGTTGTTTCTGACATAACATTCTGAGCATTCCCATGACCCTGTAGCAGGTTTGAACATCTCAGACAGAGATGATTTAGAGGCTGACTTATTTGGAGCTGCTACTGCTTGTCCAGGCTTTGGACCTTGACATGCTACACATACAGCATTGTCTACAAGGTTTCTGGTGTAGCATTGACTACACTCCCACGACCCTGTAGTAGGTTTGAACATCTCAGACAGAGATGATTTGGAGGCTGACTTATTTGGAGCTGCTACTGCTTGTCCAGGCTTTGGACCTTGACATGCTACACATACAGCATTGTCTACAAGGTTTCTGGTGTAACATTGACTACACTCCCATGAGCCGCTTTGCGGTTTGAACATCTCAGACAGAGGCTTGGGGACTGCTGGTACAGATTTTGCCTCCTGTGTTTGATTTCCGCGAATCAGCTTGTCATCAACCATGTCACTCTGTATCTCGGTCCACTTGTCTTTGAAGGTAAGGGCCTATAAGTAACAAAATACATTAGGTTGGTATCTGTGGAAGAAGACAATAAATATTCTTTGGAAATCTGCAGTCATTTAAACTTACCTCGTCTGGGTTCTTGAACTTTATGGCAAATAGTTCAGACTCAAGGATGCCTTCAGAGTAGTCTTGGGCATACCATATCCAGCTGCGGTCTGATGAGTTAAGCGACTGCAGCACCATGTCTTGCACCAGGAAGTGGTTGCAACATACTTTCAGCACCTGCCAGAGGAATTACACAATCACGATTACTCATTCAGGAGGCGACTGATTGAATGATACATGATTTGACATGCTTATATTATTATGTACAGTCAAAAAGCAATAAAAATATTATGAATTATATTTGCCAATAGTTCTATCTTACCTGTTCTCTCCGCATGATGAGTCGAACTCTGCCAGTCACAGGGTTCACAGTAATCTTCATCTTGCCTATGCCTCGCTCTTTCCACTCTTTAGTGCTCGACTCAAAGCGCAGAAGCTTAGCTCGCTGTTCAAATAAAACTTCTTCACCTTCTTCTCCTGTAAACAAAATTGCATTAAAATAAACAATGTTATCTTCAACTTAATAAGCATTAAGAGAGGGATCAGGTGCTTCTCTCTGCTATTTTTTTTGGCTTCTTACTTAAAAGTTATAAAAAAAAAAATAAAAATAAAAAAAAAAATAAATAAATAAAATAAATAAAATAAATAAAAAATAAAAGTAACATACAAAGAAATAAAAAGCCACCTAAGATTAGCAACTAGCAACTATTGATTAAAGTCAAGCACCGAGAGCAGAAATCAGGTAAAATTGGCAAATGTATGCACAAGGCAGATATTATTTACATTTTAGCTTTACTTTTTAGTCTATCATAAAGCCGGTATTACACGATACAATTTTTCTAACTATTGAATACAATTTTTTCTTACAAGAAAACTTGAACTCCATTTGTTTGTATGGGGACAAAATTTTCTTGAAAGGAAAAATTGTATTCAATAGTTAGAAAAAATGTATCGTGTAATACCGGCTTAAGAGTCAGTGAAATAAATTTGGAATAATAAATTGCAAATTACTGTTCCTATATCTCAATTAGGAACCAAGTTTTTTACTTGCTTCTCCATACTATATATTAGTTTCTGTACTTCTGATTAATTCTTCCTTACCTGTTTTGACATCAACTAGTTCAGGAAGTGGTACCACAGGTTTGAACTCGACGTTGGGCTCAAACTCTTCTGCAGTACTACTTTCTTCAGGTGAGGCAGGTGATGTGGTTGAGGTCACTGTAGTTGTAGAGGTCGGGGTGGAGAATACCTTGGCACCAGCACCATCAAAGCCCTGCTACTCAAACTGCATTAATTCTCTGCTTATAAAGCATGTAGCAAATAACATACCTTGAAACTGAAACTTTGACTCTGGGTAGATGGTGCAGATTGCTTTGCAATACTTGCAAAGCTGAGTTGAGATAAGGGAGAAGATTCAAATACTTTAGTTGTGTTGATCGATGGTGTCTTGATTACAGTTTCTAAAAAAAAACACATGTATGAGTTAATTTTATGTAAGAAGTAAGATGGAATGTATTTTGGGTATGTTATGAAAAATTAGAGACCTGATTTTGTGGCATTTTCACCAAACACGGTGCTTGTCTTGCCAAATGCAGGTGGTGTTGCAAATGTGGATGATGATGCGAAGGTGGCTGGTTTGCCAAAAGAGAAGTTGGAGAACGGGCTTGGCTTCGAAGCCTCTTCTTGTGGTTTAGCACTGTCAGGTGCATCTGGAATGGACTTCTGGAGCACAGTGGGTGGCGAAGTAAAGGTAAACCCTCCTAGGGTCACTGTGCTTGTTGCTGGCTGAGTCACAGCTGAGGTAACAGGCACCACTACACCAGGAGTTGGAACCACAACAGCAGGGGTAACTGGAGAAGTCACTGTAAAATAATAATATTGCAATGCAAAAAGCAGCATTTTATCTGTAATATAATATTATTAAAGAATGTGTAGAGTAGCTTGAAGGAGGCATTCATTTAAATTTGTTTTCATTTTGCATTCATTTTGCATATTTATAAATGGCAACTTTACGCAAATATAAGACTGCAGTACTTTTATAATTTCTCTCCTGCAGCTGGAGAAATTTAAAAGGATTATTTTGAGCACTTTACTTCATCAATATACTATTATTTATTAATTATTGTATTTAGTTTTAAAACAAAATTGTCATAATAATCTTTAATTTAAAAATTTAGAAAAAAAAAAAAAAAAAAAATGAAGTAATTTATAATTGGAAACAAGAGCTCACCCTTGGCTGCTGAACTTTCTGCCTTTGCAGCAGCCTCTTTGACTTTTTCGATGACCTCCTTGAAGAGGTTGGCTTCTTCTGAAGTCTTGAAGCGTACACCCAATTTCTCAACTTGCACCTTCTCGTCTGCAAAATCTGGGGCGGCCCACGACCAAGTACGGTCATTGCCAGCAATGTGTGAGAGGCTCAGGTCAACAGGGACCATGTGATTGCAGCACACCTTCAGCACCTGAGTACATGAACCAATACATCAGCAAATTCTGCACTGGCTTGCACTACTACCGATATCACTGTAATACATAATGCCAACCAGCAAGCAAAGTACGGTACGTAGTTTTAACTTCCAAGTGTTGTTTTTTCCTTCGAAGTCTACAATATCATTTTTTACACATTGAGAAAACAAGTAGGTCTTAAAGGCCTTATGAACCTTTGCACAATATTAAGTACACGGTTAGCTTTGCTTCAGTGTGATTCGGCTGCATATTTTTTGTTTTGTTTCAGCAGCACAAATATCAGAGATAATAGCCGATGAAAAGGAACCTGTGACGTCACTCACGCTCATTCAGCGGTGACAATATAGGGAAATCCCTGCAAAAGATAGGTTCACTCCCGCTGCAACCACAGCCACAATTTTACTTCTGGAATTTTGAAACTTTACCAGGGCAGTCTTGATAGTATTTGTCAAATAGCCTGAAAGATTTTTTTTGATGACATTCATACAAACCGAGTTATTGCGGTAGAAAGAGGAGCAAAAATGTTGCACAGGAAAACAACGTTAAATTTTTAGCTTATCTTGCAACCGCAATAACTCAATCTGTACACACACCACCAAAAAAATTCTTTCAGTCTATTTGACAAATACTATCAAGACTGCCCTGCTAAAGTTTCAAAATTCCAGAAGTAAAATTGTTGCCGTGGTTGCAGCGGGAGTGAACCTATCTTTTGTAGGGATTTCCCTATATTGTCGCCGCTGAATGAGCGTGAGTGACGTCACAGGTGCTTCTTCATCGGCTATTATCTCTGATATTTGTGCTACTGAAACCAAAAAAATTATGCAGCCGAATCACCCTGAAGCAAAGCTAACTGTGCACTTAATATTGTGAAAAGGTTCAGAAGGCCTTTAATTACAGTACTAATTTTTGTAACATTTTAATTGGCTCGTGAAAGCCATGAATTCGGTTAAGTATTAAAGCAATTATGTATTGCTTTTTGACTTCATTATATATAATACTTTCTAAGAAAGAGAGATTTAAAATTTAAAATGATACTGTATTTTCTTCTTTGCTGTAATTTTAATAAAGGCTTCAAAGTTAGCTGGTTTTGCTGTGTTCCTACCATATTATTGAAAACTACATATGTAAAAAAAAACTCGAAATTGCTGAACTTTGTTACTGCAGAAAAAAATTTATTTTAAGAGAAAAATAAGCACTTGGTTTGCAATGAGAAGACCCTTAAATGGGGAGGGGGGGGGGGTTGGTAGAAGATGTTTTTAAATCAATAGCTGTAATAGTTACCAATGAAAAAAAAAAAAAAAAAAAAAAAATCAATTTTCTAACATGGTGCTTTAGGGGTAAGATAACACGAAACATCGATTATTGTAGTCCCATTTGATTAACATGTAAACCTTAGCAACCTCATAATAATTCTGATTTTTTTTTTTTTTTTTTGAGAGACAGTTCTTAGCACCAAAAAAATGTGGAAAAAATTTCAAAACAATCGGACGATACAATTTTTTAAAATTAATTTCTTAGTTTAGGTCTCCATGTTAAAGCCCTATACTGAAAATTTAAAAAATTAATTTAAAAAAATTGGATTGTCCGATTGTTTTGAAATTTTTCTACATTTTTTTGGTGCTAAGAACTGTGTTTTTTAAAAAAAAGCAGAATTATTATGAGGTTGCTAAGGTTTACATGTTAATCAAATGGGACTACAACAATCGATGTTTCGTGTTATCTTACCCTTAAGGAAAATTGTCTAACACTTAGGCCTGAATAATCATTTTTGTTATAAACAAAAGACATTATTGTATAAAAAAAAAAAACAAAAAAAAAACGAAAACCTTAAACGTTAAAACAAAAATAATATAAATGTAGCCTTGATTAACTACACGAACAGCCTACTTGATTTTATTTATTTTTTTACTCATGCAATATTTGTTTTTGTGAGACCTGTGCGTCGAACCCATTATATTAAACATTGGAATAACCCCACCTCCACCTTGTCGCATGCAAAGCAAACAGATTGCAAGGTAGGCAAACAAGCGTGTCCATGCAGCATCAGAAGCAGCAAGCATAGAACAACACTAAGGCCTCACCTGATCTCTCCTCATGAGGATACGCGCCTTGCCTGTACTTGGGTTCTCCAAAATTTTCAACAGACCAACGCCTCGCTCCTTCCACTCTCCATCCACAAAACGGAACAGCTTGGCTCGGTTTTCAAACAGCACCTAACAAGCAAGGCCATTCAATTGCTTTAAATCAAATTATAACATTTTAAAACAACAAGAGCACTGCTGTTTTAAAATTTCGTTGTACAAGCGTATGTTATACTTTGTAGACCTACCGTTTCCCCCTCCTCGCCAGTGTTAGGGGCAACTTCATCCGGCAGTGGGATCAACGGCTGGAAGTTAGGGCATGGATCATGCTCGGCAACTTCCTCTCCATCCTCAGAGCCCACACCTGCAAAAGTTCACATCCATGAAGCCTTCACGTCTACAAGCTCTTACTTTCTTAACCAATCGTTCTTATTATTTTGCTACGTGTTGTTAGAAAAGTAGCAGGAACTGACAAATAACTAATGGTTATGCAGTTCTGTAGAGTATAATATAGCATATATGAATAACTTATTATAGGAATGTTTGGCAGAGTATAACAAACACTAAACTCGATTAATGAAAGTTCAATATTTTAGCATTAGTTCAACTTTTTTTGGAACTTGGAACTGCTAAATGCTTAAATCTACATTCTTAAATTCAAACTATTCATACCTGAGCCAGTGGAAAGGCGCTGAGCTCGTCTTGGTGTATCACTCTTTTGCTTTGAAGTACCAGGCTTGATAGATGAGTACTCTGGAGATGGAACAGATTGTAAAAATGACTTGGGAGAAACCACAAGACTGTCACCTGAAGCCAAAATACATACATAATTTAACACAGTGAAAGATAAATAAAAAAAAAAAAAAAAAAAAAAAAAAGAAAGTTAGTCAACAATGAACCATCCAACGTACCAAGATTTGGAGTTTTGTCCAGTGGTGATTCAGTTGGTATCTGTGCCTGTGGTGGCATACTGATCTGGAAGGCATGTGGAGCATGCATGCCCGAGTCCAGTCCAAATGCACCAGCATCCTCAAAGTTCATACCAAGAGATGGCGTCAGGTTAGCCAAGTTTGGATGTGGTGGCATGTTCATTGGAGGTGGCATCATAGGCCTGCACAGAAATTAAATTCAGAAATTGGCAAAAATACACATTACGATCAATAATTACAGTAGTTTTAATGATACAGGAATAATAAAACAAGCACGCATACATAAGAAAATAACATTTCATACCAATAACAAAAATAAATAAATAAAATAATAATAATAATAATGATAATAATTTTTAAACATCTTTCTTTATTGGTATCAAGTTAATTGACATTTTACGTAAAGATAACATAATCAAGATGAGATTCACTTTATACAGATTTCAATTTAACAAATGCTTAAAGAAAAAATAATGCTTTTAATTTTATGCTTAAATGGAGGTTGAATAAGAGGAGCCCAACACAAATTCTATTTGATAGCTGAATATCAGCTAGCTGTTGATCTTATGGTCAGTTGCTTGGGATGAGTGGATAAAGGCTAGGAGAGCATGAGAGGTTGTTGTGGATTGTCACAAGAATTTGGCAAGTTCTGGGTTGCTGGGTGTACAGGCGCTGGTCACCAACCTCTGAGCATGGGGAACTCGCAGATCCTCAGCCTGGAGAACTCCACCTCCCAGCTGAAAGTATGTCCAATAAGCCAGTTGCACCACAATTAACATATACTGTATATAAATTTATTTGCAAAAACTAAAATAAGATATATAATTATGATGTCCGACAACAAGAAAACAAAATAAAAAAATGAATTATGCAATAATGATAGAAAAAATATTAACAATTATTATAACAGCGTTCATAAACTACTGCATATCATATTAGTTGCCTAACATTTTAATATGTAAGTGTAATGACAAATATCTTTTAATGAAGACAGCTTACACTGACTAGCAATAGTAAGTGTTCTGAATGCTAGCAACAGTATCAGACAAAGGTTTCAGGTTTCTCACCTCTGCTGGGTCCAGAACTAAGCCTTGTCCAAGTACTTGTCCCAGTCTGGAGAACACATTGGCTGGCTGGGGTGGTGGCATCCCAGGGTTCATCACGGGGGCTTGTGGGGGCAGCATGGGAGGGCCCAGCTGGAATTCTGGTAGCCTCTGTCCCTCGCTGTACAAGCATAGTCAGTTAGACATTGACCAACTATATTCAAATTTTTACCTAGCTCCGTAGAAATGTGGGTGCCTGGGGGTTGCCACCTTGCTAAACTTAGGCTAGTAGGCTTACCCCCTGCACGGAGCAGGCTTTATATTCCAGCTTTATTGGAGGACAAGTGCACAGGATATGCTCTCATCCAGGGTGAGGCTGGATACACTGAACATGGATTTAAAGCATGCAGGTCTGTATTATTAAATGCAATATCCCCACTACTGAATATAGCAACTACCATAATTTTGACAATTTGTGTTTTTTTTTATGAATTTTGTCTCTTCTTTCCTTTAATTACATGATGTACAGTACTGTAATCAACAAGCAGAAATAAATAAATAAAATCTCCATAATATAAATATTAGATTACTAGAAAACCAGTTAAAAAAAATGACAAGAATATAAAATATATAATTATATAGATGGATATAGATAGATTATATGGATTAATATTGATGAATTATGCAATAGAAAATATTAACCAAGACAAACTCACGATATAGCCAAGGTTATGGCAGATTGGGTTAGACTTTATGGAATGCACCAAGCAGAGAAGGTGAAGGATTGGGTTTAAGTTGAGTTTAGAGTGAGCAGAGGAAATAAGCTACTTGCTTAGTAAAAATGAATGCAAGATACACATTCTAGTATGAACGAAAGAATATAACAAAGAAAAACAATAAAATACTGTAACTGTAGTACACATGAGTGACATAAATAAATCTGAAAATAAAAAATGGTTTTTGGTTCTTAGATTTAAAGAAGTCACTCACCTGAACGGCAGTGCTCCCTGACTGTAGTAGCTCAGGGCCGACTGGTACATGAGAGCAGGGTCGACAGCTCTTGCTAGTGGAAAAAAGCCCGGTGCTCGGAACTGGAAGCCTGGAGGCAGTGCAGGGAATGCTGGTGCGGTTGCGTGAGTGGGCTGGGTCGCAGCTCTGTGGTGTTGAGTCGCCTGCTGTGGGTAGGGTGCTCCGAGATGGGCAGCAGTAGCAGCAGCAAGGTCTGCAGCTGTGTACTCATTCTCCAGCTCGTCTTCCCCGTACAGGTACAAGTCTTCATCAGGAATGTTGTGTGCCTCGGACACCTAAAGCAACAATGGGTTGTTACACAAGAGGGAGGGGGAAGAGAAAGGGGGTGAGGGCTTTTTGATCTGCAAACTTTGAAAATTTGAAGAACAGAAAATAAATAAACAAATAAATAAACAAACAAACAAGTGAACAGGTCTGCTATAAATAGAAAGCTGAAAAAAAAAAGTAATTAAGGGTAAGGTAACGCCACCAATGTTAAAAAAAATCCCTCTCACAAAAATTCTGAAAAAAATTTAAAATGTTCTCCTCTATACCCCCTATCAGTACCTAAAATATCAGGTACACAAATACGATCTAGTTTTTGAGTTATAAATTTTTAAAGTTGACTACTTTAACATGGAGAAATGAAACTCTCATGTTAAATTGGTCAACTTTAAAAATTCATAACTCAAAAACTAGATCGTATTTGTATACCTGATATTTTAGCTACTGATAGGGGGTGTAGAGGAGGACATTTTAAATTTTTTTCAGAATTTTTCAGAATAACTTGCTCTTTAGTGTAGTGGTTAGTACACTTGGCTCTCGTCCGAGAGGTCCCCGGTTCAAATCCCGAATACGGCAGACTTTTCGCGACTTGGAATGGGTGTGACTGGCTACTAGATGAAAGAGTTGGTAGGAGGAAGGCAGCTTACGGCTGTCTATACTCCGCTGGGGTGATTAAGACCGCGGAATGTTGTGCAAACAACATACGTGCCCCGCTAAGAAACGGTACTTAACTGTCTGGCGTGCAGACTGGGTATTAGGAGCCCCAGAGAGCACTGTGAACAATGTTGAAAAACAAGTTCCGCCGTTGGTAACCAACCAACCAGAATTTTTGTGAGAGGGATTTTTTTTAACATTGGTGGCGTTACCTTACCCTTAACTTTTTATTCTACATTCACTTTTTAAATTATATAAATAGAATAGAATAACAGCAATGAGGAAGTCTGGGTGTAACAATTTTGTGTTTTATGCAAATGATCATACATATTTTCAGTAGGATCTTAAAAAGGTTTTAGTTTCATGTTACATGTATTACAGACAACTATCATTAGGTAGTAGGTAGGTACTGTAGAGGGGGAGGACACTGACTTACTCCTGGGCTAGCAGCTTGAAGTTGTGTTGCCATCAATGCCTTAACAATTTTTTGAACATCATTCTGTATATCCTTGACATTTTTCTGAAGTTCCTGGTTTTCTCTTCGTATTTCCTGTACCTCTGACTGTGTTTCTTGAACTTTCTTGTACAGCTGCTTCATCTCATCCTGCACACAAGACCACATATGAGGTGTCACTCTCCAAGTGAAGCCAAGGAGGACGTACCTTCATGCCACGGTCATCAGAGCGAGCTGCCTCCACCAGGCGTGCCATAGTTTGCAGTTCTGTCTCACGCTGAATCATCATCTGTCTCATCTGGGCATCCAGCCTCTCGGGACTCGGGCGTGCCTCCTGCAATACAAAATCCTGCATTAAGTAATCTCACAATTTTAAAATTGTTAGCAAAACTCTTACTTCTCTTGGTCTTGAGCTATCCAATACATCACGAGGAGTTCCATGAAATGAGGAGTGTAATTGAGAACGGTTGCCATTTATTGGAGTACCGTTGTAGTTTCTTACATCTCTTGGTGTTTGATAGCGCCCCTGAAAAAAAAATATATATAAAATAAATAATAATAATAGTAATAAAATAACAATAATGGCTAACAATACTTTAAATACCAGGGACCGGATGCACGCGTTTTTTTCGTGCATCCGAGATGCGCATCCGGATGCAAATTAATTTTTCGTGCATCCATGGATGCGCATCTGGATGCAAATTTATTTTTCATGCATCTGGGATGCGCATCCGGATGCAAATTTATTTTCCATGCATCTGGAATGCGCATCCGGATGCATTAATTTTTTCCCGTGCATCTGGGATGCACGGATGCGGATGCAAGCCAATTTTTGCGCATCCGTGTGCATCTTGCATCTGCATCCGATCTTTGGTTTTTATAATACACTTTGTTTCTTGCAATTTTAAACGACAAGTGGCAAATAAATGTTAAGAAAATGCCTTGTGTTAAAGATTTATTTAGAGGCCATTAGCAAAAAACCTGATAAAAAAGGAGAAAAAAAAGTGTTAAATGGATGCAAATTTATTTTTCGTGCATCCGTGGATGCGCATCCGGATGCAAATTTATTTTTCATGCATCTGGGATGCGCATCCGGATGCATTCATTTTTTCCCGTGCATCTGGGATGCGCATCCGGATGCATTCATTTTTCCCTGTGCATCTGGGATGCACGGATGCGGATGCAAGCCCATTTTTGCGCATCCGTGTGCATCTTGCATCTGCATCCGCATCCGATCCCTGTTAAATACTGTCTCAGAGAATTTTCTTGCAGATGTATATTAAAATTGATTAATAGTATAACAGTTTACCACTGAAACCGGGGTACTGAAAGCTGCTGCAGCTGTCTGGGAAGTTCTTGCAGCAAAAGCAGTGAAATCCTCTTCCTCGGAGGATGTGTCACTAACAATTCCAAGTCGGCGGCCCCTTGCTTTGTTTGATTCTGGGAACAGTGTGTTGATATGGTCTTCCACTTCCTCAATGTAGTCTCTGAGCTCAGAGTTAAGTGGGTGCTGAGGGTCTACTCCTGCAATTTACAACACACTCGTCAGAATGCTAATTCCATAAATCGACTGAAAGTGTACTCACTTGGAGCTCGGAGGCGGTCCAGCGTGACATACAAACTGTCCCTGGCTCGTGTTAGCAGAGCCTTCTTCAGAGTCTCATCAGATTTCTCTTTCTCTCCAAGTTTCTTGTACAGCTGTTGGTACATAAAATAGAATTCAAGTTATCACTAAATCAAGGAAATTTTCAATCTTATTAAACCAAGGTAAATAACAAATATTTTCATGCACCCTATTTCCTACAGTCTTACAAATAAAATATTCTCACCAGAATTAAATGACAGAGCATTTTTTTTTCTACTAATAAAAAAATAACTAAATAAATAAATAAATAAATAAATAAAAATAAAAAAATAGAATAGAATATACACATTTAATGGACCACTGGGGTAATTATAGTGACAATTTGATGTTGAGGGTCCACTAATTTAAAGTTCTCTTTAAATTTTAGGCTTGAAATATGGATGAAAAGAACATTAAATAATATATGTAGTTTCAGAAGGACTTTTTACGCTCTCTGTGCAGTTTAAATAAAAGTTTTATTTACCAGCGCCTGTTGCATGCTAGCATAGGGGCTAGGCAGCTCACTGAAGGCTTCTATAGCTTCCTCCAAGCGACTAGCTCGTACCAGCTGGCAGGCCTCTGAGAAACTTGCTTCACACAGCAAAGACTCCGCTGCTGATTTCTCAATCTCCTTGCTACATGACACAAAACAAACAAATAAATATTGTTAAGTACAGAAGAGAAAAGAATCAAAATCAATTTAACCCACCATACATCCCCCTCTTTCCAATACTTGGGAACTAACATCTTGAAATATTTTTAAGGTTTGTTCCTATTTTTTCTGTTCATTGCCAGATTATAATTTATTAGAATCAAAATAAAGTAAAATACTGTATAAAAAAAAAAAAAAAAAAAAAAAAATTTCAGGCAAGAAAATTTCTCATTTCCTGTAATTATTTGAAATGGTAAACTGTTCTTATTTTGAAATCTTACCCTGGTAAGCAGAACATCCGTTCTGAAGGCAGCTGGCGAGATGTACGATCTGTCTTGATTCTTTCGAGAGCTGGTTTTGCACAGGACCAGTAGTGGCTGGCTCGAGCATACAGAGCCCCCACCACTTCTAAGCTCTCTCGCGCCTGCTCAGCCAACAAGGCTCGGCCAGAGAAGTACCGGGCCAACGCACACATCAGCCGCACATCCTGCAAACCACTCTGGGCCTCTACCGAGCGTACTGTCTCTAATCCAGCCTTGAGGGTCCTCCGCACCTCAGGTGCCACACACTTGCTGGCAGAGGATGGCAGCAGCAGCCAGCACACTGAAGTCCACCTGCAAGTGCAATAAATGTGAATAATGCGAAGAACATGATATTGGCTTTGGAAATCCATAATTTTCGAATATCATGAAGTTTTGACACAAATTAGATTTATAAACAATGGATATAAAGACTAAATCTACAACATGGTGTCTTATTGTAAAATGAATCATAATGATATATTTTTTGTAACAATATTCATTTATGGTAAGGTGTAGAAAATACATTATTATCTTAACTTCGCCATTAATAAAGACGATTCTTATCTAATCCAACAGGACATAAAATAATACCGTATTAAAGGTGGTAAAGGCGAGTTAATCTTGGCAGAGTTGCCTTTTCTTGATAATATGCTACCAGACACAAATCTTATTTGTAAAAGTAAGAGATATTTGAACAGCCTGAATAAAATACTTTATAACATATAGTAAGTTTCTTTCTTAGTTATTCAACAGCCTGTCAATTGTGAATGAAAATAATAACAATAGGCCTGTTCGTAAATACACAATAAAAAATAATCAATTATTATTGATGAACCTTCTGTACATGGAACATAAGGATCATTAATAATAATATATTATTTCTGATTGTGTATTTATGAACAGAACTAATAACTTGGCAACTTACCACAACACAATTTTATCCAAATTTTTGAATTATCCTGTGCATGGATGCAAAGAAGAAAATTACTGTCGTAATAGACTTACCATTGTATCTGCATAGGTGAGCAAAGTGACTCTGAGATGATAGCTGGTAGGGTTGCTGGTCGGTCGTCACTCCATCTGCGCTTGTGTTCCTCAAGCACACTAGCAGCACACACCACTGCAGAGATAATCAGGGTCAGTAATCCACATCAAAGAATAAGTAATATTCCTGTAGTTACCAGTGGCATAGAGGAATGCATCAATGTCAAGCTGACATAGAGTCTCAGGTGTTGCAGGCACTAGCCCAGGAATCTCTCGTGTGAAGAGCTTGAGGTCAACAAATGGAGGACACAGAGACCTTTTGGGCACCATGGTGGCAGCAGCTAAAGAAGGGTCATCGTTGCTCTGGTTGATTGGTGCCCAGGGAAGTCCACGTGGTAAGAAGAGAAGGCCATACCATACCAGGTAATTGATGTCACTTCTCTGCCTCAATTGGGTGTCTACAACATGAAGATTAAAATATATAACCACTGCACACTAAAGCTATTATAAGTTCAGTTCTTCCTGGCCTCCTTCCTAATCCTCTCATGATATTTATACAAAATACAACAACTCAATCGTTTGTTAAAACTCAAAACTTTTTTTTTTTTAAATAAAAAACTGTTGGAATTAGTGAGGGAGCATAGCAACATGATCGTGCACTTTGTGACAGAAGCACCAAACTTGGTACACAGGTAGAACTGACCTAGGAGGTCAACTTTTTTGGTGGCTCCACTCCCGCATCTTACCCTGGTGACCTCTGGTGACCTTTCAAAATGGCGGCTATGGAGACTCTTGTTTATTTTTTAATTTGAAAAATAATTGCTTAAATACAAAACTTTAAACGGAATATGGTTTGGTATTAAGTACAAAGTGTCCCTGATTTTTTTCAAAATGCTGTGTTGCCAAATTTCCTTTAAATTTTGAAAATAGTGGGAAAATTGTACATTTTTCTAGTTATTGCATAAAAAATTAATTTTGGGGTTAAATATTGTATCAAACGTTGGAAAATATTTAAACGAGTACAAATAGAACATACAATTAACATTTTGAATGAATGCAAGCATAGACTCTGACCTGTGGACCAATGGCAACGTTGCAAAATGGCGCCTACCCTATGGAGAACAGCCAATGTGTTATATCTCCGCTTCTTATAGCCCTATCACGTAATTTTGAAAGGTTTTTGGTATTAATCGCTTTCAAATTTGTCCCTAATTTTTTCAGAAATGCCATGTTGCCTAAATATAGAATGCAGTGTTGTAACATTTAAATATAATTGCAATTATTGTCTATTATAATTAAAAAAGTATAATAGTGCATCATGTAATAATTTAAATTACTATATTTTATAGTAATATACGGTATTTCATCTCTATAGTGTCACATTTTAAAGTTATAATTGACAAAAAAATTAATATCTTGTCATAAATGATGATATAATATGACTATGTGACCATAGAAAAAAGTTTTTAAGTCTTAATTGGAAGACAATCGTGCTAATTTTGAATTGATTTAGCAAAACATGTTATAAAATATAATACATTTCCTATAAGTAACTGTTGTAAGCAATGTAAACTTTAACTTTTAATTTAATTCATTTATATATAATATTATATATATTTATTTATACGATGGAACATTACAATTACGCACAGCTTGGAACAATATGAGCGCGCGCGCGGTATTCTTGCTAAATTTGCTGGCACCGCAATTGCGTCCCAAAAGAGACAAAGAGCTGTAAATTTGCAGTCTAGCCTTACCAAAAATTTAATGTTCATTCAGGTTCAACAAACGTAAGTTGCCTCGAGGAAAGCCCGCAAACAGTAAGGGGTAAAGTTCATGCTGTCCCGAGGTGTACACTAATACAAGCGGTAACAAACTGCATCATATATAGCAACGTTTTGTTACAGCTACCTTGTACCTTGTATTTTAAAAATAATATGAGAGGTACAAGTTAACTGAATTCCTGTGACTCTTAATAGAGTACAATTCCTGCAATATCAATTAATAATAAATTAACTTGTACCTCTCATATTATTTTTAAAATCCAGCTGTAACAAAACGTTGCTATATATGATGCAGTTTGTTACCGCACGTATTAGTGTACACCTCGGGACAACATGAACTTTACCCCTTAGTGTTTGGGGGCGTTCCTCGAGGCAGCTTACTTTTGGTGAACCTGAATGAACATTAAATTTTTGGTAAGGCTAGACTGCAAATCTACAGCTCTTTGTCTCTTTTGGGACGCAATTGCGGTGCCAGCAAATTTAGCAAGAATACCGCACACTCATATTGTTCCAAGCTGTGCGTAATTGTTATGTTCTATCGTATAAATAAATAGATGTAATATTATATATAAATGAATTAAATTAAAAGTTAAAGGCCCTATGACCATTTCAGAGTATTAAGTCCACAGTTTTAGTATAGCTTCAGTATGATACGGCTGCATAATAAAAATTGTTCCAGCAGCAATAATATCAGAGATAATAGCCGATGAAAAGGCACCTGTGACGTCATTTGTACCCATTCTGCGGCGACGGCATATAGGAAAATCCGTGCAAAAGATAGTTTCACTCTAGCTGCAACCACGGACATAATTTTAATTCTGGAATATTGAAATTTTACCAGGGCAATCTTGATAGTATTTGTCAAATATTCTGAAAGAATTTTGCGGTTGACATTCACACAGACTGATTTATTGCAGTAGCAAGATAAGCCAAAAATTTAAAACATAGTTTTCCTATGCAACATTTTTCTATTCTTGCCACTGCAATAAGTCAGTCTGTGTGAATGTCAGCAGAAAAATTCTTTCAGGATATTTGACAAATTTTATCAAGACTGCCCTGGTAAAATTTCAACATTTCAGAATTAAAATTATGTCCGTGGTTGCAGCTATAGAGTGAAGCTATCTTTTGCAGGGATTTCCCTATACGTCGCCGCAGAATGGGTACAAATGACGTCACAGGTGCCTGCCTTTTCATCGGCTATTATCTCTGATATTATTGCTGCTGGAACAATTTTTTTATGCAGCCGTATATCATACTGAGGCAATACTAACTGTGGAATTAATACTGTGAAATGGTCATAGGGCCTTTAAAGTTTACATTGTTTACAACAGTTACTTACAGGAAATGTATTATATATTTATAAGATGTTTTGCTAAATCAATTCAAAATTAGCATGATTGCCTTCCAATTAAGACTTAAAAACTTTTTTCTATGGTCACTTATTGTTAGTCATATTATATCATCATTTATGACAAGATATTAATTTTTTTGTCAATTATAACTTTAAAATGTGACACTATAGAGATGAAACACCGTATATTACTATAAAATATAGTAATTTAAATTATTACATGATGCACTATTATACTTTTTTAATTATAATAGACAATAATTGCAATTATATTTAAATGTTGCAACACTGCATTCTATATTTAGGCAACATGGCATTTCTGAAAAAATTAGGGACAAATTTGAAAGCGATTAATACCAAAAACCTTTCAAAATTACGTGATAGGGCTATAAGAAGCGGAGATATAACACATTGGCTATTCTCCATAGTGTAGGCGCCATTTTGCAACGTTGTCATTGGTCCACAGGTCAGAGTCTACGCTTGAATTTATTCAACATGTTAATTGTATGTTCTACTTGTACTCGTTTAAGGGTAAGGTAACGCCACCAATGTTAAAAAAAATCCCTCTCACAAAAATTCTGAAAAAAATTTAAAATGTTCTCCTCTATACCCCCTATCAGTACCTAAAATATCAGGTATACAAATACGATCTAGTTTTTGAGTTATAAATTTTTAAAGTTGACTACTTTAACATGGAGAAATGAAACTCCCATGTTAATTTGGTCAACTTTAAAAATTCATAACTCAAAAACTAGATCGTATTTGTATACCTGATATTTTAGCTACTGATAGGGGGTGTAGAGGAGAACATTTTAAATTTTTTTCAGAATTTTTGTGAGAGGGATTTTTTTTAACATTGGTGGCGTTACCTTACCCTTAAATATTTTCCAACGTTTGATACAATATTTAACCCCAAAATTAATTTTTTTATGCAATAACTAGAAAAATGTACAATTTTCCCACCATTTTCAAAATTTAAAGGAAATTTGGCAACACAGCATTTTGAAAAAAATCAGGGACGCTTTGGACTTAATACCAAACCATATTCCGTTTAAAGTTTTGTATTTAAGCAATTGTTTTTCAAATTAAAAAATAAACAAGAGTCTCCATAGCCGCCATTTTGAAAGGTCACCAGAGGTCACCAGGGTAAGATGCGCAAGTGGAGCCACCGAAAAATTTGACCTCCTGGTTCAGTTCTACCTGTATACCAAGTTTGATGCTTCTGTCACAAAGTGCACAATAATGCCTTTTTTTTTACACTATGCTCTCTCACTAAATATTGGAATTTTTCTTTACCTTCATCACATGGCCACAAATCTTCTGGAGTTGGCAGGGTGATTGCAAGATTGTTTGTGTCACAAAGTGTAGCAAAGTAGGATGTGATACGTTTTAGCTGGTGACTGCGTGATGAGAAGAATGTCTGTAAAAATATAAAATTGTTAACTCGGTTACTACATAAGCATTAACTACCATTCATTACCTCAAATAGACGGTCTTGCCATTTTGTGACCATGAATGGGGCAACATTGTCCAGAAACTTTTTCTTCTGGTTCAAAACAAGCAGTACATGTCCTGCAACACATGATAGTGCACATTGAGTCACACTCAGCTAGTCAAGCACACAAGCACTTACCAGCCTGACTGCGGCGCTGCTCTCCTTCAGACATCCAAACCTTGGCAGCAGTACGAGCAGTCTCTGTCAGGTCTTTGAGCCATGCCACATCCTCATCTGGGGGGCTTGTCTGACAAGCTAGCAGCAGCAACGGACCAGCACACTTCAATGCATTGGCCCACTGGCTTCCATCCTGTAGAATAAAGTTATCACTGCTACTAGTCAACCTTTTAAATTTACGTCAACCTTTTAAATTTACTTATATTCATGTTCTTTCATAGTAAGTTAAGTATAACATAAAATCGTAATACTTCCTTTCCTAAACATTAATACCCAAGTATAATATAGACACTTATGATAAAATAAAATTACAAATTTATCCTATCTTCTAAAAAAAAAAAAAAAAAAAAAAAAAAAAATCTAAATTAAACTTAAAATTGTACCCTTTTAGCTTTCTTAAAGAGTAGTGTGGCCATGTAGAAAGCAAGTTGGGCTGCAACGTGGCTGAGTAGAGCTTGGGCAAGTTGTCGTTTGGCACTCTGGGCTGGCAGAGACTGCAAGCATAATGAGAATTAAAACAGGTTGTAAATGGTTTTCAGGGAAACTTACAGCCTTGGAAGCCTCAAAAAGTGCTTGGTCCAGCAGGAATATAGCCTCAACACAGGCGCTTGTGGGTGAAGATCCGTTAAAAGCTTTAGCAGGGGTGCTCGGGGTTCCAGGAGTCCCTGGGGCACAAGCCACCTGTGCAGGCGTAGGTTTTATCTCCATCAAACACAAGGCAGCCATTCGATCAAGCACCAGCAGCTTCTGGGCATGGAACTCCCAATCGACTTTCATCACTTTTTCATATGCCTGCAATTTTTCAAAAGTAAAATTATTGCCTTATAAATACATCCAAATCAAGCATTAAATGCTTAATAAAAAATACTTACATCAAAAACATTGCATATGGTTTCATACCAAGACAAATCATGCAAAAATGGAGTTTGGATTTCTGTTTGAGAGGCTAGTTGATATGCCTCTATGACTTGTCCTTTTTCAATATACAGCTTCAAGAGACGACATTTGGGTCTTGGGTCATTGGGTCTGGCTTTTTGTTCAGCTGTAACAAAAGTCATGATTTCATGTTATTATTATAATTATTATTTTTTTTATAGTAAAAAAATTATTTAATTAAATTTTTATGTTACTGTAAAAAACTTGACACATATGAAACATTAGAGAATATGTTGTTTGAGTTATAGTAATGAACAATAAACTTACCAAGGATTAGATCTTCCAACTCCTTACAAACAACGTTATCATCAGATTTCTCAGGTGCAATTGTCAGCATATGTTCCCGTAGTTTGAAAACTACAGGGTGTCCATTGTCCAATTGTTCAGCTCGCTCACTCCAATATTGGTATGCATCAGCATCAGCAGGTACTGCGCATAGCAGCTCACACACTGCAAAGAGAAATTATTAGTGCCTGTCTTTAAACTCGAAACTCCTTCTAAAATAACTAATGATAACTTCTCAAAATTTGCAAATTTGTCTCAATCGGACTACATATTAATGTCGTCTAGCAAGACTAGTTAGAAGCAATGTTCTCATTTTGTCAAAGTGTACTAAAGGCTGTAGTTTTTTTTTTTTTTTTTAACACTATAAAAATATATCTACAGCCAAACACATTTAATTTATATAACTGGATGCTACTGTAGTGTATTTAAAATATTTACTGGTTGAATCTCTTAATTTAATAAACAAGCACATACCCTTGAACACCAGATCTCGCTGTGTTCCATCAATGGCAAGGCTGGTGCGATACTCATTTAGTGCTCGTTCCTTGTGGTTCAGGTTTTCGTCACACTCGCCTTGAAGTCTCAGGGCTTGGGCAGAGTTGGGGCGTTCCGATAGAAATGCTGTTGCATATCTGCGTGCACTTCCCCACTCCTTCAGCTGAGCATATTGCCGGGCAAATGCCAGACATTTCAGATTACGCTATGAAGAAGAGAGAAAAAAAAACAAAAAAAAAAAAAACAATAATAATAAGTGAAAAGCATTATGTACATTATTTTGGTAAATAATTAATACTATTTAATAAGTAGTACAATATTTAATATTTAAAAATTAATATGCACACTACTTGTGTTTAATAAAAGATTTATATAATAAGTAGTACACAGGCAGAACTGAAATAAAGGCACAAAATACTTTGTGAAGCTTTGACACCACACGAAGCTAAATTTGCAAGCAACAACAATAATAATAATAATAATAATGAGTGGGAGCGGCAGGCTGACGGAACGGTGGCTTACTTGACGCAAGTCAGGAGCAGCCGTGTCAGCGTAGGGTGGGGTTTTTGTGGGTGGGGGGTGGGCGCGAGCGCTATGTGGTGTATTCTCTGTGTGGGGGGAACTATGTTTCGTGTATGGTGACCAGCCGGCCGGCTCAGGGAGATGTGGTGCCAATATATCGTAGTGGCCCGTGCAGTCAGGAAGTAGTCCCCTAGGTCTGACCCTCGTATGACGAACGCTCCTCATGGATGTTTTCGGTGAGGCAGCGGTCTGAATGGTGAGAGGCTTTCCAAACGGGTGGGTGAAGCAAAGCTAATATCCGAACACAACAGTGAACGGCGCTCGCGGACAGGGATCGTGGGTTGGGGGAGAGGGTGCAAAGCTCGGTCGCGGTGGGGCTGATGGTCACTGCGGTGACACTATTCGTACGTCATGCTCGGGGTAATAGACCCGGGTCCTACGGGTGTGATTCCGTGGAGGCTGGGTCTCACCGTGGCCGAAAGTCTGGCACTCCAAATGGGCAATGTTGGGGAAAAAACGAGGCACTGCTGGGTCTGTCCTATGACCAGGGCAATCCAGTAGTGTCTCACAAAAAAAATAAAAAAAAAAAAAAAAAAAAAAAAAAAAAAAAAGTTTCAGAATCAGACTGATGATAGCTGATAAGACAAATTTTTCTGCAAGTCAGTCTTGTTGCCTTATATGCAACCATTAAAAAGGTTAAGCTGAGCAGGTATGAAATAGGTGATGGAATAATACTTAGGCGATGGTCTAGTACGAGGCCCCATAAGAATAACATTAGTGGCAGAGCTTTACTGAACAGCCATAATTGAAGCTAGGGACATGAAAATTGGCATAGGGTTAGCCGAGATACTAAAATTGTAGACGCTTAACTTGAAAATTTTGAATTTTGAACTTCCATCCCTTTCTGGGGACTCAGCGCACAAATCTCATTCATAATGTACTCGTTTATGGAACTTCAATGTTTAAAAAAAAAAAAAAAAACTGTTGAGAGAATTACGAGAGCAATTCAATAGACGACTTGCAAAACCCTATTTTAGCAGAAAGTAAACAAAAAAACTTGACCCCAGTGACCCCAGTTCATTGTTGTTGTTATGTGTATAAATTTTGCTTATACATTAGACCGTATGGGAAATTTACGATTTTCACACCCAATATGTTACAAACCTATAATTCTAAATATGAAAATATCACCAGAATCTGCAGTTTTTGGCCATGTATAATGCTGAAATGCGTATCAGAAGAAGTTTTCTTTACTTCAATGTGGTAAACTTCATATGATACCAAATCAGCCAATTGCATAGGGGAAGCTATGTAACTAAGCAAGCTCCAGATTGTTGATTATTGCCACAGTTAAAATCAACAAATTGGAGTTTGCCTGGGGGGAATTGCATGGGGGAAGATACGTAACTAGGCAAACTCCAGTTTGTTGATTTTAACTGTGGCAATAATCAACAATCTGGAGCTTGCTTAGTTACGTATCTTCCCCCATGCAATTCGCTGATTTGGTATCATATGAAATTTACCATATTGATATAAAGAACACTTTTTCTGATACGCATTTCAGCATGATAAATGGCCAAAAACTGCAGATTCAGGTGATATTTTCATATTTAGAATCGTAGGTTTGTAACATATTGAAGTCTGTGTGTGAAAATCGTAAATTTCCCATAAGGTATACTGTAATGTCTAGTGTATAAGCAAAATTTATACACATATAATCAAAACAACAATGAACTGGGGTCAAGTTTTGTTTGTTTACTTTCTGATAAAATAGGGTTTTGCAAGTCGTCTATTGTTGCGGCTTGTAAAAAAACAATTGAATTCACTTTTAAGCTTGCATAAATCGCGAGGACTTCGTGAATCATTGTGAATGCCTAGCTGTTGCATCGTTGCAAAACGATCTAAACTGCATGGGTGCTTTAAGAAACCCTATGTGAATGGGCTATAATGCTATAATAGATACTGTACTGTATGTATGTACAGTTCTTAAAGTTAAAAATTGGAATGCATGCATTAGAATCTTACTTATGATTTCCAATTTTTAACTTTAAAAACTGTACACTGTACAACTAATGTAAAGTATGATATCATGTCAGTTGCAGCCGATTTGTATGCATGATACAGAGCCAGTAGAGTAGCTACCGGTAATAAAACTTAACAGTAGGCATATAATGGCAAAATATAAAATAAATATACAATGCAGGAGTAAGATAGCCATACTACCAGTGGTGAAAGCAAACCAGTGCCCGCCAGTGCGCACCAGTGCGCCGCACTGGTAAGACATTAATTTAGTGCCAGTGCAGCGCATTTGTAAGACACTGATCAAAATTTACTAAAAAAAAAAAAAAAACAAAAAAAAAAAAAAAAAAAACAAAAAAAAAAAAATCAATACTTTTTAATGAAAAAAAAAACAAAAAACAAAAACAACAACAACGATATTTGCAAGTGTGAACAGATCATATATAGCCAGTAGAATCAAAACCCGCTTTTTCCACTTGCCAGTAAGGCTTTTTTTTTTTAAATATTTTTACTTATAAAAATGAGCTTTATAGAAAGTGGTCAAAAGCGGGTTTTGAAACTAGTAGACACATATATGTTATAAAACATTATAATCATGCTCAATGCATGACAGTGTTTGTACTTTGATTTTATTTATTTTACGAAGTTTTAACTTGCATGTACTTTCTTTTAAAATTAAAAATTTGTATTACAAAAATAATTGAAATCCACTCTATTTACTTTTATTAATTTTTTTTCATAGCGTAAAAAATAAATTAATAATTTGTGATATAAAAATTGTTGCATTGTAAATAAATAGTAAGTGATACAGTAATTAAAACATTACATATTATAAAAGACTACACAATATAAAAATTAATTTTAATATTATATTTTACTCATAAATGACTTTTTATGAGGAGCCTAAGAACAGGTTTATTTATTATTATATTATTTTTTTTTAGATTTTTCAAATCAAAGAAATATTTTTTATACATTTGTTTTAAATATCTGTAATTCTGTATATAGGTTTACTATTTTATCTTCAATTTTTATATGAAGTGGTAATCGTTAGCACTCTTTTTTTTTTTTTTTTTAAAAAATTGTACTCTTTTATCTTTTTGGATTTTTTTTTTTTTTTTTTTTTTTAAAATGAATTTTTGAGACATTCAAAACAATAATTTCATAATTTAAAAAAATGTAACATTTATTAAATTATAAAACATTCTAAATTGTGTACAGCTAATTAAAAAAATTATATTCTATTAACACTGCTGCTAGATATAGACAACGAACATCGAAATGCTTGTTTCTGATTTTCTTTCATATTAAGTTATTTTTAAATTTTCATTAGCCAGCACAGGCAATATTTTTGATTTTTTTTTTTTTTTTCAATTTAATGTGACACTACATTTTTTTTTACTCGGTTAAAAATTTGAAAAAAACATTTAATTTTACTTATTTTGTGGGTTAATTCCCATAAGGCTTTTCAATATTTTTCCGTAACGCTCCTTAAAAAAATATTTTACTTGTAAATCCATCAAAAACCCATTAAAGAATTCATCATGGGTTACGTAGGTGCTTTTTAATTGGTACCATATTTCAGATGAAGTTTGGGTAAAAAGTAAAAAGCTGTTTACTATGGCATAAATTTGCATTATTAATGATTGTTTATTGCTTTTTCGCCATCAGATTATTGCATTTGTATGCATACCAGTATCAAACCATTCTGGAGAAAAAGAAAGGTCTACACCGGGCTTTGAACCCCGGATCTCTCAGTGAAATCTACTAGTCCTGATGCTCTACCGTTGAGCTATGTACTATGTAGCCATTTAATGTTCTCGTAAGTTTGAAACTTGTACTGTATTCATACAATGCACTTCTTTTGCAGTCAAACGCCATCATGATCGTACAGAAGTAAGAAATACAACAGAAAATATTTAAATAAATTTGCATGTTGAAAGCCTCCGAAACACCAAATTTGGGATTTTATTTGTTTTCATTTCTCAATTGAGGGCATGTTAAAATGTTTTTAGAAACTAAATAAGGGACTTTCCCTTACACTGATCCTCGCCATCTGTGAGTGGCGCTGCAACTTTTTGCAACTTGCAGTTCAAAATCAACCAATCACTTGACAGCATGACGTCATGCTGTTCATGATCCATCAATGGCTGCTCTGTGGTCAACCAATCGCAGAATCGCTTGGCAGCATGGCGTCACACACGAGCCGCGGTGGCCCGAGGTAGTTGTCTTTATCTCGCTAGTATTTGAAATTGAGCAGTGCTAGGGTGAAAACAATTGTACTGAAGCAAACTAGAATAGTTATACCACGTTTTGGTAGTGAAAGATGTTAACTTTTTATTTTCTTTTGTACCTAACTCGCGGTTCACAAAATTCCCCCCCCCCCCCATCTTCGCAATGTATTATTTCGTTTCTACATGCTTTGACCGTACACGAAGTTGCAGCGCCACTCGCACAGATGGCGAGGATCAGTGGAAGGACAAGTCACCTATTCTTTAAAAAAAATGTAATCGTTCACTCTACTGTATTTTAAATTTTATAAATCAATTTCAGTGCACCTAAATATAAAAAATAATAAGCCACGCCCCCTTTTCCCAAAAAATCGCACCTCTGGCAGGGGTTTGGGTTCTTCAGGCCTCTATCCTATCTGAAAAGCACTGGTAAGAGATTGAAACTATGTACAGTACTTTCACCAATGTATATGATACTACATACAGTATGTATGATATGCATACATGTACAGTATGCATAGTGTAGGTAAGTTGTACAAATTTCACTACTAACCACCACTGGTCCTTTCTTGGGTGGGCATTGCCCAACATGTTGTCACTTGCGGTATGTATGCACATGATATCATACGTATGCAATAGTATGCATATCGGTATGCTCTTGTTGGTCAACAACGTGTGGGGCCACAACAAAAGTATGCACACCTTTTTCTACTGTATACATACAGGAGTCACAAGCTCTTATAAATACAATATTCATTAGGAAGATATGCATGCAATCACAAGTTCTGATGAAGGACTAATGATTTTATTAGCATCCTAAGATTATGCATATGCATACAATTTTGGTTTTTGGCACTTCTAACGGCCATTTGTAGACTGCACGAGGTCATCTAAAAACCAAACAAAATTACTCTATTTACCTCTTTCTCAGATTTAATTTTCTTGAAAACGTCTTGAATGTGGGCATCAAGTTCTTTTTTCTTGGAAAACATCGTTATATGGAACAATTTTTAAGAAAATCAATTCTAAAGACGAAACTACAAACATTCGTCCATCATCGAATGAAATTCATGGGAACTGGCTGGGTCTACGCCGGTCGTAGACGCATTAAATCTACGCCGGAACTTTTTCAATGTTCAAAACATCCGTGACGTCACCCGACGTAGCTCTATTAAACCTACGTCGGTTGTATAAAACATATGATTCATGACGTCACTAATATAACAAATGCAATAAACGGAGCTAATTGTTCAAATTTTTTACTCCACTGACTTGTACGTGTAATTATATTATAATTGATTGTAATAAACGGTATTATGCAGAGTCTGTAGTAATTTTTATATTTATAAACTGTAAATATATTATATTTATATAAATAGTGCATATATATATATAATATTTAAATTATTAAAATATTATCAAAAATTCGCAACTGTAAAATTAATTCTGTATATAAATAATTATATATATATATTATATTATATACTATATAATATTATATAATATAATATTATATAATCATATACTAAATTAATTTAACTAAAAGGCAGCTATAGTGCAATTAAGTGACGACGAAGGTATAAAAAAAAAAAAACTTTCCGGCAAAACTGGCATAAGAAATAAAAGCGTACGTGAATTGAGTGAAATATATATAATTATATATTAATAGGAAGCTGTGACCTTGACGTCATCGCGACCTTTGTCCTGACATTATACTTTTACAAGAACAGATTGGGCGCACTACACGTAAGATCCTATATATTATTTATACTAGGGTGACCAGACGTACCGTTTTGACCGGTACAGTACCGTTTTAGAGTACCATGTCCCGGTACCTGTCCCCAAAGAGGCTCTCGGGACGCCTAAATGTACCGCTTTCGAACAAAATTTATAAAAGGAACATTTTTTAAAATTTTTATCATTAAAAAAATAAAAAAATTCATAGGAATGTGGTTTTGAATATTTACGAAAATGTACGGACGCAAATGATTTTGCAACTCCATGCCCCTTTTTTGTCGATCGCATTCGCAAAACAGAATATTTCTTCCAAAATTGCAGAATACATATATTTTGCATATACGCGCAAGTATGCATATACTACGTGAAATCAAGTCACTACTTTTCGATTAAATTTTGAATAAAAAATAAGTAAAAAACATTGCACAAAAATATCATCTCCTTTAATATTGATGATATTCACTTGATGGAAATTTCCAATAATATATGAAATTGAAAAAATCATTCTTATGCATTGTGGCGAGGCTGAGACAAAAATTTTTTTGTCTTTCTTTTTTTTATTTTCACAATAATCGTGTATGGATATTACGTAAATAAATAAATGGAAAATAATATGAGGGAAAAACGCCACAAATATTATTCATACAATCAAGTAATTTTAGCTGTTATTAAGCCCTATTTGAATGCTATAAATTAATTCAGCTATTTCACTCTATAACAAGAGTTCACACTATTTGCAAAATGAACTGCAGTTCGATTAAAAGTATTAATTCAAATTAATTTCTTGCTTTATACTCCATTTTTTTTTTGTATAATTTATCTTGTGACATTATATTAAGTTTTATTTATTTATAAACAAATATGTATTGCATTATTTAAGTAACACGTACATTTAGAAATATTGTGAATGGAGACGGAAAATTTGATAACGAAATTAAAAAAAAAAAAAAATCAATTTAAAATATTTAAATATAATTTTTGTATTGGGAAAGTATCCTTCGAAGGTATGCTTTTTGAGTATAATAAATTTCTTGTATTGCTTTTGTTTCTTTTTATTTTACATGTAACTTTACAACATGAATAGAATCGTGGCCAGGCCAAGAAAAAAGGTTAATTTTAGGAAATCAACTCACTGGCACAGTTTTCTTGCATGGTGACTATAATAAATATCTTTTTTTCTAATTCTATGAAAAATGTATATATAAAAAAATGCAATTATTTATATTATTTAAAGTAGAGTGAGCGATTGCATAATTTATTATTTTATTTCCTTAAAATATTTTAACCTGCCCTGCTTTATTGAGAAATGAAAACCAAAAAATTTCATCTCAAATAGCTTCATCGCAAAAAAATCCCAAAGTTTGTTTTTCTGAGCCCTTTAACATGCAGCCTTATGGATTATGGAACAGAAAACAGCGTTTTACTCAAACTTCGTCCGAACTATGGTATCAATTAAAAAATACTTACGTATAATCTATGACGAAAATTCTTTAATGGATTTACAAATAAAATAAATTTTTTCGGAAAAAACGGCTTCATAAAAAAAAACAATTAATTTGAAAATCCATTAAGAAAAAAAAAGTAAAAAAGGGGGCGTGGCACCCAAAAAAATCGCGCCTCCGGCGGGGGTTTTGGCCCTTCATGCCTCAATCTTGGGGGCATGTACCGTTTTGGACATCAAGATATCTGGTCACCCTAATTTATACGGAGCAATTTTTCGATCGCGGTATTGTTAATTCTTTACACAAGTTCTGTTTCCGAATTGAAAATCACGTATTGTCACTAACCTTTTACATTTGCCACTATTAAAATATTATTTGCAAACCCAGACCCCAGCTCAGTTTAAGTAAAAAGAAACTCTAAAAAAAATTCGCGGTACTTGTATTAATTCTGATTTTGGAGCGGGAAATTTGCGCAATATATGCCCATGCATGGTGTCAAAATCTACTGATCTTCAACATACGAATATCTTCCAGTAAAAATATGGCGACCAAATTGGCAGGTCAAAGATTCCCATTGAAATATTCCTTATGGGCAAATAAAAACCACAAAAATTCCAATTTTTTTTCCAGGAAAATGGTCCGTAAAAAAATATTTGAAAATGCATTGAAGAATTCATTATATATTATAGCTAGATAGGAACTTTTTGGACCAATTAATTAATAAGTTTTGAGTAAAAAGCTGTTTTCTGTTTCAATGTAAGACTACATGTTAAAAATTTAAAAGACCTCCAAAACACCAACTTTGGGAATTTTTTTGGTGAAGAATTTTTTATCGGAAGAAAATAAAATATTAAAAAAATGCAATCGCTCGATCGTCACTCTACTTTAATAAATATATAATAAACTGCATGGTCTGCATGACGTACATACGTACTTCATTACTTCGATTATTTGGTACGTCTATAAATTAATTCATGTATTTTTCGAGTACTAGCTTATAGCTCCAAAAATGTACTATATAGCTAACCTTCTAAAAGCAACATCGAATATTATATACCATTTCACGTCATATATAGCGGCCACCTACACCACCAAATATTAAAGTTCTTTGATTTTAATAAAATTAAATCACAGGACATGTTCGTATAATGAACCTACAAAAATGGTTTTTGTATTTTTCAAAAATATTCAAAATTGAGGGACAATGGGCAAATACGAAATGGCATCAGAATGCAAATGTAGCATACGGCGGCTCCAGTAACGCGGAAAATATTATGCATAAATTAAATTTGATTTTTTCTATGGATGCACAACCATATGTTTCTACAACATCCTGCTTTCAGATTTTCTCTATGGGTTTTAGTTTTTTTGTTATACCGGTTCCCGTAAGCCAAGTATGACGTTTTTGAAGCATTTGCTTTCCGCAGCCCAAATATAGGCTAAATTTTTTTTAAATAAAAAATTTATTCTATATAGCTCCTAAACATCTCTTCTTACCATAAAACTCCTAAAAATAAATTTTTTTTTTTTTTCTCAACTAATGGAGTAATGGCACAGTAAACGAAAAAGGGTACAATTCATTAAGGTACCTACTTTGTGGGCCAAAAAAGTCAATGTCATTCAAACTTTAGGAGAATTTTAATGACTCGACTGGAATCCTCGATCGTATCTTAATTAGTAAGAATAAAAAATAATCTCGATGTACCTCTCGAGTATTTCCTTGCAAAAGCTACTGGGGGTTAATATCAGGTCAGTCCAATAATTTCTGTCCAATAAGGAGATGGGCTTGGGTCAATAGATTTCGATGAATTTCACATATATATTATGTTACACATCTAACCTAGTTTGATGAGGTTTGGGCATTATTTTTCGAAATTTCAAAAAAAAATAAACAAATTTCAGGAATTTTCAAAAAATCAATAAAGAGGGCAATCTCGAGAGATAAAAAAAAATGTATCTTAAATTCTGCTACACATAGAATTATAATTTAAATTTTTTCAAGTTTTTAGTCAGATTGTCAAACTTTTTTGCATTGAAAATTTTGACCTTGAAAATTTATTAAGGTCAAAGGTCAGAGGTCAAACTACAAAAAGCGTATAACTTCATACCAAAGCACATTGTTAAAAAAATCAAGATATGGGTTTTAAACAATGTTTATCCTTCTATAAAAAAACCGGTTTCAAATTTATGGAGAAATTCAAAATTTTGAAATTACAATTTTTTTTACTAATTATTCCGAGATTTTTAGAAAAAAAAAATCGAGTTTTGTCATGAATTTTACACAGGTTACTCATCTGACCCAGGTTGATAAGATTAGGAAATAATTTTTTCAAATAAAAAAAAAAAAAATCAAAATTTGACCGTGAATTTCGATTTTTTTTTTTTTTTTTAAATTTGAAAAAATTATTTTCAAACCTTATCAACCTAGGTCAGATGAGTAACCTGTGTAAAATTCATGACAAAACTTGAAAATATTTTTCAAAAAACTTCGGAATAATTAATAAAAAAAAACGCAATTTCAAAATTTTGAATTTCTCCATAAATTTGAAAACGGTTTTTTATAGAAGGATTTAAACCTATATATATCTTGAATTTTTTAACAATGTGCTTTGGTATGAAGTTATACGTTTTTGTAGTTTGACCTCTGACATTTCACCTTAATAAAATTTCAGGGTCAAAATTTTCAATGCAAAAAAAGTTTGGCAATCTGACTACAAACTTGAAAAAATTTAAATTATAATTCTATGTGGAGCAGAATTTAAGATACAAATTTTTTTATCTCTCGAGATTGCCCTCTTTATTGATTTTTTGAAAATTCCTGAAATTCGGGTTTTTTTGAAATTTCAAAAAATAATGCCCAAACCTCATCAAAACCTAGGTTAGATGTGTAACATATGTGAAATTCATCGAAATCTATTGACTCAAGCCCATCTCCTTATTGGACTGACCTGATATTAATCTGGGGTAACTCCCTTTATATAGTACTACTCTATACGCACCGCGTGCGCACCTCGTCAGATCCGTGATATCACGAAGCGGCAGAGTGCTGTTGTGTTTATTGCAGGGACCGGATGCACGCATTTTTTTCGTGCATCCGAGATGCGCATCCGGATGCAAATTAATTTTTCGTGCATCCATGGATGCGCATCCGGATGCAAATTTATTTTTCATGCATCTGGGATGCGCATCCGGATGCATTAATTTTTTCCCGTGCATCTGTGATGCACGGATGCGGATGCAAGCCCATTTTTGCGCATCCGTATGCATCTTGCATCTGCATCCGATCTTTGGTTTTTATAATACACTTTGTTTCTTGCAATTTTAAACGACAAGTGGCAAATAAATGTTAAAAAAATGACTCGTGTTTAAGATTTATTTAGAGGCCTTTAGCAAAAAACCTGATAAAAAAAAGAGGAAAAAAAGAACAAAATGGATGCAAATTTATTTTTCGTGCATCCGTGGATGCGCATCCGGATGCAAATTAAGCAAATTTATTTTTCATGCATCTGGGATGCGCATCCGGATGCATTCATTTTTCCCTGTGCATCTGGGATGCACGGATGCGGATGCAAGCCCATTTTTGCGCATCCGTGTGCATCTTGCATCTGCATCCGCATCCGATCCCTGGTTTATTGACATGAAATTTATGCAAAAATAATATTTTATTGCATCTATGAAATAAACTTGCTACTAAATTATGTCACTGAGATAATTTTCCTTCTATATATATATTTGCTACCATTTTTACGCAAAATTCAATCCCACGTACCTATCTTAATTATAATAGCAAATGAAAGGAAAATTATCTCAGTGACGTAATTTAGTAGCAAGTTGCAAGGTTATTCCATAGATACAATAAAATATTATTTTTGTGTAAGTTTCATGTCAATAAACACAACAGCACTCGGCCGCGGCGTGCTATCACGGGTCTGACGAGGTGCGCACGCGGTGCGTATAGAGGGAGTTACCCCAGTATAGCTTTTGCGAGGAAATACTCGAGAGGTACATCGAGATTATTTTTGATTCTTACTAATTAAGATACGAGGATTCCAGTCGAGTCATTAAAATTCTCCTAAAGTTTGAATGACATCGACTTTTTTGGCCCGCAAAGTAGGTACCTTAACGAATTGTACCCTTTTTCGTTTACTGTGCCATTACTCCATTAGTTGAGAAAAAAAAATATTTTTATTTTTAGGAGTTTTATGGTAAGAAGAGATGTTTAGGAGCTATATAGAATAAATTTTTTATTTAAAAAAAATTTAGCCTATATTTGGGCTGCGGAAAGCAAATGCTTCAAAAACGTCATACTTGGCTTACGGGAACCGGTATAACAAAAAAACTAAAACCCATAGAGAAAATCTGAAAGCAGGATGTTGTAGACACATATGGTTGTGCATCCATAGAAAAAATCAAATTTAATCTATGCATAATATTTTCCGAGTTACTGGAGCCGCCGTTTGCTACATTTGCATTCTGACGCCATTTCATATTTGCCCATAGTCCCTCAATTTTGAATATTTTTGAAAAATACAAAAGCAATTTTGTAGATTCATTATACAAACATGTCTTGTGATTTTTATCAAAATCAAAGAACTTTAATATTTGGTGGTGTAAGTGGCCACTATGACGTGAAATGGTTCTAATAATATATTTATATATATAAATTTATATATATAAATATATAAAAATTTATTTGAAAATCCATTAAAGAAATCATCATAGATTACGTACGTATTTTTTAATTGGTACCATAGTTCAGACGAAGTTGGAGTAAAAAGCTGTTTTCTGTTTCATAAGGATGCATGTTAAAGGCCTCCGAAACACCAACTTTGGGATTTTTTGTGGTGAAGCTATTTGAGATGGAATTTTTTGGTTTTCATTTCTCAATAGAGGGCGAGTTGAACTATTTTTAGAAAATAAAACATTCAAAAAAATTAAATCGCTCACTCTACTTTAGGTCATGATCTATGCAACAGCATGGTAGCATGCCAAAAATATTTCTAATATTTTTTATATATTTTTTTCCTATATACTATATAAAGATAACCCAATGCTCAAGTAATCGTATTGATTTTGTAAAATAACACAATTATCAAAAGACAGTAATGGAATTATGAGACGTACGTCCATATTTGTCATGGTTGCGCTTTTTTTTGATAATGTACAGACCTTAATAAAAAAATGCATGCTTGGCTAATTTTTATTCCTTGCATTATGTACCACGGTTATAGCCTAGCAATTGTAATATTGGTCAGTAAAATTCACAATAAAAAATATATTTGCCAAACGGCAGCGACGCAAAGTTGGCTCCGAGCACTATAATAGGTGCAAGAATGGGCTTGCCTAAAAACCTCGCCGCAATAAAGATATTTTCTATTCTATATAATATACAACAGTGCGCCAGGGGACCATTTTATGCTTATTTCGTAATATCGCTTTAACTTTTTAGTTTATATCTATGAAATTCAAAAATATTATTAATTCATCTTGGTACGTCCTTAATTCTTAGGCCTTCCTATAAAGTCTATAAACACATCAAATTTTTTTTAAACAAAATCTGAGGGGGGTTTATATTTCTTTACGGGACTATTTTTTCCGGAAAGAAAAAATGAGATATTATTATAGAATGTGAAAATTTTAGTGGCTTCATAATCGAAAGAAGGGGTAAAAAAATATATTGTACTGTGAATTTTTTCAGATTTTTCTGAGACCGGGAACTATTTTTAAAAAATTATTGAAAGTCTAATTTTATGACGTCACGGGCGGCACAGCCCTATCCTTTTTCTTAAGGAGTACCGCACGTGACGTCATCAAAATAGAATTTCAATAATTTTTTAAAAAAGTTGCCAGTCTCAGAAAAATCTGAAAAAATTCACAGTACCATATTTTTACCCCTTCTTTCGATCAAGGCGATCAAGCCACTAAATTTTTCATATTCTACTATCTCATTGTAATTTTTGTGGGTAAATTTCTCATAAGGAATTTCGATTAATATAATATTTCGCCTATAATGGACAACATGCATGAAAAATTTTTATTGCAGAAATGAATAGAGGGTACCAAATTATGCTACTCTGAAATTTTTCATATTTTTTTGAAACCCAGAGCTATTTTTAAATAATTATTGAAAGTGCGGCCACGCCCTGGAGGCGTCAGTAGGCGTATCCAGTCTCTATCCTTTTTATTAAGAATTCAGAGGTGCCAACTGAAATCACAGTACTTTCAATAACTATTTAAAAATAGTCCCGGGTCTCAAAAAAATCTGAAAAAATTCAGAGTAGCATAATTTGGCACCCTTTATCCATTTCTGCAATAAAATTTTTTCATGTATGTTGTCCATTCACGCTTCTATTTCTTTTGCCGGAAAGTTTTTTTTAAAGTAGAGTGAGCGTGTTCATTTTTTTTAATATTTTATTTTTTAAACATAGTTTAAGCTGCCCTCTATTGAGAAATGAAAACCAAAAAATTCCATCTCAAATAGTTTCACCACAAAAAATTCCCAAAGTTGGTGTTTCGGGCGGCATTATGGAACATAAAACCGCGTTTTACTCCAACTTTTTCTGAACTATGGTACCATTTAAAAAATACTTACGTAATCTATGATGAATTCTTTAATGAATTTTCAAATAAATTTTTTTTTACGGGGTCGTTTTCTTGGAAAAAAATCATGAAAATCCTTATGGGAATTAATACCCGCAAAAACTTAAAGATTTTTTTCCGAAAAAACGGCTCCGTAAAATATTGTTTTATTTAAAAATCCATTAAAGAATTCATCATATAGATATTACGTAGGTATTTTTTAAATGGTAGCATATAGTTCAGAAAATGTTGGAGTAAAACGCGGTTTTATATGTTCCATAAGGCTGCACGTCAAAGGCCTCCGAAACACCAACTTTGGGAATTTTTTGTGGTGAAACTATATTTGAGATGGAATTTTTTGGTTTTCATTTCTCAATAAAGGGCATGCAGCTTAAACTATTTTTAGAAAATAAAATATTAAAAAAAATGCAATCGCTCACTCTAGCTACTTTAAATACCTCTCCGCTTAATTTTGCACTGCCTTATAATTTATTTTTTATTTTTTTTTAGTATATTTATATATATTATAATTGCTACATATAATTTAATAATATATATTAATAATTTAGTTTAATTATATACACTATATATATTATATTTACAGTAAATAAATATAAAAATTACTATATTATAGACTCTGCATATTAAAATACCGTTTATTACAATTATTACAATAAATTATTATAATATTATTAATTACACACGTTACACGTACGATCGAGTCATTGGATCGAGTAAAAAATTTGAACTTCAGCCTCGTTTATTGCATTTGTTATATCAGTGACGTCATTAATCATATGTTTCATACAACCGACGTAGGTTTAATAGAGCTACGTCGGGCGACGTCACGGATGTTTTGAACATTGAAAAAGTTCCGGCGTAGATTTAATGCGTCTACGACCGGCGTAGACCCAGACAGTTCCAAATTCATGCCGGCTGGGCCTACCAAACAAATGCCATTTTCATCGTGTGCCACAAAAACAAATGAAGCTCTACTTTTAATGACGTGACATAACAGCGGGGGCGCTGGTAGTAAATGGTACTAATTACTTCAACTTTTACTCGTCAGAGTGCGCTACTGTACAGAAGCTTAACCGCCTCTTCAGGACAAAATTGAAACTAAATCGAAGTTAGGCAACCCGCTAGACAATTTAGACGCGCAATTTTTAAGGGATCTATTTATTTTATGAGTCAGTAATTATATACAAAATAAAGCCTTTTACAATCAATCAGCTACTTAAATCAGCAACCACATAACGTGTTAAGTTATAAAGAGCTTTACTAACACTGAATATCATTTGAAAACTGCTGAATTAAAAAAAAAATTGAAAAAAATAATATTGAGATATTGCGGTATAGCCTCACTGCAAAAATACATTATTTTAAATTGCTGATTTTTTATTCTTGTGAAGACTATCATTAAAATTTAGTACTTACATTTGAAGAAATAATTAAAAAGAACACATTTTAACACATTTCAGAGCTCTGGTCCATGAATTACTAAAATGAGATGATTATGCGTTTTTGGTTTTAGTCTAGAAGAATTGTCTTCAATGTGCAGTCAAGCTTAAAATGCCGTTTTCTATTTTTCAATGATTTCTTTATTACTAAAGCAATAAAAATGAATTTTACACCAAACGATTTATTATTAAATTCTGTGTAACTATTGGTTGAAACATTTTTCTTGCCATTTTGTCCGAAAAAAGTTATTATCGAAATTGTTCGAAAAATTTCGGTTAAGGGGCGTAACAGTTAACTTGGCGCCAAAATTATCGCACAGCTGTTCGGAGAGAAGCCAAGTCTGCCGAGTCTCGTTTTATTAAATATGTAGTGTTTTTCTCGCTGCTGCCTTTAAAAGAGATACAAATATCAAGAAAATAAAACATATTAAATGTGAGTATTATGTTTTTTATAAGAAGTGTAATGTTTTTCGTCAATAACCAAGCTAGCAAAGTTCACGGTGTGCAAATGGCTTATCACTCTTTCATCAATATGCATACTTGTGGATTATTTACTTGCTTCTACTGTTAAAAAAATTTACACTTAACTAGAACTAGAGAATATCCTCTATTATACTGAGACTTAAATACTACTGTAGTTATACTTGTACATCATTTACATCGAAATTTACTGCCTGAGCTTTTTCGATCTAGAGCGTTTTAAAAGGTAAAGGTTTTTGGCAACTTCTGGCTCATTTTTCCAAATTGCCTTTTTTAAGAAAGTTAATGCTTATAAAATTATTGACTTATTTTACAGTAAATTGGGTAATGTGTATCCAAAATAGAAGGACAGTCTGTAACTACATAGTAGGCTAGAATATATATGTCACTAAAAGACTGTGCAATTTGTGGGATGTTTTTATTAGTACACATGCCATGGCATACAGTGTGCATATGCATACATATGTATCTGCAGAGCTGTAGCTGCCATAGTAATTGTGGTGATTTATTAAAAGAATTCAGTACTGTGTTCTTATTTTAGCTAGAAATAAAATTAATAAAATTGGTGTGAGATCTGCAGCTATGCAACCACATCCCACAGCTGAAGGAAAAACAGAGAAAAAGATACTAAAAGATTGGTGTTTACTGTTTTCTGATGACTTCATATTTTCTAGCAAGGCATTTCTATACACAACGAACCTGTTGTAATTTACTGTTGAAACACATCATTAAATGCCCTGCTGGTTTTTTCTTAACAAATGTTTCTTACTTCCCACTGTGTCTCACGAACACCCTCCCTAGCATGTTTTCCTCAGCCGCAGGCAAGTGCCGGGATGGATTTGTAAGGCCGTGGCCGCCCCCGTTCCAGAAGAGCCCGAAAAACGCTCAAGTTAGGGTTTCGGAAGGTTCGGGGTTTGAAAGTAGTATGTAATTAGTAAATAGAAGTACCCAATAGGGTTTGATTAAAAACAAAAATAAATAAAAATAGTAAAACTAAACATGAACATAACAATAACTAAAATGAAGCTGATTAAATTTAATTAAGGATTGACCTCAGTTGATTGAGATCTCGGAATCAGCTCCCTTAAATGCTACAAGATTTGTACTTTACAGAGAACTTAGAACTCACCATCAATAGGTGGCATGTAAATTTTGAAGTGGATCCGTCTAATCAATTTTGAGAAAACTGAGGTAAAAGTTTAACATTGGCCTTATGGACGGGAACCGGAAATGGAGCTGTTGGGAGGAAACCGCCCCCTTGAATCTGCTCAAACCATAAGCAATCGAGTTTTAGAGCATTATCAAATTTTTCATCTGATTTTTCATCTTCATTTGATTCCGTCTGACAGAAATTTCCTTTGACTCGCATAGTACCTGAGGTCAATTGTTAATGAAGTGGAATCTGAGCCAGTGGCATAGATAAGGGGGTAGTTTGAAAAGTTTATCCTGACCCCCAAACATTTGTGGCTTAGGGAGGTTACATGGTCTATGGGTGGGTTTGCTTTCCATCTCCCCCACCACTCAGTTCTTTTGTCTCTTTTATTTTCCAAAATATCAGAGCAAGGAAACTTCAATGAGCTAAGCCATGCCCTGAATCTTGTGGCTCACCTGTGACTTTTTCAAAGCACTCGTCTTCGTGCTGGGATGGTCGCAATCCTCTGTCTGCTGCTGCTTGCGCTCTGAGCTGACGCAGCTTGGCGAGGCCTCCTAGAAGTTGCTGCCAACGTCGACCCTCAACTTGCTTTCGGTGAACCTCCCCTAGAACCGCGTCTGCCTCGCGACGAGTGTCTTCCTCCTGCAACCAATAACGTCACTAACATTAAATTGCTTTAAGCAATTTTTGGTAGACTGTTTTAAGTTGTCCTTAAAGGACGTATCCGTGGGTTTAACAACGTATTTTCCATTTAAACTAATCGTAAAACTGCATAATTATAGGGGAATTAAAATATTGATAGGTTTTTCGTAGTCTAGAAAAAAAACTGTTAACTTGTTAACTAATATGCATGTGGCAACCCTGTTGTATGTATTAGTTAACAGAGTGCGCGCGCAACTGCTATATCCGTCCAGTACAATGCGCAGTTGCCACATTTGTTTGTTAACTATTTTGATATAGTTAACAAATAAACAATTTTTTTTCTAGGCTACGAAAAACTTATCAATATTTTAATGCCATTATAATTATTCAGTTTTACGATTACAGTATTTTAGATATAAAATACATTGATAAACCCACGGATTCGTCCTTTAAATTATTGGCAGCAAGTAAGAAAGAAAAAACATATTTCCTTTTATTTTTAAACACAATAAACTGGGTGCATGAATATTATATTTTCCTATAGAAAAATACAATATTGTAATTGGTTGGAATAACAGTGACATTAAACCTGACAAAATTTACATGCTTAAAGCACTAGTAAATTAAATATAAACATTATAGATAATTAATTCAGTAGAAATAACGTAGGTTAATTACTGACCCGCTTGGCTCTTTCTACTTCATCCTGTCTCTGTCGCCTCCACTCGTCAATATACAGGTGCTTTGCCTGCCTGCTGGCTTCCCGTGCCTCCTGATCACGCTTCAGCTCTGCCCTGCGTCTTTGCTGAGCACGTCGCTTGGCTGCTCTCCGTGTTAGCATCAGTGGTAGAGTCTTCATGTTTTTTTTGGCATCATCAAGGCGAGAAGTCAGCAGCATGAGTTTGTTCTGTAATGTTAAATATTAGCCTCAATACCGCAGCCTGGTTACTAAATACTACTATTTGTGGATATTGTCATGTACAGTATGTATTCAGGAAAATAAATTGTTTAGGAACAACTAGACTAGTGCTCTCCTTACTTTTCCTGATACATTCACAAAACCAGCTCTTTGGTGTAGTGGTTAGTACACTTGGCTCTCGTCCGAGAGGTCCCCGGTTCAAATCCCGAATGCGGCAAACTTTTCGCGATTTGGGATGGGTGTGACTGGCTACTAGATGAAAGAGTTGGTAGGAGGAAGGCAGCTTACGGCTGTCTATACTCCGTTGGGGTGATTGAAACCGCGGAATGTTGTGCAAACAACATACGTGCCCCACTTAGAAACGGTAATTAACTGTCTGGCGTGCAGACTGGGTATTAGGAGCCTCAGAGAGCACTGTGAACAATGTTGAAAAACAAGTTCCGCCATTGGTAACCAACCAACCAATTTATTTGAAAAGGCATACTCTATTTATCTATGCTATTGTAGTTACAGTTTCATCTTTTCAGACAGATACAATGTTCCTCGAACCCATGATGGCCATGGCTTTAAGTAAATATTCTTATTATTATTATAAAAGCAATCACATTTTGACTGTCAAGAGAGTCTTCAGCATAATATAAAATCACAAATAGAGAAAAGGAATCAGTACTACATTTTTATTTTAACAGCCATATCTTTTAGAAAGTATCTAGGTGTGCATAAGTGTAAATAATAGTTTGTATACCTTGATTTCACTAGTTCTGTTGACCATTTCTTCCCACTTGGACTGCTCACATTCTTGGTTTTGATGCATCTCAACCTGCATCGCTCGTAATTCTTGCAAGCAGCGGGAGGTAGACACCAGCAGTTGACGCACTTCGTGGATCTAAACCAAACCAGACTGATACAGTATATGTAGTTGTTATAATCATATATATACATTATTCTAATTATACATGGCAATCAGACACTTAACCTAATCAAAAGTTACTGATTGTGAGTACAAATACATGTTACATTGTCCCAAGTACGCCAGTGTAAGTGTGTAATAATTAATACAATGGAGCCCAAGCCTAGGAATGTTACGTCATGTTCCGTCACTTGGCCACACTGCACAGCATATCTAGTCTCCCAATTACTCCTCTCACTGCTCCACCTGCTTTTTCTGTGCAATGTTCTTATTATTAGTTCCTAATGCCTGAGGACTTAACCAGTTTACATATACTGTATTAAATTAATCTAGATTATTGGTACTGTTCAAAACTGGAATACCATTTTTTAAATGTTTTTGTGTCAATAGGAAACATCATATCAACATGAGAAAATTATTGTATGCTGTCCTGGTATCCATTTAACAGGCTAGTTTAAATTTATTAAACTGCCCTGGATATTATCAAAAGAGATATTCATACAGGTTAGAGATTATAGAAAGTAAGGAAAAAGCACAACATCACGCTCAGTCTATCAGAACAAGTCATTTTAAGAGCAGAGAGAACAAAGCCTATCTCTCGACAGACTAAAAAGAAATTCCTCAATGATAATAAAGGCCATAAAATTAAAAATCATTGTTATCTTAAATGATGTATGTAGTGTTAATATTTTCAGCTTTTAATGTTTTTTACATAATTAATCAAACTAAAAAATTGGGGACATACATGACCAAAATGTGTCAATTCCACAAAATACAAACCAATCAATCAAGCTAAAGAATTACTACTACATATGGTATGGTAATTACAACATTAGTACATTAGTGAAAGGACTACCTCATTTAGTGGAGTCTTACTTTGATAGTTGTGGAGCGTTCTTTGCATTTGCCAGTTGAGATCTTGTTCATCTTAAGTAGCCATTGTCTGACCCATGCCTTGTCTTCACTGGCTTGTTGTTGCCAAGGGCTGGGATGCCTGGTAGGACTACAAGCGAGCAAAGAGAAGTGGCTGGGCCCAACAGGAAGGTAGGGAGGGCCAGTAGTGTTGTACAAAGTGTTAGGCCCAGGGACTTGTGGAGACATTGAGAATGGCCCAGGTGGTGTCGAAAATCGAGGCGGAGCAAAGCAAGAGAGCTGGGTAGGTGGCGGGCTAGTAAAATTTTGAGGAGGAGGGCAGGAATAGTTTAAACATAAAGGGGGTGGTGAAGAAAATGCTGGTGGTGCATGAGATTGCCAGTTCTCATAATTAAAGCTATGCTGGCCACGCTCTGATGAGTTGTTCATCATTGGGAATGTTTTCTTATATGTATTTTTTGCCAAATTTTAACAGTAATATAGCAAAAAAATAATAATAAAGTAAAAAAGAAAAATACACTAATAATTAGTTATATTTAAAAAAATAAAAAATTAATTGGAATCATAAATGTTAGAATTAAAAAAAAATCAATGTAAAATGCAAATGTTAAAGTTTTATTATTATTATTATTTTGTTTTAGCAAATTGAGAATGAAACTGTTATCTTAGTTGGCTGCCTCAATTTGAGCTTGAGCTGCTTGCAGAATATCTTTAGCTGCTGTGTACTCTTGAGTGCCCATGAGTTCTGTTTCTGCATCTACTAAATTTTTTAAATCCTCATAAGCTTTGACCAAACGCCTTTGACATTCAGGAACCATCATACGAGCTTCTTGAAGGACCTCCTCTTGTTTGCGGATGTGATACTCATCTTCCTCTGGAAATAATAAATAAATACACCGTAAATAAATAAATATACAGTACAGTATAAATAAATACATACATACATAACATGACGCCATATCCATTTGAATAGCTTTGACTTTGCAAATCTTGTTACTTCTCAAACCAATTTTTTTTGTGATCTCCAGGCGTGAAGGTGATGACCAAGGATGGCATGTAGAGGAGTGGGGTCGAGACTTCCGTAACCAACCCTACGAGCCTCTCAAGGACATTGGCAAAATGGCACCCCACGACACAGGCAGGGACTCTGCAGAAAGACACCTGGTGAGTGAAGTTAGAACTACTCCAGCTTAAAAACAAGGAGTCGTTTTGCTAGATATAAAGTATATACCCATGATTAGACACCATACACTTATTTAGCAATACTTCCCGACCTCTAAAAATCCGAAAAAAATCAGAGGCATGACTTTGCACCTTTTATTGAACTCTATAAGGGGCATTCACAAAGCCTTAAGGCCACATTTAAGGCTCAATAATTTGAGACCAGAAATTTTGTGTCGAAAAAACACGTCTAAAATCAAGCTTTAAATTATCGAGCCTTAAATGTGGCCTTAATATGACTTTGTGAATGCCCCTTTATTCGTTTTGAAAAAAAAAAAAAAAAAAAAAAAAAAAATGAGGTCAATCCTCTATATTGCTCTTTTCTATAATTATATAGAGCTTTTATTTTTTTATTTTATTTCACGTACAACTTAATTTAAAACGGTGCTGAGTAAAATTATCACAAAAGTCTTTATTAGTGAAGCAAAATATCAGAAACCAGAGCCGTTACTTGCAAAAGTTAGCTATCTATCTATTTACTATTATACATAATTATATATTTTTTAAATTGTGTAAATATAAATGTATTTATTAATTTAGTTGAAGCAGTGTAGTGTAGTGGTTAGAGCACTTGACTTTGGTCCGAGAGGTCCCCGGTTCAATTCCCGAAACCGGCAGACTTTTCGTGACTTGAGTTGGGTGTGACTGATTCCTAGATTATGGAGTTGATAGGAGGAAGGCAGCTAGCTTATGGCTGTCTATACTCCGCTGCCCCGCAGTATTGCACTGCCACTGCAGGCTGCACAAATCTGGTAGTAGGAGCCCAGAACAGTGCAGGAAAGGGTTCTGGGAGCCTGGTAAGCCCCAGCATGGTCGCAAGATAACTCTTACTGACAAGGCTAAATATCGGCCTGGCCACACCCGGAAGGGTAAAATAATGTCAAGGGTATTAACTTTTTAAAATAAATACAAAATAACAAAAATAATAATTCATTAGTTTTAAGGAAAATAAACCATTTCGGTTGTGATATATATTTTAAAGGAAAGGATAGGAATAGCCAGCAAGGCAATTCCTTGACTCTGTAAATATTAAAAAATTTCCCTCCTTGTATATAAATTTTCCTTCTTGTATATACGTTTCCCCCACCTTGTAAATATTTAAAAAATTTCCCAATTTGCAAAACATTTTCCCTTCCTTGCCCACCCCCCCACACCTCTCTCCTTACCTTCCCCTCTCCCTGCCTTCCCCTTTCCCTTCCACGCTAACCAGCTAGCCAGAAACTTTATTAAAATCAGTTTACTTCTCTCTGGACTGATGAAGCACCTAGACGGTGCGAAACGTCTTCAAAATGTAGATATTTAACTATTTTTCGAGTGAAACTGTGACCGCAAGATTTTCTCCTTCCGTGACTTTTCGATCGGTAAGGCCTTGCTGGTTATTCCTATCCTTTCCTTTAAAATATATAATTCATTAGTTCGTGGTGTAAAAAAAAATTAAAAAAAAAAAATGTGTAGGATTTCAGTATTATTATTTTAATTTTCTTGTGAAGATTCTGATTTGACTAAAAGCCACAACAGTCCATATATAAAACAATGTTAATACAAAATGCTAAATATATCAAAATTGTCTCCGATTTTAGTTAATTTCTCATGAAAAATAATTTCCATGAATTATGAATGTTTTCTACAATTTTCAGAGAGTTGTCTAAGCCTATTTCTTATACCACTGACATCAATCCTTAACTCTGCTGTACCCAACTAATGCTTGGTTTGTCTTCAGCGTTTCTCTCTTGCCTCTGAGCATCTTCTCGAGCTGCTTGCCAGACAGGAGGGGGGGAGAGGGGCTGCAGTCTCTCGTCAAGGAAGCGTCACTCGCTCTGCTGCAGGCCGACAAGCTGGCCGAGGCTGCCGTCATGTGTGACCGTTTCGCCACCAGCAAACTGCCGCTAATGGTACGTCACCTAACAAGCGCATTGTTATCTATCAAATCAGTGTGCCTCGCGATGCTCATTTGTCTAAGGTCCATCTTGCACTTGAAAGTGAAGTTTTTTTTTTATTTTTTTTTATTTTTCTTGGTTATACAACATGATGTAAAAATATAAATCTTGCATCATTCACTGTTTTTTTCAGTTTGGACTAAAGTTCCATACAGGAATTTTCCCTAACAAATCTTTTTATTGTTAGTGAAAAAAAAAAAAGTTTTGTTTTTTTACATACAGTATTATAGGTTTAGCCACCATAATATATTGTAGCATTTGACTAATTCAACCAGGGAAATGTGGAAACTTCAATCAGCATGATGACCATTAATATATAACTGTATATGAGAATGCATCATTATATATAGTGTGCTTCAGTATTATGTAACGTACTAGAAAATCAACATATTCCTTGTAATTTTGTGCATTGGATTATGCAGTTTATTTCTTTTACATAAAAAAAAAAAAAATGAGAATTTGCTTTCATGCCTTAATATAATGTGTTAAAATGACTTTTTATTTAACTTTTACTGTTATACATAACATTATATAGATGAAAAAAAATGCATTTATTATTATACGTAACATTATTATTATTTTTTTATCAGTTATATTTCAGTTATTTATCACTCGCTGATGACCCAGCTGCATGAGTGTGAGCTGAAGTATTAGCACACCATGACGAAGAGGTGCTATATGGTTCCTGTGCTCCTCCATTACTACATACCGGCCACCAGCTGATGGCCTGGCTGATAAGGATGAGCAGAGCACTGTTGTGGAGGGACTGTGCGCTACATGTGGCTCCTTGCAAGTTCCTCCAGTACTCCCACAGCTACAGCATTGTGGGTTTCTGTTAAACATTGTTTGGTTTTTAATGTATGTAATAAAATTGTTTTTCAATCTCCAGCGAAACTTTAATTTGGTGTAAGTAAAATTTCATTATCATTGTATAATTAATTATAATTAATAAATATAATATACAAACAAAATATAAAACTAATATAATGATAATGAAATTTGGCTATACCAACAAAATGCATGCACATCCAGCTATATCTGAAGCAAAAATGTGTGCAGTTTAAGGTTTTGCCGTGTGTTAAAATTAGCTAAATTTTCACATGCAATCATCCCATATATTATATTAATTACTTGAATTGTGTCTGTGCATGGGTAAAGAATGCTTAAATATCATATACTGTAATTATGACATATATATATATATATATATATATATATATATATATATATATATATATATATATATATATATATATATATATATATATATATATGTGTTAAGGGGAAATATGGTAACAGGCTCAATGTTAAAAAAAAAAAAAAAAATCCCACACATTATGACAAATTATGACAAAAATTTAAAATGTTTTCCTCTACATCCCCTCTATCAAGCAGTAGCTAAAATTAAAATATCAGGTGTACCAATTCAAGCTTTTCTTTAGTTATGGATTTTTATACCTGATATTTTGGCTACTGATAGGGGATGAAAGGGAGAACATTTTTTTTTTCAGAATTTTCATGTGGGATTTTTTTTTTAAATAATAAATATAATATTATATGTATGTATGTATATATATATTATATATATATATATATATATATATATATATATATATATATATATATATATATATATATATATATATATATATATATATATATATATACACAAAATTCTTTATAAATTCTATTAGTTCCTACAATCTATGTTTTCATGGCATATATATATAGATGTATGATATATGTTGAGGTTTAAATTATAGGACAAGTCGGGGGAATACATGGCATGCATGACAAAAACATGTGTCAATTGCCTCAAAATACCAACCATGCAATCAATCAATATATATTATATATATATTAAAATTCTAATACAGGGAAAAATACAGTATTACAAATCATGAAATTGTAAAATCTCCATTATATAAGGGAAAAATTGAAAGGTAATTTTAAATGTATCAATTAAGTGATATTTAATTAATGTAAAATCATGGATAAAATACTTCATTATGTGTGAAATAATTAAGTAAAGTATACACTACTCTGGCTATATATGTGTGTATAATATATTAAATATATATATATATTATAGTTCAGAGATATCGCCGATAATCGAGCAATCAGAGGATTGTTAATTTAATTAATAATTACTGTATAAAGTATAGGTAAAATAAAAACAGTATATATATATATATATATATATATATATTAAATATTCTAGCTTAACTTATATATCACTAATTCTCAGAGTAAATTAAATTTTCTGTCTTAATTAATTTTTACATGTGGAATTTAATTAGTGCATCATGTAAAAATATATATTAATTAACTTTCTAAAATTATTAAAAGCGAGTCTCTTGAATACATTATTATACAAAATTATAGTTTTTTGTTAATTGGAATTAACATATTATATAATATATATAAATATATATTTTACCTAATATTATTTGAATTGGTTTCAATTTATCCCCCCTAAAAACATGCTTTCTGCAAGTAGTTCATAAACTTTTTTACCAAGGGCAGCACTGTTGACCGGAAATGGCCGCCATTTTTGGCACACAATGAAAATGGCATTTGTTTATGTAACCCATGCCGGCTGAAAAGTGTAGTGTTGCCAGTAGAACGGTGTAAAAATCCCTGAATCCCTGGATTCAGGGATCCCTATTGTGATATTTAATTCACCGTTAAAAAAGTATAAGATTCTTTATCTCACAATTCTTTAATAAAAATGATTTTTAATATATATATTAATTTCATTTAACAGTAAAATCAAATCTTTGTTGGCTCTTAAATCTTTGGTCCATCAAATTATCTATTACTGCAGTATTTTTTTTTGTGTTGGCGACATTGGGTAACCGCTTTTAATTGCTCAGATGTTTCTACAACTCATATAAGAGAGGGAAATTTAAATATGAAAAAATAAAACAGTAAAGCAAAGTAGGAACTTTGACAGTAAAGCTTTGTTCAGAGACTTCAGAGAGCTTTGTTGTTGTTGTAGATGATATAGATCCAATGGTATTTTTATACTTTGTATTATTCCATATCCAATTTGGTTAAAATAAATACAGTTTTAATCCACAATATTTTTTTTTTCAAGCGTATAAGCGCTTGCAAGCTGCTGGCAAGTCTGGCAACACTGCTTTATAAATCAGCTGTTAAATTTTTTACTGGTTTCGCTGGTTGCTGGTTTTCTCCTCGAATTTTCAGACGATAATTTATTATTCTATTATGCTTAGTTGTCTTTAAATAGTGAATATCTTTATATCAAAGTATTAAGCAGCGTTTAAAATATCTGCTGTTCAATAAAAGGTAAGATTCAGCATAATGTATCATACATATATGCATAATTATCATACGTATGATAAGTATGCATCACAGATCACAGTATACATATTTATGCATTATGTATAGTTCATAGTCGCAGGCCGCAGGCTGTGCAGAATCAGATACTCACAGCAAAGTATGAAGTATGATATTCAGGCGCGTTTTCCCAAATTTCGGGAGGGGCTGTCTCCATAAGGCCAATGTTAAAAAACAAATCCCCCCTTCTCCTCCCGCGTCCCGCCACCCTTCTAGATAATCTGGATCCGCGCCTGATGATATTTATGCATATGCATAGAATAGAAATGTGCTTTCTTGCGGCGAGGTTTAGGCAAGTCCATTCTTACACCTAACCGCCAAAAGAAAATACAAATGGGATTTAGCTGAAAAAAAAAAAAATAAATAAATAAATAAAAATGTATTTATCGAGTACTATACACAATTAAACATACTGTACAGTTCTGAAAGTTAAAAATTGGAATACATGCATTAGAATCTTACCTATGATTTCCAATTTTTAACTTTAAGAATTGTATGCATACAGTACATATTAATTTCATAATATGCAATATGCATTCAATATCAATATCAGCCATCACTTTCACGTAGATGCACATCAAACGTCTTGGATTGGTTGAAATTTGATGCTCTTCTTTTCTGTAGAAGCTTGGCTAGACAAGCTTCTGCTAGGCAAGCTTCTGAACTTTTGACACGCATCAGAAAAAAATGCTGCTGCTTTGTGAATCCAGCTTAACAAATCTTAGTTTACGGTACGCCTAACTCTATGGTGCCTAGCTTCCAGACAGTCGCCATATGTCTGGATGTGATGAATAAAAAGATGGTCACCACCCACAGTCAAATCTGCATGTAAACTAAGATCTTTAATACTGTATCTTGAATCATAAATATATAGTCTCACATATATCTTTGATCATGACGGCAATTGTAGTCACCCAAGGTAGCAGGTGGCTCGCCTCAGACTTTTGTTCTTCAGCCTTTTCTTGAACCTCTAATACTCTCCGCCTCCACAATTTCCTGGTCCAGCTAGTTTCACTCCCTCACTGTCCTTCTGAGAAAAGAAAATTTGTCCACATCACTTCTGCTACCTTTTTATGTAGTCCAGCTTCCAACCGTGATCTCTCCTACCCCTATATCTGGCCTTCTCTGTCGCTTCAATCAACTCCTACCCCCTTTTCCTTCTGACATGCATACATAAGTATAAAAGATGTTATTTTACCACTATACAGTTTCTGTAGACTAGACGGCTCCAGGATATCAGCCAATAGAAAGGCTGGAATGACAGCTGCCCACTCTTCCATTGGTTGATATATCTTGGCGCCGTCTAGTCTGCTAAACTGTCTAGTGGTAAACTAAGATCTGTATTGATTTAGTCATATAATCAAGCTTCAAAATAAATTAATTGGTGGTAATCTGACAAAACGTTTTAAAGGAACTTGACACCCCCCCCTTCCTTTTTCTCTCTCTTTCATGCTCCCTGTATCTGCCCTTGATGTAGTCTGAGGCAGCAAAGAGCGTGTCAATAGTAATCATTGCTATAGTCCAGCAAGCAAGAGTTGGACCATGGAAATGACGTAATTTCACTAGTTTTTGCTTCCGGTTGCCATGGTAGAACCTGCAATCGGAAGTTCCCGTATGTCATTTCCGGCAATTTTCATGGTCCAACTCTCGCTTGCTACAAGGTGATCAAGTCTGATTCTGAGACATTTTTTTTTATTTCAGACAAGTGGGAACTATAGCAGTAACAATGACTATGTAATTTTGTGAACACTATAAATTTACTGTTACAGTGCAGAATTGATCAGGTTTTGTTCAATCTATCTTGTTGTAGATGTCCAACATGTCAAGTCCCTCAAGACATCCTGCAGACTTGGATAATTTCTTTGAAACAAACTTCACAGCTGATATCAGTCAGAAAATGAGAGTGCCAAAGCATATCCTTGCTGCTGGTAAGTCTTATGATTCAGTAGTAATAAAATTAGATTTACATTATTAAAATAACTCTTTTTTTTTTGTAGGAGGAGATGGACCAGATGATAATTCTATGGGAAACCATTGGAGCCACCCCATAGATATCCATGAGAAATTTGATATGCATGTGCCAGATAGGATTCTGGTCATAGGTATGTATGCTGCAGTCTGTACTCTGTACAATATTTATAGGTCAAATCGCATTAATACAGGCAAATTCTTCGTGTAATACCTTATCTATCATTATACATATTTTATCATTATAAATTTTCATTTTAATCACTCTTGCATTACAAATCCTGTATTTTGTTTTGAAAATAAAATAATTGCGTGAGTGGTTCATCTTGTACTGTAGTCCCTAGATACTTTGAAAAACACAAGACAGCAAAAATATTTCACATGTTTTTAACTCAAAATGTATGAAACACATTAACTTTTCAATTACTATAGAGGTGGCTTTATATAATTATAGTTGTCATTGTTTTAATTATGAGCACTTGATATGGAACTTTGACAGTCATATTTTGGGATTAAAAAAAGCAGCAAAAATCAACTGTAGTGGCAGCAGGAGAAAAAAACAAGATAAGCACCGATCGATATCATAGCAAGCAAGTGTGCTTAGTGTGTTACACAAAATTATTCATGATGGTCGTGAAGTTCAGGCGCGGATCCAGAAAAAAATATTGGGGAAAGGGGGGGGGGGGGGAAGGCTCCACAAGGCCAATGTTTAAAAAAAACTTTGGAGTGGGGGAAATGCTTATATTGACGATGACAGATGTTAAATCAAACATTTCTACAGCTTCCCCCCCCCCCCCCCTGGATCCGCCCCTGATGAAGTTCATGAAGTAATGTCAACTAAACTAGACTAACCTCTACAGTACGGATATGAGGCAGGCTAGCGATCAAACTAGACTAAAAGCCATATTCACTGCAGGTTGTTATCAGTGAAACGAGGTAAGAAACTAAGCAACCTTTACCTGCAATGGTTTTCAGGCCTGTTTGATTGCCAGGTCCTCATATATTCTACAAATGTTGTGTTCATAAATGAAGAATCAGATTCTTGCTGAAAAGGATCAATTTGATCTAATTCTTGTAGCAAAAGCAGAATTTTCGACCAGAGATGATTCTACTTTAAACAAGCAATTCTGTTCGAAAATTAAATCCAATATGGTGATCACCTCTCACCTGACTAGGTTCCCTATTCCCATGCCACATATCTGATACATAGGAGTTATCTAAAGATGCTATCCACCTAATAAATTTATAATATTTATATCTTTCAAGTCAAGAATACACCTCATCATAACATTTAAAATATTTGAATTTTTCCCGCAAAGCTGGCTATTCCAGTAATTCGGTAACTTTTAGCAGCTTCAGAGCTGCTGAAATTTTTCGGCAATAAATTAATAAATTATTGTACAGTACTGTAATCAGAAAAAAAAAAATCCTTTTTATTTCAGAAAACGCTGTTGCAATTGATTACAGTAAAAACTTGTTATTACGTGAAGTCAAGGGACCCATAAAATTAGGTTTATCTTATTGACGTCTTAAAGTACCAATAGATGGCATTGAAAACAGCCTCGATAGAATCAGTATGGCTCAGGTACACATGTACTTTAGCCAATAGCAAAGCTCCGTTGAGTAAACAATACCACTCTTAGTATCACTCAGGTAAAATCCACCAGGTGTCCATACCTGTCTTTATGATGCTAATATTGAATACCTTTATATCGAGTTTTTCCTGTACCCTCTCCTCTATACTAATTATTTTTGACGGGGCTGCGATCTCTTTTACTCAAAATTGAGTTTTACCTAACAACAAGATGTGTAATAATGAGCATTTAGTGATCAATATATATTATAAAATACAGTTATTCTTATTCATTGCCAGTGGCGGCTCGTGGGGGGTACTGCTGAACTGCAGCCACACCAGCAAAGTTGGCAGAACTATTTTATTTTTTTAAATTATATTTATGTATTTTTATTTAAATTTTTCTTAATATTATGATATTTATTTAATATTTTTTAATATTTTCTGGTAGTTTATAGTGTTATTTGTTGAAAAAACATAATTTTCTGTTAAAAAATTGAAGCAGAAAGATAAAAACTACGAAAAAAACTGCAGCGCTTGCAGACACACGTTTAACGTTGTAGCGCTATGTCGCAAATTTCTCGCTCGGTATGGGCGCTCAATGATGATTGTGTGTCTGTCTAGCGCTGCAGACTTTCTGTAGAGGCCGCTGCGGAGCTACCAATCACAGTGATCACAGCGCCTAGCTGCCCAATCACAGCGGCTGGCGCGCTGGTGCACAAAATTTTCAAACATCTCAGAGCATTGACAGATCATCTGTTTGAGGTTTTCCTTTCGTAATAGATTAAAATTATAGGTAATTTTACATGTTATTCTATTAGCATTCCTACTTATTGTATTTCTTTTTGTTTAAATTTTATATTTACGTTTATTTTCATTTCATTTTATATACTCCGTCTCAGAAATAATTTTATTTATTTTATGGTGAATTAAATTAAAAAATTCACGACTCTTAACTCTGAAAGTTTAATTATTACTTATTACATTTTGCAGAAATAAATATTGATTGCAACTACTACTTATATTTATTTTAAATGAATTTTTTATAAAAAAAATGGTAGATATTTAAGCGAAAACCGAAAAAAAAGCGCGCCTGCGGCGGGCTAGCCCCCCAGACCCCTTGAATGTGTTTGCCTGCATCACTGTCAACAAACACACCTGTGTCTAAGCCCATGAGCCACCACTGTTCATTGCAGTACTGTGTTTCACCTGAAAAATGTAGTAACACCAAGCATTGACGTGAAACTAGTAATTCAGTTTAAAACCATATTCTACGTTCAATATTGCATTTATGAGTCATTATTAGTAATTTCAAAAAGATCGATAGTATATATTATGCCTGTAATTGTTTCAGTAGCAGATCCAGAATCAGCCCAAGGAGGGGGAGATTATCAATTTTACAATGGTGAAAATTTACTGTGGGCTTTGGGGAGATGTGAATAATGCTTTAGAAAATTTAATTAACTCAAATTCTAGTTTCATAGATTTTTTTTATCATTTTTTAGCTAAACATTTGATATTTTCTCTTTTAAAAGAGATTTAAATAATTTTATGAAAAAATGTTGAATTGTTTCAGGCCAAGAGCAGCATATTGGAACAAAGGCGCCACCAAGGGAACTTCAGCTTGAAAATGCTGTCATGCCTCCTGACCCTGGATTTGTCAGAGTGCAGGTAAGTTTATGTCCTCTCCAGGGGACCAACAAATGAAAGGAGGTTAAAAGTAGAATAATTCTGTCCTTGTGGATTGTATTTGCCTGCTTTAAATTGCAAGTAGGATTAAGCTTACACATACTCTAAGTAAGAGGTCAAAAATCTTAAATCCCAACCATCATGCAATACTGATAGCTTACTGGCATCAACTTTCTGAGACAGAAAATGTTGTTTTTTAAAGGTTTTAAATTAAAACTGCAATTAATTTGAATTTAAATGTTTGCATTTAATATTATAGTTGATATTATACAGTTTGTTTTTCCTGATTTCAGACTCCACCTCGTGTGATTTCTCTGGATGATCACTACATTCCATCCGCAGATGAGATGAGTTCCCGACATGAATTCAATGACTACAAGGCTGCAGCTCCATTAATATCAACTCGCAATGGACCCATGAGTCTGTCTAGCAATGGAGAATTCAAGCGATCAAACTTATCCATCAGGTGTGTAAAGTATTTATAACTAGTACTGTGTTTTAGAATATTGAAGATAACTTACTAGTTGACTGCTAAAAATTACTGCACTCACTTCTTTGCTACTATAATTATTCACCAATTATTTCCTGAAATTCAAACTGGTATACTGTAATAATTATCAATAATAATTTATATAATTATCAATACTGTAATCAACTTATTCAACACCAGTATGTTTTTCTTCTTCTTGGCTATTTATTTACAAATTTATATATTTTGTTTAAATTTATTTATTCATAGAATTCGACATAAGATATACTGTATAACATTTAAAAAAAAAAAAAACAATAAAAGAGTTTGAAAAACTCTTACCGAGAAACGTCAGTTTTATAAATTATCATAACCTTATTTCAATGTTTCATGAACTGTTTCTATGCTTACAGGGAGGTCACGCCACCACAGGTGGGCCCTGGAGACACGAGTCTTGGTGGGTTAAACCTAACTCCGGCCGAGGAGACTCTGATGCTGCGTCGCCAGGTAGTCAAGCTGAGCCGCAGGGTATTTGCTGTGGAGAATGAGGTGGCTCAACAGCAGCAGCGGGAGAAGGTGCTGCTTGCCATTGGGATTGCTTACTTTCTTGTCAAATCGGTGCTCTGGCTTTCACGGTCCCCCTCGTAGTTGCATTTAAGCATCATCGTACATAAAAACCCAAAAGCACAGTCATAAATTTGAAATCATTACGTCTCTTTTACAAACATGGGAAATGTTTCTTAAAGGTATACAGGCCTCAAATTACAAATTAGACAGACATTAAGTGTTGCTCGAGTTTATAATCAACATTCGTATTATTTTTACCTGCGCGCGGTGCGACCATCCGAAGTCGCGCTGTAAAGAAAGTCCTTGCTGACGTCACAACTCACAGCTAGCACCAATTAGCATTGAGTTGTGACGTCATCAAGGACTAAATTTCTTACTTTGAACTGCGACTTCGCACAGATGCATCACGCGTGGAAAAAAATGATGCGAATGTTGATTATATACTCTAAACCCACTTGGTGACTGTCTAATTTGTATTTTGAGGCCTGTATGCCTTTAAACTGTAGCATTAATTTACTTTTTTTTATTAGTGTAGGCAGTATAGTTTTTGTCTCCAGTTAAGAATTAAACCTGATGAACCTGTGAGTTAAAAATTAAATCTTGTGAATTTAGTTTCATGTATATGTTTAACTTTAAAAGTTGTTTCTTTTTTGGAATTTCAAAATTATAATTAAACAGGATTTCTAGAATAGCTACATAAAACTCTTAAATATTTTGACTAATCTACATACTATGATAAAAATGTACTGTATACTCGAAGCAGTGAATTTATTTGTTCACTTTTGTAAAAGCTATTTTCTTCGTTTATTTATTTTTTAATTTTTCCCCCACTCACCCTTTATAAAATATTAAATAGGTTTCTGTTGTCACGTAAAATCTGATATTAACCAAAAATCAGCTGCAATTAATGTATAAAAGTACCACTTACATAAAAAATTCTTGAAGGAATTCGACGTTACTAATGTTTATTATATATATATATATATATATATATATATATATTCATTTATATAAATAATATAATTAAAAAAAGGGGTATACAGTAGTTTTGTTCTATATTTCCATCCAACAAAGACACTGCAAAAAAATGCAAAACTACAGTTTAATAAGTTATGATAAAAGCATAAAAAGTTCAACAGGACAGAATAAAGGGAGAAAAATGTGACATTATACGTAATTTATTTTTGTTCCCAACACCGTGCATTATTTTATGCATTATTTTTAAGGTAGAGATAACGTCGGTCAGCGGGTTTTTTAATTAGCTCCATTTGATTAACATGTAAACCTTAGCAAATTCACAAAAATTCTGAAATTTTTTTGAGAGGCAAATATTAGTGCCTAAAGCCATAGAAAAGGTTTCAAAACAATTTAGTGAGCCGATTTTTTTTTAATTAAGTTTTTATTTTGTCTCAAATCCCCATGGGAAAGCCCTATGCTGAAAATTAAATAAATTAATAAAAAAATTTGGCTCGTTAAATTGTTTTGCAATTTTTTCTATGGCTTTTCGGCACTAATATCTACCCCTCAAAAAATTTCAGAATTTTTGTGAATTTGCTAAGGTTTACATGTTAATCAAATGTAGCTAAAAAAAAGCAGCTGATCGACGTTATCTCTACCTTAATCAAACTTGTTTATATACTTTTTCTTTCTTTCTTTTTTTTTTTTTTTTTCTTTTTAGTTTTCAACTAATTGGGTGCATTTAATGATAACATTGAGAAAATGTATACATAAAAATTACACCTATTGTTATAAAAGGTAAAAGTGTTCACTGTAATGTAAATAGTGTACATTAATTTTCTCATTGCTATATCGATCATCACATTGCTGCAGAGAAATTTACATGGCAGGCACTGTTACTAAATGTGCAGCATAAAATATATAACATAATAGTATATTAATTAATCAAAATTTTTGTCATTGTTCAAATTTTATGTAAATAGTGATATACAACAGATATAAATATATATTATGCAAGGAAGTTGAATCTGTTTAATGCTGAATAGTGAAAGTCCATATTTATTTATTTTCAACTTGGTATCAGATAGTTTGAAATTATGTTTGTGCTTAATTCAACACAAGTATAATATAGCTGGCAAATAAATAAGTAAATAAACGAAAAAATGCCATTTAATTTTAACTGGTTGCTATAATAATGTTGGTACTAGTTTCAGTTAATATGTGTATTATTATTATTTTAGGGCTGTGTAATTTTCTTTGCTGTCAAATTTTCTAGATTTTTTTTTTTTTTCTTCTTCGATTCATTGAATCAATATATATTGTTAAGAACTTATTAAATAGCATTACTTTTACAATTATGAGTGATTTGCCATAGGCAAAAAATATATAATATGTATGCCAATCACAAATTCAGCATAAACATTAATCATACCATGTACCATTTATATTGTGTAAAACAGACCAGAAAAAAATTGCTTTTGTCAGCTTGATTATGTTTGTGACATGCCATCTTATGTTAAATAGTGGGAAATGTTAAGAATAGATATTTGTTAATTTTAGTTACATTGAATAGCTAGATTATAAACATTTAGCAAATATTCAGTTAAATTATGAGACTGTAAAAAGTAAAGAACAGTAAAATCTTATATATTAATATAATTACATTTATTTGTTTGTAAACCAAAAATAGCCAAGGGTTAAAAAAAAAGTGGTATGAGATGGCAGAGGATTTTAAAATTATTTGTTGTGATATAACAGCATGGAAACAGTTGTGCTTGTTAGATTATTTGATCTGACTATTTGGTGATCATTTATAATACATAATGTAAATTTTTTAATTAAAATTAAACGTTTGATGTCATGCAATACCCTGTATGAACAATATGTGGGTTTTTGTCAACAATTACAGGAGACATGAAACAAAATGTTAACTGATAATTACAGTCTTAAGGTAGAGATAACGCCGATCAGCTGTTCGACGTAGTCCCCTTTGATAAACATGTAAACCTTTGCAAATAGACAAAAATTCTGAAAATTTTTTGAGAGGCAGATATTAGTGCCTAAAAGCCATAGAAAAAGTTTCAAAACAACTTAACGAGACGATTTTTTTAAATTAAGTTTTTAGTTTGTCTCTCCATGGGAAGGCCCTATACTGAAAATTAAAAAAATTAATTAAAAAAAATCTGCTCGTTAAATTATTTTAAAACTTTTTCTATGTCTTAAATTTTAGGCAATAATATCTGCCTCTCAAAAAAATTTCATAATTTTTGTGAATTTGCTAAGGTTTACATGTTAATCAAGGGACTACGTCGAACAGCTGATCATCGTTATCTCTACCTTAAAATGCACTTAAGAAAATATTAAGTTGGTCATAGAAATTTATTCATTGCTATTTTCATCATTTATAGAAAGTATTATAATAACTGTTCAACCTCTTTCTATTAACATAGCTGTCTTATGCCACTAAAATATGTGTGTATTTTTTTCCCATAATTTTAATTTGGTACTATATTATAATTCTTTCTCTTTCCTTTATAGTTTTAGTATAATTTTCAAAATTATTTCAAGACTTGTTTGTTGATATATAAACATTAAATAAAAATAAATCTTGATAACAAAATATTTTTATTTTGTTTTCTCTGTTCCTGTATGATTAATTATTTAATGTATTAATGTATTTTTTAAATGTTTTCCTTTAAAATTTAATTTACTAAAAAAAAATAATAATAATAATTTTATCAAACTCTTTGAGTAAACTAAAATAAATGCAAAAATTATAATATTTTCTATAATTAAATTAATAATCTTTATTAATATAGTGCCGGATATAATTAATAAAGATTACTAATTTAATTATAGAAAATATTATAATTTTTGCATTTATTTTAGTTTACTCAAAGAGTTTGATAAAATTATATATAAATATATTATATAATATATATATATATATATATATACATTATGGGTATTAAATTCCGAAAACAGTGTAATTTTTCATCAAAAATATATCCCAATATACCAAAAATCTCGATGTGATATAACTATAAGACGATTTTTTTCTAAAATAAATTTTAAAGCTTAATTAATTGCACGTACTGTGTATATATTAATTATACCTAGTAACGTACGTGAAAATCAAAAGAATTATTTTTAAAAAAATATGTATAATAATTACAAAATATGCCATATGTCATGCTTATAACTTAAAATTATAACATAAATAATATTAAAGGAATGGTACATGCACATACTTATATGAATTTGAATATCCTCAATGGGACAAACGGCAAAAAGGACGATTTTTTTTTCAGCAATTTACATTACACATAAAATTTCTTTATAGAGGTGATGTTTGGCCTCTGACAATTATTCTTAATAAATTTCCTTGATATATTATTTACACGTTATATTAAACATATACTAAACATATATATAATAGCATATTTTATTTTATCATTATACATTTAAAAATGTTGCAACAATTGATTTTCACGTATTGAATTTTCACGTAGTACTTGAACCAAGCGTGTCGTCCTCCATATCAAACCAAAATTCAAAAAATTCTATCTCAAATGGGTTTGCCAGAAAAAAATTCCAAAGTCAGAGTGAACGCGTCGCTTAACATGGGGCCTTACCTGACAAAGACCCTCGAATATCTCGAAAAAATACACCGTTAGGTGGTATGAAAAAAATATAGTGATGTTCTATGACCCAAGCTTTAACCAAAAACCGATTAAAAAAAATTTCGCTCGAATCCATTTTTCCGTAAAAAAATAATAAAAAATCTTATGGGAATTAACATGGTAGATTTTCTTGATTTTTTTACGGAAAAATGGATTCGAGAGAAATTTTTTTTAATCGGTTTTTGGTTAAAGCTTGGGTCATAGAACATCGCTATATTTTTTTCATACCACCTAACGGTGTTTTTTTTCGAGATATTAATTCGAGGGTTTTTGTCAGGTAAGGCCCCATGTTAAGCGACGCGTTCACTCTGACTTTGGAATTTTTTTCTGGCAAACCTATTTGAGATAGAATTTTTTTAATTTTGGTTTGATATGGAGGACGACTTGAACTATTTTTAGAAAATACTAACTCAACTTTTTTTTCTAGCGCGCACTTTACTTTAAGCTAACATAAATAAAGAGGTCGAGCGTGGCGCAGTGCATTGACCGGTTCTCGTTAGATCACCGAAGTCAGGCTACGTCGAGCGTGGTTAGTACTTGGATGGGTGACCGTTTCAAGTAAAAAAATACGCTGCTCCCTCCCTGGGGTAAATTCGTCTCGCTTTCCACCCAGTGCAGTGATGCACTTGTGTGTGGTTCCCCAGGCTTTGGACATCGCTTTGGTCCATTGAGAAAAAGAAGAGGTGTCCGTCCTGACTGAGGTTTTCCACGGTTCCCTCAGTCTCACCTCAGCGAATGCTGGGACGCGTAAGCATGCAGGCCGTGGCCACTATCCGTTCCCTACCTTATCCCTACCCAGTACCCCGCCGCGAGCTTTAAGCTCTTAGGGGTGTATCCTTGTAAAAAAAAAAAAAAAAAATATTTTAGAAAAAAAAAAAAAAATCTTTTACCGGGCATGCACATGGAAATTTTTCGTAAGGCCGGATCGAAAAAGTGTTTTTTAAAGGAAAAAGGCTGTAGGACGAATAAATTTTTCACTCGGATATCCATATCCAATTTATGAATAATATAAAATAAATCAACGTGTCAATTTAATTTGAAAACTCCACCATTATTTTAACAGAGACTGCAATGTTCATCGGAACTCATGCAGATTTTATTTATTTTATATGTATATACATTTTTTTATTTCCAGCCATGGTGTAAATTTTAATTTAATTACATCATGTTTCCAGCCTATATACTCAAAAAGGCTATTCCCCGAAAAAAATTCAGAGACGTCCGATGACATTGATGCAACCATTATAATATGTATATATATATATATATATATATATATATATATATATATATATATATATATATATATATATATATATATATATATATATATATATATATATATATATATATACACATATATATATATATATATATATAATATAATTATTGGTCGATAATTTATAGGATAAAGAAATTATGAAAATTATAATTATTACCCATATACACATGCCTTAATTATTTTATAATCAACATGGCTTTATTAGGCATTAATAAAATAATGTGTCAAATAAATATAATATATATTATATTTTTCATTTTATAGCTCTCAAATTTAAATTATGAGCTGCAATTAATTAAGCTAGCGATCTCTAATTAAGGATCAAGGGTAGCGCGCCCTAGCTGCTGCAGCTTCAATATATATAATGCCCTTGCTCATGCATATGTACATGTTTAATAAACATGATTGTTTAAATATTATATAAGCGTTAATATATTATGAATAATATGTAGATTAATTATATATTATATCATTATATATATAATAATATAATTTTAACTCATCTATTATTTTCTTTATTATATTAATGTGTCCTGAAGGTAAATATTAAGAATCATGGATAAAATATTTTTAGGTTTTGTTATTTCATTATTTTGTTGACCGCTGTACCCGCCGCGACCGACCAAGGTCCGGTTACCACGTATGTGATAAAATTATGTTTATATGCTTGATGTACATACGCGCCTAAGGGCTGTCTATAGATGACCATTTGCTTGCCTAAACTTTCACTACGCATAACTGTGCAAGCAAACCCTAGCCCGAAGCCTCACCCACTAATGATACCCCCCGTTCGAATATTATATATATTATACTGCAGTATATAGCTAGTACATTCTGTCGCCTATATAAGCTGACATCGTCTCCAGACTTGACATTTCACAGCGGTCTTCAATAAGGTAAATATGCGATCTATGATTGATTAATATCAGTCTTAAATTTATTATACTCTAAAATCATAAATTAATAGCATGATATATATTATATTTAAATAGAATATATTAGGGATTTAACTTTCAATATATCAACGATTACACTATTCTGCTGACATTTATAGTGTTATATTATTTGTAGATTTTTAGATATATATTTGATTCATTTTGTGATTGTGTTATTTTATAAATACATATACGTATATTCATAAATAAAAATAACAATCAAACATTAAACACGCGCGGAGCATGAGACTGCAGCTGGTTGTGCTTATAAATATATTATATGAATTATAGACTTAAATATAGAGCATAATTATATTTATTTATTATGCATGATAATTTAAAAAAATCGTATAGTGTTATATATATTTCAAATTTTCTGGGTCCGGAAAATATTATACTATATATTTATTAATATTTAATTACATAATTGATTAAATTAGTGCGTTTCTGACGACACCATGCATCTCTCTCTCTGGCCTTATATAAGCCATTTCTTATTGCCATGTATTAATGATGCTGAAAAGGGTTTTGCATGGCATGCATGGTCACGGCACAGACTGCATAAAATCACTATAATCACGCAGTATACTTTCACTCTTTTACTTTTTAAAAATAAAAATTCCAGAAATAAAAAAAAAAAAAAAAAAAAAAAAAAAAAAAAAAAAAAGAAAGAAAGACAAATCGGAGTAGCAAATTATTTTGTATCCTTAACATAATATAATATAGTGAACTAATAAAATTTATTGAATACATCAGCTGTCGGCGAAAAATATTTTTATTTGATTGGAAAAATGAATGCGGGTTACACCGCGCCAATACGAGTTTATAAAGCTATATAATTATTAATTATATCGCTATATATATAGATAAATTATATATAATTACAACGAATAGAAAAAATGTGGATCAATCTTAATAATTTTCATGCAGAAAATGAATTGCAGTTTTGTGTTGTTTTGCAATGCATTTGGCTGTCTCGCTGTCTCCGATATACAATATTTTTTGAAACGATTAATTCCATCTTTATAATTAATCATATAATTTTATTATAGGCAAACGGATAAAATGACCACGTCTCTGCTGTGTGGTCTTGTTCTGGTGCTCTTGGTGGCGGGTAAAATCTCGGCGCAACAGCAGCAGCAGCAGGCCGGTCGCATCCTCGAGCCCCCTGTGCCTGCACTCTGCGCGCAAAGTAAGTGCATCCATGTATAGCTGCATATTAATTAAACATTATAATGTAAGAAGTATTTATTTTCAACATAATTATCATTCATGCAGGTGTTGAAGCTAGGTCTCATTTACAAACAATGTTAATTGTGTTATTGTAAGCTTTTTGTGTTTTATTAGGAGTAATCCACGAGCGGTACAACGGTAAAGGCTACTTCTTCTCGTGGAAGGAACCCTCAACGCAAGGCCGCGAGGAAGACTGGCTGGGTGGACGAAATTATTGCCGGCAGCGCTGCATGGATCTCGTCAGTCCTGACACCAAGCCCGAGAACGAGTTTATCAAGCGCCGGATCGTCGATGGTGAGCAAATAAAAATGTCAAAAATTAAAAAGTTTGATAACGCCTGTAAAACAGGCAACTTTTTATACAGCTTATTTTTTTAACGTCCCAATAAGTTTAGTACCCGTATCCCGTATCAAGTATATAAATTAATTTATATAGATCACAGTATAACATATAATTAATAAGAAGCTATATAGGTGTCTTTCGGTTTTTAGCCTCTCGTGAAATGCGCCAATTAACTTGTAGAATTGATAATTTATTTACTCACATTGCAGCCACAGAGATAAAATTTCTCGACGCGGCGCGAGCTTCGCATTTCTCATTTTGATCACTTAATCTAGAAATGATCAAATTTAAACGAACAAAGACCGAAATATTTTTCAGTTTTTCGTGCTTTGCCACAAAAAATTTATTGCACAGATCGAACTGCTAGAAAATTTAGATCAAATTTTATAAGCAATATATGCCAATAACGTCACTTTTTGATCGCGGCGCCAATCTGTAAAAATGCATTTTAATTATTTTATGATGCATATATGTAATTCGTTACATGATCGAATGTTATACGTTTTAATTTGTGTGGTATATAAAATATAATATTACAAATTTAGTGTAATATTAATTAGTTAAATATTAATGAATTAATAAGAAAAGTTCTTACATTTTTTTTTCAGGAAATGTCAAGTATATTTGGACATCAGGTCGCCTTTGTGACTTCAAGGGCTGTGACCGGCCAGACCTGAAGCCTCTGAACGTAAACGGCTGGTTTTGGACTGCAGAACTGAAGAAGCTTGCCCCCACCACTGACCGAGTGCAGAATGACTGGAGTCGCACTGGAGGGTAAGTGATCGATCGAGACACAGACGGTAGAGGATTTTACTTTATTGTTTCTCATTCTCAAATAAATGATAAGCTTAAAAAAAAAAATCAACAGGCAAATTATTAAAAAGGTATATGAATAAGTTCAACACTGAAATTTCATACTGCATTTTGAATTCAATAAGTTGAACAAAATTATTAATTTTAATGTTTTATTTATTAATTTTGTAATATGGTTTTATTAACGTAAAAAAATAAAATGATCCTACGGGAAAGTAATTAAATAAATAAATAAATATCATACATACGAAGTTCCCACCATCATGGGCACGGAAGTCAAGTTATGTTATATTATGTTATATAGCACATTTTTGTCAGATATTTGAAACAAGTTTTGAAATTTTTAGTCCAATTTATCTCTGATTTACAAAAATATATTATAATGTTGACCTTTTCATGAAGCACTAAAATGATTTGACTTGGCATGCTCAGGATTGGCCGGCCACAACCTGACAATCGCGAGGCAGTGATGGGTGGAGATTCAGAGCACTGCCTGGCCATATTGAACAACTTCTACAAGGATGGGGTCAACTGGCATGACGTGGCCTGTCACCACTTCAAGTCCTGGGTGTGTGAGGAGAATGAGATGCTGCTTAACTACGTGCGCTTCACCAATCCAAACCTCAAGATCTGAGAACCTCCCAGCCAAATTCAGAAACTCGTGACTCATTTCTTTCCAACAGTCCAATGGAGAACAGTCAAGAAGCACGAGTATTAGCATATATATACATGCCTTTTTTAATTCTAAAAATAACTTATAAATTGTGGAAATGATAATATGATGACCGATAATCTAAGGAAATCCATCAATGGAGTATTGTCCTCAATTTTTGTTATTGCAGAAATGGATAGAGCGTGCAAAGTTATGCTACCCTGATTTATTTCAGATTTTTTAGAGCCTGGGAAGTATTTTTAAAAAAGGATTGAAAGTACTTTTTGTGACGTCACGCGGCGACAAGTCCTATCTTTTTCTTAAGGAGCGGCGTCTCGTGACGTCACAAAAATAACTTTCAATAATTTTTTAAAAATAGTTCCCGAGCTCTAAAAAATCTGAAAAAAATCAGGGTAGCATAACTTTGCACCCGCTATCCATTTCTGCAATAAAAAAATTGAGGACAATACTCCATTGTGATACATGTATGAGAAATTTAAGGTTTTATGTAAATGATGTATTCTTCCTAACATGCATGTGTGTCCATTAATAAATTTGTACAGAAATACTCAATTATTTATTTAATATACTATAGTATAGCTATATACGTGAGAACAGTATGTACACTTTCAGTATATATATTAATATTTTTAATTATATATAGTATGTCCAACTAGAGTTAATACAATTAAATTACTAGTTATTTGGGGGGGGGAGAGGGGTTATATAATTTAAAGTTACAGTTAATTAGTAAAAAAAAAAAAAAAAAAAAAAAAAGTTTTACAAAAATCTAATTACTTGGAAACTTATGAAAATGTTTACTGCAGCCTGCAGCTAAATTGCAAGTCAAAATTAAGAATTTTCAATGAAAAAAAAAAAAATAATAATAATAAGAAAGCAATTTGTTTGAAAGCACTGAAGTAAATTTTTTACATGAATAACATGATACATACATTTTTTTCCCTTTATTGTTGGATATTTTTAGTTTAAAGTAGAGTGAGCGAGTTCATTTTTTTTAATATTTTATTTTTTAAAAATAGTTTAAGCTGCCCTCTATTGAGAAATGAAAACCAAAAAATTCCATCTCAAATAGTTTCACCACAAAAAATTCTCAAAGTTGGTGTTTCGGAGAGGCCTTTAACGTGCAGCCTTATGGACCATAAAACCGCGCGCGTTTTACTCCAACTTTTTCTGAACTATGGTACCATTTAAAAAATACTTACGTAATCTATGATGAATTCTTTAATGAATTTTCAAATAATTTTTTTTTTTTTTACGGGGTCGTTTTCTTGGAAAAAAATCATGAACATCCTTATGGGAATTAACCCGCAAAAGCTTAAAGATTTTTTTTCCGAAAAAACGGCTGCGTAAAATTTTTTTTTTATTTAAAAATCCATTAAAGAATTCATTACAGATTACGGAGGTATTTTTTAAATGGTAGCATAGTTCAGAAAATTTTGGAGTAAAATGCGGTTTTATGTTCCATAAGGCTGCACGTCAAAGACCTCCGAAACACCAATTTTGGGAATTTTTTGTGGTGAAACTATTTGAGATGGAATTTTTTGGTTTTCATTTCTCAATAGACGGCAGCTTAAACTATTTTTAGAAAATAAAATATTAAAAAAATGCAATCGCTCACTCTACTTTAATAAAATATGCATCACGTTCAAGTACTAAATTCAAAATTGGCACTAAATTTTCTACATTAAAATCAGTGCATTGTAAATTCCCCATTGTTATTCTATGGAGGAAAATCACAGCAGTCATGTTAACATAAATTAAAATAATAAAGTAATTATAATAATAAATGACTTTTTATGTATTACATTACATACAAATATAACTACATGTATTGACATTAAGATATATGGTAAAAAGAAATACAATGTGCTTGGCACTTTTATAAATACAATAGTCATTATTTTTATTTAATTAATGTACAACTTGCTATTTATTATTGCAGAAAGATATCATTCTGGGAGAGAGGTGCATGACTGACATCTCATCTTTTAATTTATCAGTTTTTCTGACCAAGTGGTTGCATGTAAAAATTTATGAAAATTGTTTGCGTTTTTCATTAAAAAAATGATTATTGCATCAACATCTTTATCAAAATCTTTGACAAATAAGAGAAAAATTAGTTTGACAAAATCCAGTGTAAAATTTCTTAGATATATTATACATTAGTTTTTTACATTAATATTTAATAATAATATATTTTACATGCTTTAAAAGTTAGCACTTCCAAAAAATAAAACTTTGTTTCTCTTTTTATGTTTCTGCAAAATGGTTTAAAATTTATGGCATTGACTCACAAATATTAATTATAGTTTGTAAAAGGATGTAATGTATTTTTTAGCTTATAGTCATGCACATAAAATGGGACAGTAAATAGGAAAATAGATTTTATTTTTGCATTCGTATAGGATATATAAAAAGCAAATATTTGTTTTGGTTGTCATTTTGTTTCAATTCTGATGAAAGGGTTACAGTAACAGAAAGAAAATCAAGAGCACACATTTCCTATGTGGAGCTAATTGGCCATTTTCAATTAAATTAAAACCAGTTTCAATTTATAAATAACTTGTAAAAACAGATTTCAACTACCTTTATACTGATATAAACATAGTTCAATAAAAGGCTTCAATACATTTCCAGTGATGAGATGCAAAAAATTAAAATTACTTTTAAGATTGAAAGCTCTACACACTGTACCATAATATTATTATAAACACTCAGAGACATTACATTACACAGGGAAAATAAAATACATTGCTTATATTTACATAAGGTTCATTTCACCAAAAATTTGCAGGTATCAAATTACATAATATATAATATACAACTACATCAATATTCTAATTGCAACAATTATATTTTAAGCATTAAATGACAATAAAAGCTAAATTAAACTATTTCTGGTATCTGGTTATCATTATAACCATGGTAAAATAATACCAAAATAATTTTATCATCAACGTAACACCAGTAAGTTATGAACTTATGATTGAAGTAAATCATGCATAGAGGACAGATCTAACAAAACGAGTTTATTTAAATTTTGAAGTGAAAATTATGTAAGTAAATACGGTTGAAAACATTTTTATTTGTTCAAATTTGCTCTTTAGGGCCCTCCTTGAGGTAAAAATTGTATACACAATTAATGTAATGTTTTAAATAAATTCTAGCTACTAATTAATTATTTTTATAATTGAAATTGAGAAACAAAATAATCACAGAGTTTTGGCACCCCTGTACATTCTTATGCAGCGTTGTAATAAAGTAAAATTAACATCGGAAAATATAGAAATAATAATACTTATTGTGTGAAAATATATACTGTATAGTAATAAATAATTTGTATTATGTAGTCACAATTTTTGTACCAACTGGTACAAGTAACATGGTGTAAATAAACAAATAAAAAATAAAACCTTTAATGACAGCAAAAAGCTAAAAATTTCACCAAGCTTACCCAAAATGCTAGTCTCTAATAAAATGCTTTGATCGAGGGAGTAAATTAGTTGCTTGGAAAAATCCAAATTGCTTAAAATATTTTAGGTCTTTTCAATTGAAAGTTTGAAACATTGTACACTCCTTACTTGCAACGTATTATGGCATTTCTTGGCAAAAGAAATTTCTGGAGTGATCATGATTATACATAATGCATTTTACTTCTAAGTTAATACTGTGTCGTCCTCGTTCGGAATAATGAACTATTTGCTTACCACGACTTCATTGCAATTATGAGCTTGCTTTTATTAGGTTAATTACCTGAAATAGCAAATAGCTCATTATTGCAACGAGATCTTGGTAGGCTCTTTATTTAGGATGAGGGACCATGTGTTTATCAACAGTGCTAAAAAAAATGTTTATTGTAGAGCCTATTTTCCTAATTATTATATATTATTTATGGCTCATGTGTCATGAAATGTACAGTACTTTATAGTAAAATATTTGTAATGGATAAAAATACTACTGTTGCATGTTTAAATGTTTAAGTTGTTGAAATGCAAATCAACCCATTACAGTTTCATCAAATAATCATCTTTAACTGACCTGTAATTACTCTGCTTATAAAATAGTATTATACTTATCTTAAAAATAACGAAACTAATTACAAATAGAATTAAATTTAAGATTTTTTTTCTTACACAAGCCTTTTTCAATTGAGCTAGAAAAAATAATGTGAAAAGTTTACAGACTGAACATACAAAGCTGAGTTTATCTATTTATCAGTGGCGGCTCTTGCGGAAGGGCTGCAGGACTGCACACTCACAATAATTTTAAGAAAAATTTCACTAATACTTGTATTTTTTGACCACACCTCCCCTTCCACCTCCCCTCCTTTACAACCAGTTGTGCGAGTTCTGTAATTGGGCAGTCCCCCACTTCATGAGCGGCTGTTAATTGTTATTTAAACAGTGTAAATATTACATACACGATTTAAATTTTGGCACTGCTGTCCACAATCAGGCACAAAACGTGTCTTAAGAAGAGTTCAATGCTAAACCTATAACCGTTTATAAAATTATGAATGAAGTTCTGAAAGATTTGGCAGAGTCCGGAATATAGATTCAAAAAGCATCTTCTATGAATCTGAATCTATTTAAGACCTTTACAATACACCCTATCTCTATACACCCAAACAATATAAACAAACTTGTTTGCAGTCTTATGGAATGTCTTGTCTTTTGACTAGTTCTCCATTGTAGGCAATGTATATACAGTATTATTAAATTGATTGATCAATGTAAATATATCCTACAAGTATATGTACCTTCTGCTACATCTGTATACTATGGAACTTCGGGTGTAGATTTGGATTCAATCACAAGGATCAAGACAATAAACAGCTGCCAACACGAATATTTTATGATTGTGTGAGTGTAGTTATAGTGGCATTCTAAATTAAAAATAAAAATTCAGTGTACACTCAAATGCTTGTACACAACTTGCATTTGAATTTCGCTAAACCTGTTTTCACCAATCTAATAGATAACAAACAAATAAACAAATAACAAAAGTAAAATGTTGTTCGCATGCTTAGGATTACTGTAACTTAAAATTGAATTTTAAGCTATTATACAGTAGTACATTTTACCAAATAAATTAATAATAATAATAATACATAGCAGATGAGGTAAATCTATGATTATATTTTTACAACCATTTTATTAGCATATTATATTATCATATATTTATGTATCAAGATTTCAAAAGATGTTATACAATCTGTGATTGATATGAGAATATTGAAAATAAATTTAGAATCAGTGTATTTATTTATGACGAGATCTGTTGAAAACTTGTAATTGAATTAGATTTATAAGACTACAATATAAATATCACCATATTAGAAGCAATCAAATACCTTTTGTGCCCTCGTGGAAATTTCTTGAGATTCTTGTTTCTAGTGTTCTTGGTTACAGTGTAGACTAAGAGTAGAAATTTCACTGTGGTAATATGCTTGCAACTGGTACAGGGTAGGAATTTGCTAGTTGGATACAAAGGGTGGTGGGGTGGGGGCTGGTGGTGGGGGTGCGGCCTTGCAGTAACAGAACTTGCGTAGCTGCTCTTGGCCGTGCTCCACACAATGTGCAGCACTGCCATACTTATTGATGCGCGACACGTCTTCTATCTGTAACCACAGATAATATTGGTCAATCATAATAATGCAGAACATGCAATTTGAAACCGTATAGAGAGAAAAGGAAAATAACATGGTAAAATGTTTACAACAATGTGTTGAAGTGCTAAACATTGAAAATAATGTTAAGATTTTTTTTCTTTTTCTTTTAAGGCACAGCAATTACTTGTATAAATTTGGATTTACTTACCCTGAGAGCAAAACTTTTATCTCTTGTGTCGTATCTCAGTGATGCCTCAAACAGTCCTGCACCAGGTTGTGTTCTGATCTTTACCTGCGAAATGATTAATAATTAACATTAATCCGTAAGTTGCAAATTTTAAATTTAAATTTATTGAAGAAGGCTCAAAGTAAGGTAGATGAATGGTCGCTTTTTTTCTTCTATTTTTACATGCTTACGACACTATATTTTCTTTTATGATTTTTGTCAAGTTATCTATTGTTTCTATTTATAATTTATTAATTTTGAAAGCTCAATATAAGGAAACAGTGCTTTCTCCTTACCTGATAGAGCAGCTGGGACACTTCAGTATGTGCACTCAGATCTGCTACGAAGCCATCCATGTCTGCATTCTTACGAAACTGAAGCAATCCAGTGTGAGGCTGGAAGCGGCCTGACCAGGCAAGACGAGCAAGACGCAGTGGAGCACACAGAGCACGTGCAGACTCAGTCTCCTTGTTGATGGAGTCTACGAGGGCCTCAGCTGCTCGCTGTGCCAAGGGATCCTCTCCAGGCTTGAGCTCATGCCATGCCAGACATGCACACCAGTGAGGTTCAATCCCAGCATCCTCACATGTCCTTTCCCGAGGCACCTGCTCAAAAATAGTGTCAGTACACATACCAACATAATATACTTGAGTATGTTACCTCTGTAAATAAGCTGATAGATCTATTTCGTACATCTCCATGACCTAAAGGTAACCCTTTAGTTGGTGGAAAATCAAGAACTGATTTTAAGGTAGGGTAAATATCAAATGGAGTTGTGAGTCGTTTGGTATTGGTCCTAAAAACAACAAGCAAGCAATAATGATGCATGTTAGTATAACAAATTCTGTAATGAATTCCTGGAATTAACAAACAAATAAATAGAGGTAGCACAATTTACAATAAAAATCAATGAAAGGGCAAATCAAATCAGGGCTATCCAATAGGTTTTAAACATGCAAAAATCACATCTAATAAGAGTAAAAGGGAAAAACAATGAAAAATGAAGGAACTTGATAGCATAAAACTTACTTGAAGTTTTGGTAAGCTTCTGGATAAGTTTTCTTGAACCATGGAGGGAAAATGAAGCTGAACATTGGTAGTCGCTCCTCCTGCTTGCCCTGTTGTGTGTCTCTGATCTGTGTGAACCTGTAAAAGTCCAATATTACAGTTAAGTTAGTTTTGAGCTTTCATCCAGTAATGAGTTGCAATGCTTTTTATTTTTCTTCCAAAAATATTTTTTAATAGCCACCCACTGACATTTAATTAAACTTTTGATAAAATAATCTGAACAATATTTAATTGAGATTATACACACAACTTTTGGTAGATCTACCAACGAAAATGTGAGGGAAGCAAGTTTTTAATTTTATAAAATTAATTCATGTAAGACTTTGGAAATTTTTGTTCAGTGAATCAATCTTTGAGTTTGTTATAATGATTATTATATTGAGTTAGGACTGCATACAGTAGTGCAAAAATAAAAAATACAAAAATAGCTCAAAGGCATCAGCAGGGCTTAAAATAAATCACACTACTGTTACCACAGAGGCTCTTCTTACCTGTGTCCATGGTCACTCATCACAATCAACAAGGTGTTGTTCAGGTGCCCCTCTCTTCGCATCCAACGGAAAAACTCAACAATATCATCATCAGCAGCTCCAACTTGATTGAAAGAGTCATGGGATAACTCAGAGTGAAAACTGAAGATAAATTTCGGTTTGTTTGGGTAAACTTGATACAAATGTTTTACTTGGTTCATTATTATCTAGAAAAAGAGAGAGAATTAGAAAAAATATTTAACATGAAATTTAAGAAAAATCTTACTTGATGCCGGGCTAAACTGCCCATACAAAATTTCTTTTGACCACCAAATTCTGAACTAGCGGAAACGTAGTAAGTTCTCATGTAGTGATCAGTAGGCTGAGCCTCAAATCCTCGCAGTCTGTATGTAAATGTTCCAATATTAGGACAGTCTTCATGATATGCTAGAAAAACAAAACAAAAAATAAATAATAAAAATAAATAAATAAAGATGATGAATTGAAATTAATTATAAATAGTGAATAGTAGGCTTAGAAGCATCTTGCATAATAACAACCTGCATTTCTTTAATGGCAGATTTGGAGAGGATCTCAAGTAATGTCTTGACAATTTTTTATATATTTTTTTAACCCTTTAACATGCTCAAAATTGAAGGGATAGATGCTGTGATGCCATAGCCATGACAATTTTAAGGGTGTTAGAGGGTTCCAAAATATCTGAAAAAACTTACAGTATATAATTGGAGATCCTCTATCTAAACATGAAATAAAAAATGTCATGAAGGTTTTTAAAATAATTCTACATCTTGATAAACAACATCTGACACTGTAACACAATTTTACCTGTAACATATCCAGCATCTTTAAATTTGTTCCAGACAAAAGGATATATATTTACAAAACTTGCTTTGTCACCCATTCTTTTTCTTGTTTCTGGTAGTTCTAATTCTGTTTTTCCTGCAATAATAAGGTTTATTAGCTTTAAATTTTCTCTTTTTGCTGAGAGCTAAAATTTCGATGTATTTTCCTTCCCAATAATTATTTTTCTAACACGTACATGTTCTATTTTCTTTTCTTTTTTAATAGATCACAAAGGATACAACATTTACGAATCTTGAATAATTTTGCACCAATATAAATTAAGGGTAAGGTAACGCCACCAATGTTAAAAAAAATCCCTCTCACAAAAATTCTGAAAAAAATTTAAAATGTTCTCCTCTACACCCCCTATCAGTAGCTAAAATATCAGGTATACAAATACGATCTAGTTTTTGAGTTATGAATTTTTAAAGTTGACCAATTTAACATGGGAGTTTCATTTCTCCATGTTAAAGTAGTCAACTTTAAAAATTTATAACTCAAAAACTAGATCGTATTTGTAAACCTGATATTTTAGGTACTGATAGGGGGTATAGAGGAGAACATTTTAAATTTTTTTCAGAATTTTTGTGAGAGGGATTTTTTTTAACATTGGTGGCGTTACCATATAATAAAGAATACCTATAACTCTAGAGCTATAGGGATTTTTGTCGTCACTGATCTAGGGTTCTACCTCATTTTCAGATGGCGCAGGCTGTCATTACATTTAACACTTAGGGGTTGAAGAGGTTTAAAAATTAACCAAACGAGGTTGGGGCGCTGTAGTTTGTCGCTACGGACTGAAGAATGAGAGGAGGAGGGGGGCAAGCGCTCGGGGGGATCTGACTGAAAACTGACCGAAGATTCTTTACCCTGCCAGAACATAAAAAAATGCGTATATATAAAACGCATGTGAACTGTGAACTCGAGAACTGAGTAGACTTTTCTGCTTACATATAATTATATGATTTCGGATCAACGTATCAAAAGATCTCAAATGCGCGTGCTAATAAAAAAAAAAAAATACTTCGTTATATTTATTTTAAATTTAAAATATTTTAAAATTCTAAATAATAATAATAAAAAAAACAAGATATGATACTATTTTAGAAAGAAATTAAAAAGTTTATTTGCTATAATAGTAAAGTTTATAATTATTAGAGCGCGGAAAAGTCATTTTGCCTATTTATACACATGAGGACTATTTTGTTGTCATTTAGGATGTCCACCGATCTCTGGAAGTGGATTCAAATGAGCCTATATAAAAAAAAGACTATTTAGACGATTTTTGGATTTTGAGACTATTTTGGCAAAAGATGACTTTTTGTGACTTTTTGACATATTTTTAGTGCATTTCAGCTCTTATCTTCATATTGTAAAAAAAAAAAAAAAAAAAGTAAAGAAGTAAAGACTTCAGTCTGTGTAAGGGAAGTCTGTGTAAAGAAATATATAAAGAAAAACTTTTAAACACATTTTTAAATAGCACTTTTGAAACGCCTTTTTGCTGCAGTTTCTAAAAAAAAAAAGTGACTTTTTTATGGACTATTTTTTAAAAAGAGTGAATTTTTTGTAGACTATTTTCCAAAAATAAGTTGACTTTTTAGGCGCCTATTTTTTGAAAAAAATTTGACTTTTTTCCGCGCTCTAATAATTATACTTATATAAGAATTAATTATAAGTAAATATATAAAGTTATAATTTATGAATTTGGAAATATTTTTATAACAAATGATTATTTTATTGTACATTCATTATTTAATTTTAATAAAATAAAATAACAAAATGTAATAAAAAAAATTTGATGTAGCTTACTGTTCGTTTAAAAATTACCATCAGAGGCTATCATCTACCACCGTGAATTCAATATACACGCTGATAGATATAATATTTATTTGTTTCTGTTGTGGCTCTACATAATACAATATAAGAGACAAAGGACAGTTTGCTTAAAAAGTAAACGTAACATTTTATAATTAATACAATTATTATAAAAATTTATAATATTTATTATGATTTTGCCAACATTATTTATGTAATCATAAAATATGCTCTCTTGTTAAGTATAAATGTGAGCGTGAGAATAAAGCTCAGGGTAGTGTTTCTTCATGAATTTTATCGTATTTTCGTATTAAATTTTCAACGCACTCAACAATTTTGACCCCCTTTTTACTCACTTGGAGTTGTTTCATCATTTCAATTGTGGAATCACTCGTTTCATTTTTTTTTTTTTTTTTATGCAATAATATTAACTCTATATATGCGATCGGAGCATCGTATTGAAAATTTAAAAAAAAGGGCTGGCATTATTTTTTTTATTCTGCGCCTGATTTTAATAAAAAAAAGATCGTAGATATATTAATTAATTTCGTCAAAAAAGGGATATCATAAATTGTGGTTAGATTTGACAGCTAATGGCTTGCATGAATGTTTTTTTCTTCCTTTTTCTTTACTAAACAAACAAGCGTGAGCGGAGAATAACACGGTCAGTACCCCCCGGCCTCAGCGCAAGTTGGGGATGATGCACCTCTACTCCCCCGTCGCATGTGGTTACCACCTGCGACAGAATCTGACAGTAACTCCATCTACAGAGTAGGTAGAAAAGTTTGAATAACCCCTAAAAGCAGGCAACCAATCTTGACGACATATTTAACATGGGGAATAGACTAGCCTGGCGTTACCTTACCCTTAAGGTCTTCAACTAAAGACTTCAAATTAATTTTTCTTCTTTTGCTGTCAAAGGAGGGGAACGGCTTCAGCTTTTATATTTTTATTCATTAATAAATAATGTAGAATTTATTATTCCACAAAACACACACACACACACAAAACCACTACCCTAGATGCCTTTTAGGAATTTCAGCAGTTGGAGTGGGGCTAATGTCATCACATCTGCACTTGCGCAGTAGCATCCAGCACCCCAGCAGCACTGCTGCATGTATGCAGACATGACGACATAAGCCCCAGACCACTGCTTGAATACCTAGAAGGCGGAAGGTGCTGACATACTTTTGGATGCAATAATAAGTTCAACATTATTTATTATAAATCAATAAAAATATAAAAGTTGAAGCTGCTCCCCTCCTCTAAGCAGCTCCAAACACAATAATAACAGTATTCATGATTTATTAATTTGTATATTAATTTGAGAATTTAATACACTGTACAGTATATCATTTGCATGATTTATTACATTATATAATACTACAGGGCATATTATATAATATGCATGTATATATTTATATACTAACATAAATCATGTACAAAACTACTTATATTTGGGAGAGGATAATGAGTGAATGTTCATTAAAGATGCAAATATATAAATAAATGGAAGCATACCTGTTAGTATAGGTATTAGTGCCTGTGGAGTTCCATCTCCGACAATGTTGTATCCTTCTAGTATGAGGGCGTCTAGTGTCTCTCGCATGAAATGGTAGGTGTGTGGCAGCTTGCGCATGAACATGTTTCGTGACAAGGAGTCATGACCCCAAATAAGCACATTGAGGGGCAGACCGTTATGTCGCACTTCGTCCCATCCCGCATTTGCAGTCACCTCAGGGTCCCGACGCACACCAGACAAGACTCCTCTCCACCTATCACACAAGCAAGCAAAAGTCATCTCCACTCATCATACAAGCAAGCCAATTTATCATTAAAATTTTGCCAAACTGTGTGATTAATGTGCATTAACCGGAAACAAGACAAAAAGTTCACCAAAAATTATTACTTGTGTCACATATATTTATTTATTTTTTTTTACTTTACAAATGCTTCAACTACTGTACATACATACTTAACTTTAAAAATTACAATACAGTACTGTATTACAAAATTTAAAAATCTGTTACAGTGCAATTTCATTCATAATAAACAAATATACTTTGAGAGTTCAATCTCACTACTTACTTGCTGTTACCATCTCCTTTGCAAGATACTCGTACGTAGTCGCTGGTGCTCAATTCATATTCGGTGTGGGTTCGTGTGGTCATTCCATTTTTGTTCATACCATCAGTCTCTCGTATTAAGTCTGTAACAAATAACAAATACTGTATATTAAATTTTGTAAACATTATTTCACAAATTGGATATTACTGTGCTGGAGTACAGATGAAGCTAGTGAGCAAGATATACATCTGATTTGCTTAAAATAATTTGATAATTTGTTGATATGCTTGTATGTAATAGTGTGAAGTTAACTTTCAAACTTTTCTGGCAAGGAGGATGAGGGGAAGATGTCAAACAATGTAACACTCCTCTCTTATGAGTCTTACGACTTTTTTTCGTAGTCCAAAGCAGTACCTATTATAGTGATTACATAATGGCGCAAATGCTTCTTAAAATTTGTAAAAAAAAAAAAAAAAAAAAAAAAAGTCTGAAAATTTGCTGGGTTTTGGAATTATTGGCTCATAGCCCATAAGTTCTAGACACCTCTAATTTTTTCGGAAGCATAAAATTTCTGGTAATTTAGGCAGAATCAGATTTTAAAACTTTAATAATAGATATACTGTACAAGTACTAATAATTTACGGTTCTTATAATATGTTTTAAAAGTTTGAAATCTGTAATACAACTACCGAATGAACATCAATAATCCATGCATGCATTTGTAGTTGATTTCAGGAAAAATATTTAAATATTACAATTCTTGGTCTGTATACACTATACTTACTTCTACTGGCATCTGCACAAATTTTCAGACTGAAACTTTTTTTGTAAATTATGTGTCAGCTTTTGAAAAATAATACTGTAATTTTTTAATAAAGGGTACATACTACATACTGTATAACTGAAAATGAATTAATTTGCAATCTATCAAAAATATATGTTCTATACATAATTTATGTTGTTTACAAGCACACAAAATAATTTCTTTAAAACAGGTTTTATTTCATTGTTGGTTTCTTACCTGTGAAGGCACACTCAACGTCTCCGTGAGCTGCCTTGGCCTCGTCGGTGATCCTCATTACACTGCCGTGTACGCTCACCCAGTCTTGCGTCTCGCTGCATATAATAGGCGAGGCTGGCTGGATGAAGCGCATAATTTCTCTTGCATGAACGTCGAGCGTTGGGTGTCTGCATGCCTGAGCTCCGGGACTGCAGGGATGGAATGTCTCATAAAGATATTGAATACAGAATATACAATGTAGTTAAACAATTATCACATACACAAACATAACAAACAGTATGTACTGTGTATTATAATATAATTACACTATTATAAGAAAAAAATATTTGGTAATCCTCATACACACATGCATGCATTATTTGCTGCAATTGGTATTTTAACAATGAAAAAAAAAAAAAAAAAAAAAAAAAAAAAATGAATTTTGCATTCAACATGTCCAACAATCAAGCATGTCTCCAAAGGGGGAGGAGGGTGGGCGATAACCTCCCGAAATTTTTATTTTGGTCTGGTCTGGATTACCAGTTAACTAATGCAATTAATTACAACATTAACTATGGGCCCTCCTCTGACCAACACTTGCAGATGTCATTATTTATGATTCTGTTTTGGTTCCAATTTTTACTGTGACAGTGTGACAGCCTCAACTGTATTTTGCAAAAAAAAAAAAAAAAAAAAAAAAAAAGCACATCCATTTTCAATGACTGGTATTGATTAATATTGGTTAAATGTTAAATGGACATAGAAATGTGACTTAAAAATCATATTATTCATGCTTCATGCAATTTGAAACTAAAAACTAACATTCAACATACGTTTTAGGATCTGATGTGTTAACGTAGGTAATCTGTTCTTTCCTGGAAACAAATGCCATATGGTTTATGGTTTCACTGTTAGTTGGGTTACAGCATATTTTGTTTGTAGATTTAAAAGTTGAAAATACTGCATTATTATTGTCCATTCAATACCGATTAAAAAAAGAGAAAAAGAGAGAAAGAGAGAGAGAGAGAGAGAGAGAGAGAGAGAGAGAGAGAGAGAGAGAGAGAGTAATTATTATTCCAAGTAAATTTCCCTTCACTGAAGCAGTGCATATGCAGTATAATAAAAATAATTTATGTCCCATATAGACTCTCCAGAAAAATAAACAAAAAACAAACAACAAGTTGCAAAGCCAATCTGAACATGTCATTCAATATGCAAGGGGCCTTATAAAATGAAATGAAATGAAATAATCTTTATTTAGCTTTCACTATTTAAATACATAATACTGTAGTACTGTACTTGTAGTAGACGCGCAGTAGTACACAGATACATATTAATTGATTTTTATTTTTACAACGACACAACAATTTGGTTCATAATTTTTTAGCCTACAGAACGAACTCATATATTAAAATAGTAATTACAAAAATATACATAATTATATTATATATAATATATACCAATTAACATATAAGACAGTTTACAAATAATTATACTTTCACAATTAATACAGTAAAAACTTGTTTTACGTAACTTGTTATAAGGTAAAAACTCGATATTGAGTAACGGAGTAAAGGTCCCGTAAAAAATAATTAGTATTGCAGGTATAGGAAAAACTTGATATAAGGTGTACTCGATATAAGGTAAACCCAATTTCCTGGGTCCCTTGACTTTACGTAATAATAAGTTTTTACTGTATAATTAACTGTTGTAGGGAAATCTTTCCTTCATATAATATATACTGTACATATTATTATTATATACAGTACATAGTACGCTATTCGAGAGGAGGTAATTAAGGAAGAGGATAAGTACAAGTATTTAGGAGTAGTTATTCACAATAGCCTGAGGTGGAATGAACATATAAAGTATGTGACAGCAAAGAGCAGAAGAAACCTTGAATTTGTGATGAGAAATCTGTACGGAACGAGTAGGATAGTGAAAGAAAAAGGATATAAATCACTAATCAGGCCAATAATGGAGTAAAGGTGTAGTGTGTGGGTCCCCTATAGGCAGGAAGGGAAAAGGGAAGTGGAGAAAATACAAAGAAGGGCAGCAAGAAGGATGCTAGGAATGTCAGGGGTTAAGTTTGTTGGTAAAGATAATAATATTGTTATAGAAAGAGAAAGTGTAACGGAAATGATTTAAGAGCTGGGGTGGGACCACGAATGGAAGTTGGAGTATGAGGGTAGCAGGAGTGACGTGGGAAAGTTTTCTTTTTACAGAAGAACGGTGAGAGAGTGAAATCTGCTGAGCTGTGAGGTGGTGGAGGCCGGCAGTTCTGGGGAGTTCAAGAGGAGGCTTAGAAGCGAAAGCCTGGGGCGAGCAACCAAGGTGTACATAACAATAAGCGACTTTCCCTTACACTGATCCTCGCCATCTGTGAGTGGCACTGCAACTTTTTGCAACTTGCAGTTCAAAATCAACAAATCACTTGACAGCATGCTGTTCGTGATCCATCAATGGCTGCTCTGTGGTCAACCAATCGCAGAATCGCTTAGCAGCATGGCGTCACACACAAGCCGCGGTGGCCCGAGGTAGTTGTCTTTATCTCGCTAGTATTTGGAATGGAGCAGTGCTAGGGTGAAAACAATTGTACTGAAGCAAACTAGAGTAGTTATACTACGTTTTGGCAGTGAAAAATGTTAACTTTTTATTTTCTTTCGTACGTACCTAACTCGCGGTTCACAAAATTTCCCCCCCATCTTTGCAACATATTATTTCGTTTCTACATGCTTACACGAAGTTGCAGCGCCACTCGCACAGATGGCGAGGATCAGTGTAAGGACAAGTCACCTATTGCCGCCTAGTATCAACATTTAGGGTATAATTTTTAATTGGCATGGCACCTTACGAGTATGCATATAAATACACTAACTCTTTAGTAAATTAGAGATGTTATTGTCATACAATAAAAGACTAGAAATATATATATATATATATATACTGTAGTGTATGCATAATTATACAGTATACTGTGTATATATATATAATTAGACTGGGAAAACGCGTCATATATGTAAACGCGTGTGTAAAAATGCGTCTATCTTTATACTGCAGTCCTGTATAAAAATTAAAATAATAAAACTTACACTCCCCAGCGACGTAGATCCTCTTCAAATGCTTTCATATACCATTGTGCTCTAATAAATTGAGTTATTCCATAAAATACACAAACAATCAGTATGAGGTATAAAATTCTTCGTAAGTGAAACATTTTTATCATTATTAAAAAACTTAAAAGTATTTTACAATCTAGGTTATTGTAAGAAGAGAGATTTCATGGCTTGGCTAAACAATAATGTCTAGAAAAACATTTGTTTGAACCCTTGACTTCAGTTCCCGGAATGTACTGTATTTAATTAAGTATAATATGGCACAGAAAATGAATAATACTATATATTTCACAATTCAATTAATAAGTGAACAATGTACTGTACTACTAAAAGACAAAACACTACATTTCAATCTGTGAAAGCTTCTTGTTCCTTGAAGAAACGCCCCCCTGACCTTCACCGGTCTTGTTTTGTTTCTTCGACGTGTTTTTTTTTTCATGTTTTGATCCGGCAACAGTGCATTTCTTGTTTTTCTCTCTCACAAGCTGGCAAGCGCTGGGAAAGCGAAGTGGCAACCCAGGAAATGTAGCCGACGCAGTGATGTGAAATTCGCGCGAAGATTGGTCCGCGAATATGCGCATGCGAATATGCGCGAAATTGCGCGCAAATGCGCGCATATGCGCGAAAGATACTTTCAAGATGGCGGCCGCGCGCAATTAAAATCACGTGAGCACCTCGGCAGCCTGAAAGGCCGATTGCTTTAATTCCATGATTAATTAACTCTAATTTAATCCAAACACTAATTAAGCAAGGGATTATACCAAGAAAAATAAGAAAAGACTCTCTGTAGCATTTACTGTAGTTTTAACCAGTTTTAAATTGCTATTTTTGTGGCGGGAAAGTCAATTTTCAATATGCGCGCATATGCGGCCGCAGATTGCCCGCGAATATGCGCGAATATGCGAATATGCGCGCATATTCGCCGCGAATATGCGCGGACTAACATCACTGGCCGACGGCCCGACGCCATCAACACACAACACACAACACACTTTGAGCTTTGCGAAGTCTGGTTGATCAAGTGTCTGTGCATAAATAATTGAATTAAACAGGTATTTTGATAGATTTGAGTTTACAGCTTTTAGAAAAAGGTATTGCAGTTATCAATCCTTGGAAATTTAGAGTTTTAGTAGCCATGTATGCAGTTTTAATTAACAGTTTTCATTGTTTATAATTGGCAATGTTTTGATTTTCAGATATCATATCATACAAAACGACTTCTCCAGAATTTTGAAGCTATAAAACAATTTGCTTTTAATGTAGAGTAATATTTTATTTCGAACTAATGATGAGTATTTCAAGTGATGAAGTCAATTTCTTAGTTTATCGTTATCTTCAAGAGTCAGGTATGCACAACAATTTAAATGACCCTTGCCCATACGGTGTATATATTATATTTATTGTTCATAGAGTTCACTGAACTCAAAACTAAAAGCCATTTATCAAACTTTATTTTGCAGGTTTTCAGCATTCTGCATATACTTTTGGTATTGAATCTCACATTTCCCAGTCAAACATAAATGGCGCACTTGTTCCACCAGCTGCACTACTTAGCATTTTGCAGAAAGGACTGCAGTACACTGAAGCTGAAATCAGCATTGGAGAGGTAAATAAAGCAAAAGTTTATATGTAATATTTATAAATAAGCTTCAAGCATAAAAAAGTAATCCCTAAATCTTTATGAATTTATTATAGGATGGAACTGAGCAGCGTATGATAGAGAGCCTTTCTCTAATTGATGCGGTAATGCCTGACATTGTTGCTAGTCGTCAACAGGCACAGGTACAACAGCAAAGCCAGCAGCAAACTACAGGCGCAGCAACCAAGGGACCTCCTGGACTCATCAAGAATGATCCTCAAGAGACCAATGGAGAAGAGGGTATATTCTATTCCAATGAGCATTGATAACTATAATAGAAATAATATGAAATTATTAAGAGCTTATTATTTGAGCTAGCTCCTTCCCCCACCTCCACCCCGCTCCCCTCCAATGGATGGATGGGTGGTGGTATAGACTATAGAGAAAGAAAAATTCATGTGTGTGTGGTGGGTGGGTGGATCCACTTATTTCCCCAACCAGAAGGGACCATCTCCAACATTTATATTTTTATTGAGTATATCAGACTTAATTTTGCAGCCTAGAAAATTCAATGCTCTCATTCTAACACGTTATCTTATGTATGCATTACTATACTGTACAGTATTAAATTTATTGTATTTATGATTGTTATTTATTATGTACTAATGATAGTTTTTCATTAAATAATGTATTTACAAATCTTGAAAATTAAAGGGTGTTATTTTTTTCTGTATAAATAGCTGCAAACACTGGTGTACCTGCAAGCACTGGGGGTGGTAGCTCTGGGCCACCAGGAGCCATCAGCACTCCCGGGGAAACTATGGAAGTGGACAGCAGCATTGAGATTCCACCAAATAAGGCCACTGTGCTGAGAGGCCATGAGTCAGAGGTGTTCATCTGTGCTTGGAATCCTACCACTGATCTTCTGGCCTCTGGGTGAGGATCATTCTAAAGAAGAAAAAAAAAAGTGCTTGGTAGATGTATTTTGAGACTTCAGGATTGAGGCTTATTAGAGTTGTAATATTTTTTGGAAAATGAAATGAAATGAAAATGGCATAGGTATTGTTGTTGAAACTTAACGGAAATTGGAAAGCCTGATTTTTACAAAGCATCTGTTTCTGCTTAATTGTAATTATGTATTTAGTATATTTATTGTGAAAGTCTGAAATATTTATGCTTTTAATTTGAAGGTTGTGATATATTATTGAATACAGAGGATAGGAATAACCAGCAAAATTGCAGCATTAAAGCTGAGATATTGAAAATTTAAAGGCTATAAAATTTTGTTACAATGTTGTTTCTTTAATTTTTTATATTGCAATTACAATTGACCTGAGTTGTCACAGCTGGGAGCATGTGACAGATTATCTGTATCATTGTACTTTATATTTCCTTCACTGATATATCGTGTCTGGAACATGAACCTAACCTCTAAGCCTTCATGCAATTCAATCTAATGTTGTGGTTTCTCAGGTCTGGTGACAGCACGGCTCGTATTTGGGACATGAGTGAAAACCCAGGACAGCCAAATCAGCTGGTGCTGCGCCACTGCATTCAGAAAGGTGGGGCGGAGGTTCCTAGTAATAAGGACGTCACTTCCCTTGACTGGAATGTAAGTCTAAAGCTTTTTTTTTTTTTTTTTTTTTTTTTTCCACAAGTTGTTTGCTTCTTTTAATTTTTAAAGAATTTTCCATTTTTTGAGAATTTTTGACCCCCCTTCCTTTTAAATCAAATTTCTGATTTTACAATCCCAAATGAAATTTTCTCTGGCAATTTATTTATTATTTTTGTTTATTTAAAAAATATCGAAGAAGTGTTTTCTTCCTTCCTTTTTTTTTTTTTAAATACCTTTGTGGTGTTGATGTTATTATTATTGCTTATTAAAATATAATAAATATTTATCTGTTGTATTTTTACCTTCATGCTACAGTGTGATGGTACTCTGCTGGCCACGGGCTCATATGATGGCTATGCCCGAATTTGGACCACAGAGGGACGTCTAGCGAGCACTCTGGGTCAGCACAAGGGACCAATCTTTGCTCTCAAGTGGAACAAGCGAGGAAACTACATTCTTAGTGCTGGTGTTGATAAGGTTTGTATTTGAAGTTGCTATATTTATACTGAGAAAGTTATTGATGGCATATGATTGAATTTGATTTTTCCATCTTTGACTGGGCAATTGTTTGTAGACAACCATCATTTGGGATGCTGCATCAGGCCAGTGCACACAGCAGTTTTCATTCCATCTGGCTCCTGCTCTTGATGTTGACTGGCAGACAAATCAGAGCTTTGCCTCGTGTTCAACTGACCAGTGCATCCATGTGTGCAAACTGCACGTCGACAAGCCCATCAAGTCTTTTCAGGGCCACACGGTAAGCTACAAGAACACATATTATAGAAATGTGTTTTTTATAGTTAAAAAAAATCATAGAAAAATGCATGAAATTTAGTTACTCCATTTTAATCATTTTTGTTCATAAACATTATTTTCATGAATACTTTCTACTCTTTCTAGCTTGCTTTAAGTACAGTACATAGTGACTATAGTGGCAATATTTACCGCCCTGTGATTTAGTAAAATATTTATTTTCTCCGTTAATTTTTATCTCTAAATCTGAATGTACTTTCTTTCATGAGATTAAACTTTTGAATAACACCTTTGTTTGATTATAGAATGAGGTAAATGCCATCAAATGGGATCCTCAAGGCAACCTGCTAGCCTCCTGTTCCGACGACATGACCCTCAAGGTAATAATGTTTCTTACTTGGCAGTTGTGTGTACAAGCTTAACATTTTGTGTGTGTGTGTTTACTTGCAGATCTGGTCGATGAAACAGGACACATGTGTGCACGACTTGCAGGCCCACAGCAAGGAAATCTATACTATCAAGTGGAGTCCCACGGGACCTGGCACCCTGAACCCCAATATGAACCTCATCCTGGCCAGGTAACACCCTATCACCAACAGCTTAAGCTAATACAAAGTCATTACGAAAAGGCATCAAATACTAAGAGATTATAAAAATAATTAACAAGTACCGGTATTGACTCATTTTTATTATTAATGTCTTTATTTTTTTATTTTTTTTGGTTACGGTAACCTTAATAATTCAGAAATACCAAACAGTTACTATAGTAGTTGTTTTACGTATTATTGATTCTGTATTTACTTAAAGACAGGGTCACCCCAGATTTTTTTTTGTTCAATATAGCTTTCTTTCTTGTAATCTCGATTTTAGGTGAAAAAATTTTTGATTAGATTTTATTATTATGCCCACATTTTGACACTCAAAGTTTGAAAAACGTTGCATCAAATAGACGGTAGTGAGGGCGGCAGAAGGTAATTTACAAAGAAAAATCAAAGAAAAATCAAGAAAGTTGACTTTCGATGCGCTTTTTGAGTTCAATTATGATTGCAATAACTTGACACAAACCAGAATTAAAATTCAATATCTCTTCTTTTTACTCATGTGAGTCTCAAATTTTTCCGATTTATATAATCTGAGTTATTACGAATATTGCAGAAGCTCATTATTATCAATGCCGACGAGCTCCCCCCTCACGGAGGGTGGGCAACGGCACGAGGGTGAGTGAACATGTACGAGATTTGTCAATGTCAAGCAACCAGATGTGCGGTCAGAAAGAGAGAAGACGGCGTTTTACCTCGAATATAAGAAGCTTGTATTCTCGAGTAAGGTCGTAGAATTAGGACGTTTTAATGCAATTTTAGGCCTTATAAATATATTATATTATTATAGTATATAATAAGGTCCAAAATTAAAAAAAAAAAAAAAAAAAAAAAATAAGAAGTTGTGAAGTTTACTTTACTTCACTTTAGAACATTTTCTAAGGATAATTGAGCACTATTTTTTTCAACAAGTTGTATAATAAATAAAACATACGATTAGAAGAAGAACATACATAAGAACCTATGCGATTAGGATGTGCCCGCACACAGCTTCGTATTGTACGCCTTTGCAGTATAATAAGAAATTTAGGACCGTTTCTAAAAAAGAAACGTATAATACGATCCGACCGTACGCTTACAGATCCCCGACTGCAGATATAAAAGTCTATGTGCGACCCGCCTAGGTGTTGCTATTTGCAGCAGAAGTACAACATTTTATTTGGCATGTAAAAATAAGACAAGGCATTTATAGTATTTAATTATTTATGCAACATTACTAATATGTTTATAATAATAATAATATTTGTTTATTACAATATCGATATACGCATGCAGCCTAAGTATCACATATAATATTACATATATTGATTTATTACATAAAAATTATTTTTTATATAGTGAATAATGTTATGTATTGCTTTTTATAATGTATGATATAAATATATATATATATAATATATTATGTATTGTTTAAATTATTAAATTGTATTGAATACCTCCATCTTAATAAGTATTAGCTCGTTGGGGTGGTACGTATTCATTAAAATTATAATGTAATGATATTCTAATATTATAATATTTATAATGTTATAAAAGTTATTGAAAATGTGCCATGCAAGACAGTAAGAAAGATTAATTAGTCGTCAGACGGACCATGAGCTTTTTCATGTTCGCTCCTGCTGTTTGTTTACCCTCCTTTGCAACCACATCCACAACACAGAGCCTCCTGCGAGGGGGACAAAAAGAAGCGTGCCATGTGCACCGTCGATATGACGTCAAACCTTTTAAAATTTTAGTTTCGAAATGTGGGCATAATAATAAAATCTAGTCAAAAATTTGTTCACCTAAAATCGAAATTACAAGAGAGAAAGCTATATTGAACAAAAAAAAGTCTGGGGTGACCCTGTCTTTAATAAAAAAAAAAAAAAACTTGTTAGATTGCAAATTAACGTCATTTACAGAGAAAGAACCATTTATATTTTTGTTTTCCATTTTGAGATCAAAAGTACTGTTTGTCATATCAGTCAGGCCAACTCGCTGCAAAGGGGATAACACAATTCAGTAGCTCACAAATATCAGCATAGACTGACAATTAATTAAAATCAAGCTCTAGAAAGGGTAGGAAACATTTCTCTGACTCTGGTCATGTTGCAGTGCCTCATTTGACTCGACTGTGCGTCTGTGGGATGTGGAGCGAGGAGTGTGCATCCACACATTAACCAAGCATACGGAGCCCGTCTATAGTGTGGCCTTCTCACCTGACGGCAAGTTCCTCGCCTCCGGCAGCTTTGACAAGTGTGTCCACATCTGGTCCACTCAGGTAAGCTCTTGTAGTTTTTACAACTGTTGAATGGTGTACCGTTGAATGATATGGTTTGCAATTGGACTTCCAATCAATATGCCACAAAAATAGTTCTAAAAATTATATTTGATGTGTTTACAGAGTGGCCAGTTGGTACACAGCTACAAGGGTACTGGAGGAATATTTGAGGTGTGCTGGAATTCGAGGGGAGACAAAGTTGGCGCCAGTGCATCTGATGGAAGTGTAAGTATTTACTGGTAGTGATAGAGTCCAGCAATACTTTCTTTCTGCTTCTTATCTTCCTTGCTAGCAATCCTTTTTTTTTTTTCCTTGAACGAAATACACAGCAATAAAGTAGCTTAACTTTTTAACGTTGATAATTTTTCACATTGATATTTTTGGAAGGTTGGAATGTCAAACATTTTGTTCAAACTCTCTTTTTTTTTTTTCTTTTTCTTTGTTGCAAAAAAGACTTCCAGTTTTTATAAAAGACTACTGGTATCCATTTTTTCAAAGTATGATATATATATATATTTTTTTTTGTATAAACCCCGTACTTGAATCTGCTTCCAGAAGTGAGAGAGTAAATTATTGCATTCTGAGTTATGATTTTTATTTCGAATCATTATGGGGGGGGGGGGGGGAACGTAGATTGAAATAAGAGCCCTAAAATTACAATTTGCCGCCTCAGAATGCAAATCACGTGACTACGAAAAAAAATATTGATGGAACTTTGACCCTTATGTTGTAGTGAGATAAGGCTTTATTTGCAACCTTTAAAAATGTTTAAGTTTAAGGTAACACGCCCAATGTTTAAAAAAAAATCCACACATGAAAATTATAAAAAAAAAAAAAATAAAAATAAAATGTTCTCTTTTACATCCTCTATCAGTAGCTGTTACAAATTCGAGCTAGTTTTTAAGTTATAAATTTTTAAAGTTGGCTAATTTAACATGGAAGTTCCATTTCTCAAACTAGCCAACTTTAAAAATTAATAACTCAACTAGCTCAAATTTGTAAACCTGATACTTAAGCTTCTAATAGGGGATGTACAGGAGAACATTTTAAGAAATGTTTCATAATTTTCATGTGTGGGAATTTTTTTAAGGGAAAGGGAACGCCAGAGTTGCGCTGCGATCGCAGCGCCTCTATATCAATATTCAAATTGTCCCACTCTAAAGATACCACGCAAGTCACGGCAGTTTTATATTCAATTTATTTATAAATAATGAGTTAAATAATAACTGTTATGGTTGTTTTATTTATAAAACTTTTTTTTCATTACTATAAAACATTTTTGGAAAGTTTTTACTTTAGGTGAGTGGATTATAAGCGTTGTTTTGGTTCTTTAGTCAGCCTGTTTCATTCGCCAGTTGTTTAATGGCCGACCAAAAAGGGGTGTGAGAGACGTGCGAGTGTCAAAAATCGTGCAGTTATTATTAATTTACGTCGCTCCCACTCTCATAATTGTCTTTTTTTTTTGCTGTGAAGGTTTGTCCTAGTGCATTAAATTTGTTTCTAGTTTTTTTAAAAATCTGACGATTGGATTATAGAATTTTTCTAATGTCACTAAAATGCAGCGTATGCTTGTTCAATAAATGGGTTTAGTTTCAATACACGTAACTCGGAAACTAGATCGTATTTGTATTGACGATATTTTAAGAGCTAATGAACGACATAGAAGAGAATATTTTAAAATATTTTCGGAGGAACAAATGAGAGTGGAAAATTTAACATTGGTGGCGTTACCTTACCCTTAACATTAAACAAGTTACCTTACCCTCAAGTTTGAAGCTTGTCAGATAACAATTTTCCTTTTTAAATAGACATGCAGTATTACAGACCTTAGTTTAAGTGTAGATTACTGCGCGCGGCGATTGTCTTTTGCATTTTAACATGGCCAGACGGACTGGCAACAGTCAGCGATCAGGCGCCGTCTAGTCTACCGTAATCTAAGACCTGTTCTATTATTATCAACAAAATGTAGAATTTGTAATGCTATTCCCCCATAAAACTAACTACTACTGGTAAATTAATTTTAAAGAATCAATGTTGTTGTATGAAGTGAAACACACAACAAAATATGTATTTTCTTTTTCTAGGTATTTGTTCTGGACCTTCGTAAGCTGTAAGTTTCAAGAAAAAAAATTTCAAAAAAAAAAGTTATGAAAAAGTTTCATAAAATTTATGCGTTTATGTTTTCTTAGGTTTATATAATAATAAAAAAATAATGGTAACATTATGTAAAATTTAATATATTATAAGTACTACAACATTTTTTGACTAAATAAATTCCATTTTAAAAATAACATTTCTAAGTATTTTTTGTTGTTGTTTTCTAAGAAAAAAAATCACACATAATTAAATTAAGGTAGAGATAACGCCGAACAGCTGATTGACATAATGCCCTTTGATTAACATGTAAACCTTAGCAAATTGACAAAAATTATGAAATTTTTTTGGGAGGCAGATATTAGTGCCTAAAAGCCATAGAAAAAATTTCAAAACGATTTAACGAGCCGATTTTTTATAATTAATTTTTTTAATTTTCAGCATAGGACTTTCCCATGGAGAGCCAAACTAAAAAATTAATTTAAAAAAATCGGCTCGTTAAAAGTTTTTGAAACTTTTGCTATGGCTTTTAGGCACTAATATCTGCCTCTCAAAAAAATTTCAGAATTTTTGTCAATTTGCTAAGGTTTACATGTTAATCAAAGGGGATTACGTCGAACAGCTGTTCGACGTTATCTCTACCTTAAGGTAGAGATAATACAGATCAGCTGGCCCAATGCTAAAAAAATCCCATGTATTATCTCTACCTTAAGGTAGAGATAATACAGATCAGCTGGCCCAATGCTAAAAAAATCCCATTCATAAAAATGATGAAAAAAATTTAAAGTGTTCTCCTCTACATCCCCTATCAGTATGTAAAATATCAGGTATACAAAAACGAGCTAGTTTTCGAGTTATTAATTTTTAAAGTTGACCAATTTAACATGGAAGTTCCATTTCTCCATGTTAAATTAGTCAACTTCAAAAATTAATAACTCGAAAACTAGCTCGTTTTTGCATACCTGATATTTTACCTACTGATAGGGGATGTAGAGGAGAACATTTTAAATTTTTTTCATAATTTTTATGAATGGGATTTTTTTAGCATTGGGCTAGCTGATCCGTGTTATCTCTACCTTAAGAATGGTTTTGACGACTTAGTCGGTATTAATATGAATACAGTAATACCCTATTGGTATAATATAAACACTATTTTTTGTGTGCTCATACAAAACAAAGATTAGTACATATGGTTTAATAATTTATAAAATTATGAAACCATGCAGTCTCAGTTCATTATATCATAAATACAATGTCCTATGGAATTTTGTGTCCTCGGAGGAAAAAATAAAATAAATGCAACTAAACTTTTTGAATTCATGGTGGCCATCTTATGTTTTCCAGGTCTCTACACAGCAACATTGTGTAGAGATATGGATTTCATGAGAAGTATGCTAAAACTATCTTGCATCACCACAGTGCTTATGTTAAACTACGTTGGCAATAGAAAATTTGAAATACATAAATATTGTACATGCACCAAATATTCACATTACTAAGTAGTAAAATATTTTGTAACTGGGATATTATTGGGTGCAATTCAGGGAGGAGGAAGTTATTGTAACTTGTAAGACATCCAAGTTCTCACTAATGGTTGGTGTCATTGAATTAGGCTTACACAAACTGTAACATGCTAACATTCTTTCATGTATTGCACCCTATATGTCTAGCTTTACATAACATAGAATTAAAATATATTTGAGCATTAAAAGCAGAGTAAACATATATACAGTATTCATGAAGTAATTAAAGCACAATTAAGGGTAAGGTAACGCCAATCAGCTGGTTTTTTAGTCCCATTTGATTAACACGTAAACCTTAGCAAATTCACAAAATTTCTGAAAAAAAATTGGAGAAACAGATTTTAGTACCTAAAATTTTCAAGACAATTGTTTGAGCTGATTTTTTTAAAATTATTATTATTATTTTAATTTTAGGTCTTTCCCATGGAGAGCCAAACTAAAATCTTAATTAAAAAAAAAAATAAAAAAAAATAAAAAAAAATTGTCTCAAATAATGAAATTGTCTTGAAATTTTTGCTGTGGCTTTTAGGTACTAAAATCTGTGTCTCACAATCTTTTCAGATTTTTTTTTAATTTGCTAAGGTTTACATGCATGTTAATCAAATGGGACTAAAAAATCAGCTGATTCACATTACCTCCCCCTGAAAATGATAAAGACAAATCATAAACATGATAAAATTGAGTAGGAATGTCAAATACTGAATAATTCTTCCTCATCAATAATACTTTACAAAGTTAATAAGCTCTGGTCATTTTGGCACACATGATTTTGAATCAAATTACTTAAGAATTAGTTCATAAAAGCCCTATAACAATTTATAAAAAGGACAAGCTATTCTGGCCTCTCGTTTGCTGCTGAAGTGTCTGTCTTTGGCAACCACAGTGACTGGTGTGCAAGCTTGGCCCAGTCACCTCTGCAAACTGATGCAATAGCAACCCCAACAAAGCATGCTCCAAGAGCAGCAAAGTAGGAGGCATACACCACAAACTGAAACAAAGGAGAAAAATAATATTCTAATTAATATTTTAGGACCATGCAATACACTTTTAACAACAACTTGCAAGTATGTATATATGATTCCCTTAAAATGCACAGAAGATTGTTGATTTATTCAAAAGCAGGCAAAATAGATGAGTATAATATGTCGAGTATAGAGATGATTCTTAATATCAACTACATTATCTATTTCAATTAATACTATTACACACAGTGAAGAGATGAGAGGATTGGTAGTAACTAAAAACAAATATGTAGAAACCATTCTTTATTGAAGTTGAAATTTCTTCTTTGTTGGAGATCACTTATCTCTCAAGACTACAATGACAACCAGAATGAATATTTTAATTGCATATTTGGATAACAAGATCTCAAGTCAATCTTCAACTGTCAATTTTTTCAGTTTTTTAAAAACACCCTTAAAATCATGCTGTAAAATACTGTGACATCATATTCATGCAAATACTTAACATACAAGCATAGGGAAAGGCATTGCATAATACTATGACATCACAGTGCCTTCCCCTCAATTTTGAGGGCTCAAAAAAATCTGAAAAAATTGACAGTACATAACTCAAGGCTCTTTATCCAAGCTATGTAATAAAACGACTTTACGCAGATTATTGATAAAATCTATGTAATATATAGATATCTATAAGGCACTTGCCTGCTCACGTGGTGGAAGCTGCAGCCAGTTGAGCACCACAGCAGTTAGCACACTTTGCAGAGCCAGCGCCATGAACATATTTACCCCAAAAATCAATGCGTAGCTGTCTTCCGTCAGCTTCTTGGCAATCTCGGCACTATATTAGGGATAATAAAAATTACTACAATATTTACAATTTAATATATTTAATTTAATTAATTTAATTTATTATATAATTTATTTGTTGCTAAATTGCAACAAAACAGCAAAACTAGGTGAGTGGGATACAAAACTATGAGGGATGTAAATTGTTCTTTCCGATGAAGACATTAACTTAAGTAAATAATAATATACTGTCAAAGAGTGGGCATGGATTAAATTTGTACTGATTTTTTTTTTAATCATCTCTAAGCGACTGATTTGTGTTGTGATAATGCACCTATCGATGGTTTAAGGGTAAGGTAACGCCACCAATGTTAAAAAAAAATCCCTCACACATTAATTCTGAAAAAAATTTAAAATGTTCTCCTGTACACCCCCTATCAGTAGCTAAAATATCAGGTATACAAATTCATAACTCAAAAACTAGATCGAATTTGTTTACCTGATATTTTAGCTACTGATAGGGGGTGTAGAGGAGAATATTTTAAATTTTTTTCAGAATTTTTGTGTGAGGGATTTTTTTTAACATTGGTGGCGTTACCTTACTCTTAAGTATTTTTATGAAAACCAAAAATAACAAAGAATTATGAAAAACAGGTTGGATATTATATTTATACCTGGCAATTGTGGCCAGGGCTTGGTAGGCGACTAGGCAGGAAATATAGCAGCCATAGGCCACCCAGAGATCTGTGGTAGACGAAGAAATGTAGAGAGCTACTGCCTGGGCCAGGGCACATGCTGCCAGTGTTGGAGCTCCAAGCAGCGACCAGTCCAGCCTCAGCATTCCGAGGCCAAGGGCACACAGAGCACCTGGAACATATGAGACACAAAAGATGCTATATACAGAATTGTCCTTTCAAGATATATAGCTAGATAGTTTTAATAATAATGATGGAATAATCATATAGCATGTCACTTAAATAAATATACAGTAATTGCCCTTTGTATGTAAGACAACAGAAGAAATAATAAAATTGTAAATGTACAGTAATAAATTGATTTTTTTTTTCTTTTGTTTAGATTTTACATGTTCATTAAATATTCACAAAACTTTTATTTAAATTTCAGTTATTGTGAAATTGACAACATTAAAAAATAATAAAAACTGGCTGCAATTACCAATGATAGTATAGACTGCTTCAATGCCACCGTTGTACAGCTTTTGTCCCGACTCTGCAATGATTACCTCCCACAGAAGCTGGGTGTAGTTGAGCACCTGGTAGAAGCCACAGGTGGCAAGAGCCCACCACAGTGACCACTTTATGACTGTGGGGTTGGTGTAAGCTGTTCGCAAATCTCGTGACATCAACAAGAATGCCTCAAGCACCTGTAGTTTCCTCCTAGCTATGCTAGAATTCTCTTTCTGAGACTCACTGTCAACCTGAAGCAGTAATTAAGCAACAAAATATGTGTAAATTAAATTATTAAATTTAATTGTTGATTTAGTGTAAGTAATTATTATGAAAGCTTTCAAAACAGAAAATATAACAACTATAATGTGACTAGTTCAGAATTCAGGCAGCATAACATAGTGATCTTATTGAAATACAGTACGTACATACTGCATGTACCTTTTAAAGTCAATTTTTACACACTAACACTATATAGATCGATAAGAAATATAAATAAGTTTTTTAGTAAATAATTACTATGTACTATATGTAGCCACAATTAATCAACTAGTATTTATTATTTTATACGTGTAAATGACTGACTGAATGATTGAATTGAATATAAATAAATAATTTAGGTTTACTCCGATAAATAAATAAATAAATAATTTTAAAAATATAAAAATTCAGTGTAAATTTACCTGTGATAATTCTTGCTGTAGAATGTTATTATTACTTTTAGAGTGATGGAAGTAGAGGCTGGATGTTGCAGAGGGCAACAGAAGGGCCCATGCCGTTGCCACAAACATAGCCCCAAGTGTAATGTAGTTGAGTTCTCTGTAGTCCATCAAATTGAATGACACCAGGGCTTGAGCCATTAAACCCGATGCAAATCTGCCAAGTAGGTAGGCTGCCCTTGTGTGGCCAGATACAATGTGGAACTTGTCATGGTCCACTCTTGCATAGAGATAAGTGTAATAAGCCACTTCTGCTGCCATGAAGCCTCCATATAACACTTGCACCAGCTGCGGAAAATGTGGCAGGTAATTTTTGAAGCATAAAAATTAAATTAAAATAACTTTAACATCATAATTTATTCATAGAAGTGGAATGGAGCATTATTTGCATAATAATATGGGCACTAATATTGTTAGTATAAGTTAGTTATAATATTAAATTAATAAAAATCTTAATAATGAAGTAAAACCCTTTCCATGCAGGATAGTATATACATATAACCATGCCCGTGATACAGTGCCTTTGGCGCATTGTTTCTATCTCCACCCAGTGCTTCTGTGGTGAAACAATAAATAATCAAAATTATAATTACATTTAAAAATATATATATAAAAAATTATTTTTGCTTTATTAGATATGAAACTTTTAATGTGAATTTTAAAAGTGTTCAAAGAACAAAAAATAATAACCAGCATGCAGCACTAACACATGGAAAATTTATAGCATTTCACTAACCTGCATTAGTGGAATGCCTTGCCCCCATAAGAGCAAGGTCCAAATGGCAATGCCCATAATTCCCTCTGCAACAATGACAGGTTTGTGCCGAAGAAGATCAGTCACCAAGAATACAATGATTAAGAGGGCAAAGTGTGAGTATGTCCCCACTGGGTAAATTTCTTCCAACACCTGAAATACAGTGATGATGTATGCTCCAACATAAAAAATAAATGTTGTACGTGTTATAGCTACCATGTAACTAGCAAATTTGATGGACATATTTATTACTATCAACCATTAGTTTTAATATGGTAGTAAATTGAAATTGGTTTAAAAAATTGTCAATATTTTTTTCATACAAACTTAACTGACAACAAAACTTTTTTTTATGTTATTTTAAATTAATTTAGCTGAAATACATCATGACAAGGATAGGGATTTTTTTTACCTGCTCTTGTGTTAGATTTTTCCATGGTCCAACCAAATAATGTGTTACGTATGGTTCTGACGGACGGATTTCCTTGAAGAATCCAAACGTGCAGAGTAAGAGTGATACCTTATGCCACTCTTCCATCATGAAGTTAACCCAGCCAATTTAATATCAGTATCTGAAATCATTTGCAGTAACATTTAAAATACTATAAACATTGTCATTAATAATACAGTACACACTGAAAAAGTTGGTTAAATTCTAACAAGATACAGCAATATTATACTATATATTTCATTTATTTATTCACATTAAATACCAATTGGTACATATTGACTTCAAATTACTGAATATCATGGGTGAAATAGATAAATAAATTAAAACCTCTCGTGCGTAGCTCGTGTTGACAGTCTTGTCCAGCACCATAAGACGGTGTCTCCCCCCCCCCCCCTCCCCCCCTCCTCCACGCCGCTCAATGAAACTGTCAACACGAGCTGTGCACGTGAGGTTTTGATTCTGTGTCATAGCAACATCTGACGAGAGTAGGGGTTTTTTCAGACCTACCGAAACGTTATGTGTTTTTAGATTTTAATTGTGCACGTTTCAACTGTGTGTGTGTTTTAAATGCATCAAGCATTTATCAGCAAATTATCAAATTATCAGCGAGAGTGATAGCCCAGTTTGCAAGGTAATTATTAAATTACACACTCATGTATCATACAATATATTATATAATTAGATATAGCTGAAAAAAACACTGACATTCATACATGTAGAGACATTCAACGCAAAAAACTATTTTTACCTTGAATGAACTTAGAAATATATGTGATATTACTTGTTTGAAAACCCTTTATTATGCAAATTTTCATTCCATAATGAGATATGGCATTCTTACTTGGGGAGATTCTTTGGATTCGGAAGTTGTTTTTCGGCTACAAAAAAGAGCAATCAGAACTATGTTTAATTTAAAAAAAATGGATTCTTGTTCTCCTGTGTTTTCTCGGGAAGGAATTTTACCTTTACCCTGTCAATTTATTTATGAAAGTGTCTGTTTTGTTAAGAAAAATATGTCGGGATATTTTGTTCAGTGCAATGACTCCCATCATAATACAAGAAATAAGAACATAATAATTACACCCGCACAGTGTAGATTGCAGATTTATAATAAGGGACCCTATTCTATGTCAATTAGACTTTATAATAAACTTCCACTGCATATAAAACTCATCCCACAGTATGTCGATTTTAAAAGTGCCGTAAAAGTATTATTGTCGAAAAATTGTTTTTATAATGTATCTAGTTAATAAATGTTACATTTAGTTTTTAAGTATGTGTTTGGACGTGTCTTACCATCTCATGCAGAGTGCCTTCATTATGATTGTGTCTGTATGTATTTGAAAATGACCAATAAAGAATTGAATTGAATTGAATTGAATTGAATGATAAAACAAAATAAATTTGTACAACTTTTTTTTTTTTTTTTTTTTTTTTTTTTTAAATATTACAATTATTGCATATAAGAATTTACACTTCAATTATTAACATTTTTCTTGTAATGTATATATTAGAAATGTACTACACACATTTTTATCCTATTTAATAATAAAAGATAATACATCACAATTTAATAATTTCCATTAAATTGAATTCTAATAAAATGAAAAAGTTAAAAAATTAAATTGCAGTGGTTAAATAGGTCACTTTTTGTGGTGTATACAGTATACACACTATTGCCATTGCTATTGATGAAGGAAATTTACTAACTGTATATTACATTAGAGTTTACTACCATCCAAACAGCTAATTGATATTTGCATTAAGTGCAATTTTAATAATAAAATAGCAAGTTGTGATAAAAGAAATAAATATAGCATTAATTATTAAAAACTATATATATAATATAACATTCCTTATAACACACTTACACAGCTAATACACAGTTCTGACTGGCAGGATTAAAAAAAATGCATGTCATCAAACCAAAAGTTTGATTTAATTCAGAAGAAAATTAATCAATTAAATTCTGATAATATCTTATCATCATCAGTAGCTCATGTTTGCATTGTAATATATGATGCACATTGTACTGAAGGGGTTTAAAAAGTGTCTTGTTGTTTACATCATATCGGCAACGATGTGTATTGTATTTGTGGAGTAAAGGTCAGTCTATGCCTGCTTCTCTTATCACTCGTGCCTTGATATCAAATGTCTTCATGACGTCACCCATTAAGCATGTGTTTGACACATTTTAACCCCCTTTCGGTACTAATTAAAATAATAAAAACTTCAATAAAGGCAAGTATTGGAGGATTATAACATACAGTGTATAATAGAGTTCATATAGAATAATAAATTGGTTTCATCTACGACAATGAAATTTTTTCTGCATATCAAAAGTGTTAATGTCCGTACCTTGATTAAGTTTCAAGTCGATACTCTAAAAACTCTGCCCGTAAGAAATTAAAAACCAATTTGTCAAGAGATGGCGTTGTCAACACCGTGGCCTTAGGTGGCCTTGCACCCTTAAGGTAGAGATAATACGGATCAGCTGGCCCAATGCTAAAAAAATCCCATTCATAAAAATTATGAAAAAAAAATTAAAATGTTCTCCTCTACATCCCCTGTCAGTAGGTAAAATATCAGGTATACAAAAACGAGCTAGTTTTCGAATAATTAATTTTTAAAGTTCTCTAATTTAACATGGAGAAATGGAACTTCCATGTTAAATTAGTCAACTTTAAAAATTAATAACTCGAAAACCAGCTCGTTTTTGTGTACAGTACCTGATATTTTACCTAGTGATAAGGGATGTAGAGGAGAACATTTTAAATTTTTTTCATAATTTTTGGGATTTTTTTAGCATTGGGCCAGCTGATCCGTGTTATCTCTACCTTAAGCCACTAAAGTTTTCAAATTCTAATATCTCATTGCAAAGATTTAATATTTTTTAACAAACAGTTTGAAAAAAATACCTGAAGTGACAAATATGGTAAAATAAATTGTAGAATGTCCTTATGGAGGCTTCAAGTGATGCGCTTTCGCTGCGCAACTGTTTGTCGCTAAGGTCCATCTTGCACTTGAAAATGAAGCAAAGTTTTTTTTTTAACTTTTCTCGGTTATAAATCAAGTAAAAAATCTAAATCTTGAATTATCTACTTTATTTTTCAGTTTGGACCAAAGTTCCGTAAAGGAATTATCCCTTAATAATCTTATTCTTGGTGAAAAAACGAATTCACGTTTTTTTTTTTTTACATAGGTTTGGTATAGCGGGTGGGATCACCAAAAAATCAGCTGACTTGAAGCCTCTATTGATAAGAAGATTTACTCAATTATGTTAACCAAGAAAATGTTATACTGTACAGTAGTTAATTGATAATTTGAAGGATGTTTAACTAGTTGAGCTTGCTGCTCGCTGCAGCAGCCAGTGAGATGATAAGAAGGGGGTCAAGCGATAGAGGAAGCGTTTGAGGGTGCCTCGCACCCTTCTTGTTGTCACACAGGCAGCTGCAGTGCGCAGACAGCTTAACTCGACCAACCGTTGTAAGGAACCATTGTTCCTAGTAAGGACTAGGAATAAAGTATCATATCAACACTACCGACTACTGATCAAAGAACTATTAAAAATAATAATAATAGAGTGTAATAATAATAGAGTGTAATAATAATAATAACAAATGACTTCACGAGGCAGCAAGTCTTATTTTTGTTGGAGTGCCGCCTTGTGACGTCTAGGGCTCATCCTCTATTGAATCCTTTAACAATAGAGGATTATATAGCCCTGGCTCTATCTATTGTTAGATAGAGGATTCAATAGAGGATTAGTCTGGCGACGTCATATATTGAACTTTCATTAATTCCACATAGGCTCTAAAAAATTTGAAAGAAAAAATCCGAGTGGCATTAATTTATACAGTGCACAGCCCAGTTTTGTATTTTAGCCCTGTTTTGGTTCCGACCTGTTTTTATAGGCTAATTATAGATTATAGGCAAAAAAAAAAAGTAAAAAAAAAAAAGAAAATTGTAACCGATTAACCAAACCGTCCCTTCCATGAAAATAACAACTGCAATACACCACATACCTATACAGTTAAACAAATCTAAGTTTACGTCTGACTTGGCGCCAACCGCCAAAAACATAAGGTCTGTTCGTAAACCCTGCTCGGTGTACTCTGAGCAAGTTTACGAACAGAAATCGTGACATCATTTGCACTGCACTCCCTACACCACCATCTGCGCTGGTGTAAGAAAATGGTGTAAAAGTGTACACCGAGCAGGGTTTACGAACAGGCTTATAGTCTAGACAGGCTGGCGCCCCCTATCTTAACCATGTTATAGACGTCCAAGATGGCCGCCGCGCGTAGTCAAATCTCACGTAAACTTAAGCTGAAAACACCTGGTACCGGCCATAGCGCCTGAACGCACCAGAAGTGATTTCTGATTGGCCGGCGTTAAGGGCAAGCCCTCTGATTGGTTGAAGCTTAACGCAAAGTTTGAAAATCCCAAACTTGGCGCTAAGCCGCTGACCAATCAGATTACTTGCCCTTAACGCCGGCCAATCAGAAGGCACTTCCGGTGCATTAAGGCCAAAGGCCGGTACCGGGTGTTTTCAGCTTAAGATCTGTTATACTGTAGCCCTGTTTTGGACCCCCTGAAGACATTTCGCACTTTTAACAATTTTTATCTGCCATATATATTTAACGTTTTTAAAAATGCAATAAAATTATAAACATGTTTAATGGAATGTATAGCAGTGAAGTTCATCATAAATTTAGCTCCATATCTCTTTGGGAAAAAAATTTTTTTGTGCGGAGCGAGCAATGATTTTTGAAAAGGTGCCGGTTTTGGATTTGACATGTTCTTTACCAGGGCTATTACCAGTGATGCAACGCTTCGCGAAGCTTCGCGCGAAATTTCGCTAGTTTCGCGAATATTCGCGAAGTTTCGCAAGCTAAGTTTCGCGAAAGTTTCGCGCGAAACTTCGCGAAATTGACATATTTGAATTTCCCGCTCTACTTTTTCGAATCGTATTTAATGAATACGCAGTTTTCTTCCTAATACAGGGCCGTCCCATGCGCACGGTGCATACGTTTAATTTTTTCTGCTCTATTACAGAGTTTTCCGTAAATTAATGGCCATGGCTTAGAAAAGCTGCGCAGAAACGAGTTTTAAATGTTAGTAGTCTACTGCGCATGGCTCCGCAAAGTGTGCATGATAAAAAAGCTTGAATCCAAATAAAGCTGCGCAAACGCTAGGTGACTAATCTGCGCACAGCCAATAGCAACTCTGTATGCTTTGTGAACAAAGATACGAACTTCTACCCCAGATTGCTTGCGAATTGCAGTGTTTAAAAATTCCTTTAATACGTTACTGCAACCGGTTTGGCTTGTAGTATTGCAAATAAATATCAAATTTGAGATGAGATAAAAAGCAACGTTCTCGCTAATGTTGAACAAAAATTCTGCTCCGGTAGGGGCCCCTCGTGCAGCGAAACAGCTGTTTTGAGCTCACTACGTGACGTCACCTTGGGTGTTTTTGGTCAAAATGCGCAGATCAGTCCAAATTCGTAGGGCTGATGGACCTATCTATTATAGTTGTATCATGTTCCTAATATTGCTTTAATGACAGATTTAATTGCATAAATGAATTTAAAAAGAGTTCAATTTAATTTATTAGATATAAAAAAATTTATTTCTTTTTTATTAATTTTAAAAATTACTTTTAATTATTTTTAAAATCATTTAACACATTCGAGGATAGACAGGTCATGAAAGGGGCCATTTTATCTTGTTTTCTTAATTTTTTGATGAATATATGAAAAATCGCATTGCGACAGTCATTTTTTAAATTTCGCGAAATTTTCGCGAAGTTTCGCGAATATTCGCGCGAAAGTTTCGCGAAAGTTTCGCGCACCAGGTTTCGCGCGAAGATTTACATCTCTGGCTATTACTCTATTGAACCGGGTATAGTCACTCCCTTCCGGCTTATGGAGGCCCAATTCTGAATTCTGATTGGCTTAGAAATAACCCGTTTTGCTGAAACGCCTTCCTATTGGTTAAAAAGGGGTTATTTTCTTGTTGTTTACAAATTTCAACAATCCAATTTTTTTTGTAACGGTCGTGAGTGACTTTACCCGGTTCAATAGAGTAATAGCCCTGGTTCTTTACGTTCTTTAAGCGTTTTGTGACGTTTTATAACAAATAAACGAATATTTTTTTTTGAAAAAACCCTGTTTTTATTCCTTTTTTTCTGTTTTTACCTTTTCTCTGCTTTTAGCACCGTAAAAAGTGACCATGATTTTGCTATATATAAACAGCATGCCGTGTACATAGCAATTTTCGATAATGTGAAAGCTCCTTAATCCCTTATACTGTTCATATATAGTCAAGTACAGAGTAAAGATTGGTTTATAGTTTTATACTGCGGCAGTTGTTTACATCACTATGCTCACAGTTTGGAGTCCTGCGTCACTCCTGCGTGCGGTCACCAGCAGCTCCCTGAACTTCTCAACCTGTTCTCAACCTCAACCAGACCTCAACGTTCTCAATCCTATCCACGCCCACCTCCGCAGGTCTTCAAGTCTTCTTGTTTCTTGCCCATAGCGAATTAGCCAATCCTATTTTAATAAATAATACGGTATGCATACGAATGTTTAAAAACATTTATTGCATGCATATCATGATAATCATGATATCATACATATTCCACATTTGCACAAAAAACACAAACATGTTTGCATGTTTTTACTTTTTATTTTGGGCGTATTCGAGAATAAATCTGTCTTCTCCGACAGATAAGTCACAGATAAAGGAAGTGACGTCACACACTCAGTCCGTCAGATATTTTAAAAAACACTTTTTCTAAACCGATAGACACGCCCATGATAGTTGGCTCCGCCCCCACAGATGTTTGGCGAGTTATTTTGTTTAGTACCATAAAAATGGATGGATTAATTAAATTATTGTTGCTGCAGCGGTTTTAATTGCTTACGACAATTTCTGTGCTCATTATTTGTGTGAAGAAGAAAATAATCAGCTCCCAAACTCCCGCGATTACGCTTTTCGACTCTCACAATTAGTTGTATATTTCCTCGCCGTGGCGCTATTTCCACTCTTCTCGTTTATCGCTGCCGCCGCAGCGAGAAGCGGGAGGACTCTTGCTGATGGCGCGCTCTGGTGGTAGAAAGACGGGCGTGACGACTTCCGCCAGATCTGGACTCGCAGATTTTCTTTAAAAACACGGATAAGCTTCTCCGACATATGAGTGCGTTTGAATTCACGGGCCAGCCCGGGCTGCTATTTATGAAAGCATCTTCAACCACAGAACACCCTTTTCAAAATTCACGCTGATTGGACAAAAATTTAATCACTGCGCCAACTGGTGACAGTGTTTGGCACTAAATACTGTCAGCTGGCAGACGACAAAGTAAAAATGTAAACAAACGCATTTTTAGGATTTTGTCAGAAATTACTTAACTGGCAATTAATTATCATTACAAATTGAATCCAAACGAATAATTCTCATTTTTAAATATTATTAAACAAGAAGTAAGTACATAATATTTAGTTTTAAGTGCTTTTAATGTTTTTACAATGAAAAGTGCAGATAAAAGTGCAAGAACTTTTTTACTATCATAAGAAAAAAATACATAAGTATATACATAAGTATATAATATATATAGTTATATATTATGCATATTATGTCATTGAAATAATGCACTATCATATATAATATTATAATTACGAAGATTAATTAAGGTTTGGCTATATGTAATCTTATTAATTATTGTACATATTGTAGCCACGTTTTTATGTAATTTGTTATGCGTGGTATGCGTGGTGTGTAAAAATTTAAATATAATAATAAATATAATATATATTAATATATATATATATATATATATATAAATATATATATATATATATATATATATATATATATATATATATATATATATATGATCATTACAAATTATTACATCTCAGCTAGCACTCATTACAAATCTTGCTCATTTCATTTCACATAGATTAATTTTGCGCGTATGATGTTATGTTTATTATAGAATCTTACAAAACTTTATTAAAGAAACTGTGTAAAATAGATTTTTATTCTGTAACTGTCATGTTGTCTAAATATACTATAACCATTATTATTATATGTCATGCTCTGGGATATTAGCTCTGTTCGTAAATACACAAAATAAAAAAAAGTGTTTTTTATAATAATCATAATGGATATTGTATATTTAGACGACAGTGACAGAATAAAAATCTATTTTACACAGATCGATCCTTTAATAAAATTTTCATTTAAGAAATTCATTACGTACCGCATGCAGGTAGAGCTACAGTAAAAAAGTTATATACTAACTGCATATTAAGATCAAACATAAAATTCTATAATAAACATAACATCATACGTGTAAAATTAATCTATGTGAAATGAAATGGAACAAGATTTGTAATGAGTACTGAGATGTAATAATTTGTAATGATATATTATAGTATATATATATTAAATTTTTACATACCACGCATTACAAATAAATACGTGGCTACAATATGAACAAGAAATAATATTATATTACATACAGCAAAACCTTAAATAATCTTCGTAATTTTAATATGTATCGTGTATTATTTCAATGACATATGCATGCTTTTATATTGATAGTAAAAAGTTCTTGCACTTTTAACTGAACTTTTGATTGTAAAAATATTAAACGCACATAAGACTAAATAGTATGTACTTAATTGTTTTTTATTGATGCGTCTTTGTTATACTGATATATATATATATTATTATTTTCCATGTACTGTACTGTCCTTAAAAGTTAAAAACTGGAATACACGAATAGAAAATATGTTAGATCGTAACGCATGTATTCCAATTTTTTACTTTAGAACAGAAACTGTACATATATAAAGGTTCATCAATGAAAATGCATTAAAATACATATTTACGCAAGCAGAGCTATTATCTATTAGCTGTTACATAAAATATAATTATCGCAGAAGCAATACAAAAACATGCATTTCAGTATAATAATTGTAGTATATCCAATAATAAAGACAATAATTCAAGAAAAATAGTAACAAATAAACTTATTGTAAATAAATTACTATAACATATGTAATGATGACAGCCTCTGTATATTCATTTATATTTCATTTATCGTGTCGTGGTAAATAAATGTTTCTTTACGAATCCAAATAGCCTAGCTAGGCCATATATATATATGGGTCTCGTCAGATCACCGAAGTCAAGCAACGCCGCGCGTGGTTAGTAGTTGGATGGGTGACCATTTTCAACAAAAACCACGTTTCCCACCCAGGGGTAAAACGTTGCGCTTTTCCACTATGTGGTTCCCCTGGCTTTGGACCATTGCACTTTCGGTTCATTGACAAAAGCTGTAGCGTCCATCCTGGCTGAGGTTTCCACGTTTCCCTCAGCCGCAGGCAAATGCCGGGATGGATTTGCAAGGCCGTGGCCGTCCCCGTTCCAGAAGAGCCCGCGAAACGCTCAAGTTAGGGTTTCGGAAGGTTCGGGGTTTCAAGTAGTATGTATTTAGTAAATAGAAGTACCCAATAGGGTTTAATTAAAAATTAAAAAAAAATATATATATATATATATATATATATATATATATATATATATATATATATATATATATATATATATATATATATGCCATAAATATTTGAATACAACTAACTCCCTATCCAAAAGGCAGATCAGTGATCATATAATAAAAAAACGCCCTTTAACTTCTAGCATTTGTGATGAGAGGAGCCAATCGTTTTTATGTAATATTGCAAATTTGTTTTTTAATTTAATTGCGGTAAAAATATATGTTAAGGTGATATTATGTTAAAAGTTTGTTTGAAATTATACATAATCAATTTATTTGTATTAATGACTATTACCACATTAACAGCAAAAGTATCATGCAATTATATATGTATGTGTATATATATATATATATATATATATATATATATATATATATATATATATATATAATAATATATATATATATATAATTATATAAGTAATTATTAACGACAACTTGACTTCTGAAGCATCATAATGATTGGGATTTTGACATGTAGAAATATCAAGCATAAAGAATCATGCGCTAAATACTAAAAATATAAAAAATTAATTTTATAAGAAATGTTCTTTTTTGATTCTGATTTCATTTGATATATTTGATTTAGTAAAATATTATTGGGCCTGCCCAAAATTATCTTAGAATTCAGTGCATATTATGCACGGTGATCATTATATACATATATGAAACAAAAGATTAATTATTAAAATAGAAATAATAAGTTATTATTTTACTTGTAATTAAAATACTTTCCTTGAAGACACTACAGTGTTATTAGTGATGAATCTCTATATAGGAGTTGCGAAAGCATTGACACTCAATTATATAGGGTGAAGTTATTTTCATAATTTACTTGTAGGGAGCGAACAATATAAAGATCATGATCATCCTGCATGGAATGTTTCTACTGCATATTTGCATGGTCTCAACACACCTCAAGTTCTGTACATAACTTCAAATTAATTCAGTAACAAGTAATAACAAGCAGAAACGAAGAAAATTATAATAAGTCAAAGTCTTGCTAGTGATTGAAAGCCGAAAGAAGATGAGGGCAATAAATAGTTACTATATCTATTAACTACATGATATTTATATAATTTTTATGTATAATTACTTAAATATATTTATATTAAATCCATAATATGCTCGAACTTAATTTCAGAGTGGCTGCATGTGACGTCATAATCATGCAGGCAAAAGTTTACCTAGGATTGCATGTTAAGTATTAAAAGTTCCATGACGTAGACGTCACATCTTCTTTACACTATACTTTGAAGGTGTTATAGAATTAAAAAATAAGAAAAAATTCGAGATGATGATTAGAAAATACACACTGCAGCGAAAATATAAAATTGGTCCATTAAACTTCATTTTTTTTTTTGTTCCTTCTGCAACTTAATTTATAGTTTAAGTTTTGTATAATATGGTATAAAAAATATGTATGTGAAAAAATGTGTCAAACTTAACTCGATGACTTCTAACCAAATATATATAATATATATATATATATTATAATAATAATATAATATAATAAAAGTTACATGCAGGTTTCCAATTTTATTCATATTAATTATTATATACATGCACAATAAATAAAGAATGAAAATATATGTTGTATAATTTTCCATGTTTTTATAAATTTTTAATCTTTTCCTCCTTCAACCCAAGCTTGAATCATGAAATTCTTATTCATCCCCTTTTAAGCCCACTAAAAATAAATTATATCATATATATATATAAATATATATATATATATATATATATCGATCTCTTTACCATCTTTTGATACTATATGCTTATTTTTTTTCCAAACAAATATTTCCTATATTTTATTTTTTTTAAAAGTATAACAGTACTGACATTAAGGTCAATAGCCTATAATTCTATATAACAATGTAAAACGAAAAGACAATCCTATATTATTAATGCGCTGATTGCATTATTATAGCATAGCATATCAGTCATTATTTTCATAAATATCGAGTATATTTTAAATATTAAAATTTGAATTCTAAGTATAACTTATTAGCTGCGAATTGCATTAGAAATAGTTTTGATGTACATATCATTAATTACTATTTGCTACATGTTTTAATAGTTTTATTAACTGTTCGTAAAATCAAGTTGTTTCTCGTACTTTTTAAATTCTCCCGAAAAAAGCGCGCGAAGAGTTTAGCCAATCAGCGTGAATTTTGAAAAGGGTGTTCTGTAGTTGAAGATGCTTTCATAAATAGCCGCCGGGCTGGCCCCACTTGACGACAAAAAACGCTTCAGCCCAGGCCAGCCCGGGCTGGCCCGTGAATTCAAACGCACTCCATGATACAAAGCAGTTGCACAGTGACTTATGGGTAATTAGGGCTATTCCTCTATTGTTAGGAGAGTATGGTCAGTATTCAGTTTCAGTATGGTCACCCCTTGGCCGAAATTCTGAATTTTGATTAGCTAAGAAAAAACCCTTTTCGCTGAAACGCCCTCCAATTGGTCAAGAAGGGGGTTTTTGCTTGTTGTATTGGACAACATACATGAAAAAAATTTATTGCAGAAATGAATAGAGGGGACGGATTGGTACGACAGGAGAATTCTTCGCTCGAACGCATGATACAACTATAATAGATAGGTCCATCAGCCCTACGAATTTGGACTGATCTGCGCATTTTGGCCAAAAACACCCAAGGTGACGTCACGTAGTGAGCTCAAAACAGCTGTTTTGCTGAACGAGGGGCCCCTACCGGAGCAGAATTTTTGTTCAACATTAGCGAGAACGTTGCTTTTTATCTCATCTCAAATTTGATATTTATTTGCAATACTACAAGCCAAACCAGTTGCAGTAACGTATTAAAAGAATTTTTGGGGTAGAAGTTCGTATCTTTGTTCATAAAGCATACAAAGTTGCTATTGGCTGTGCGCAGATTAGTCACCTAGCGTTTGCGCAGCTTTATTTGGATTCAAGCTTTTTTATCATGCACACTTTGCAGAGCCATGCGCAGTAGACTACTAACATTTAAAACTCGTTTCTGCGCAGCTTTTCTAAGCCATGGCTATTAATTTACGGAAAACTCTATAATAGAGCAGAAAAAATTAAACGTATGCACCGTGCGCATGGGACGGCCGTGGCTCGAACGTATGATACGAAATTGGTACATGTATAATATGTTGTAAAATGTCCATCAACAATTTTTTTTTTTTATATAACGGACAGGAGCAAGGAGAATACATATCTATCTATCCTCCTTGGACGGGAGTGACGGGACGGGACACGGGAGTGATTTTTTATCTCTGGGAGTGATTTATACCCGTTATCCAATGAGTGCGTTCGAGGTTCCACGGACTCCACGGTCACGGTTTGGCAACGTTGTAGAAATGATTTGTTGTTGAGTGTAAAATGATGCCAAGTGAGATTCGGCATCAGAAAATATCAATTTTTGCTGATTTAGAAACTTTGAAGAAAGACGAAAGAGCTCGAAGACGAATTTTGCGTATTCAACAAGTAGGTTAAAATGAATTTAATCGATATTTTTGTGTAGAAAAGCAAATATTCAAATTTCCTAAACTCTGTTCTAATGTTGTCAAGCAGGTTCGACAGCAATCCAAGCTCCTTGCAAGCCAAGTGATCGCACGTACTCAAACACTGAGAGAGAAAGAAGAGAACAATTTGAAGCAAAAGAAAGAACAAAAATTAAAGGAGTGGAAGCATCAACGACTAAGCTCCTTGAGGGACGAATTAAATTATGGCCTGGAAATAATGGGAGAAAGTTACAAAGCAGTTGATAAGGAGGTCAGTTAAAAACTGAATTTTTACAGTGAATTTTTTTAAAACGTTTTATTTTTCATAGCTTACAGAATTATCTGAAAAACAAATAAAGAAGCAGCAGAGTCAGAAATTAGCTCGAGAACGTGGATTGAAAGCAGCTCAAGAAATTCAACGTGACATAGAAGAAGATAAATTAAGAGAAGAGCGGCGACGTCGTGATAGAGAAGAACTTCGTATTCTTGAAAATATAAGAGCTAAGGCCATTGCTGACTTACCGCCTAGGTTAGTGGCATCCATATTGTATATACAATATATTAATTGCTATATATCCTTGCTTTCAATATCGTGTACTGTATGTGTAACAACATTTCAACTTTCTGCAGCCTTAGCAAATCTTCATCCACTCAAGTTCCTGAGCTGAGTTTGCCTAATAGCAGTGTATCATCTGCCTTGAAGACTACAGCAAACTTTAACACAGGCCGAGACTCAGGCAGCAAGGTAGAAGTGTACAACTACAACCAGCCTCAACAACAACATCAATTTCGTACCCTCCCTGACAACGTTGTGGAGAAACTTACACCTAGTACTTGCAAGGTAATATTATGCATACTGTCTTGTATGCATATTGTTTTGTATATTGAAGTACAACCATAGAAATAATTTAACACTATTGCTAAAGTTTGTGACTTAAAAGATTAATGAAGTACGTATGAAAATACTTATTGCTGCTTACAAGAAAATATATATATATATATATCATAGTATGAAACTATATGCATAGTATGAAAGTTTTTATTAGCAATGTTTAAACAAGCTACAAATTTGCACAAAAAAGTTTCAAGTTTTCATTAATATGCTTGCTGTAGACAGTGTAGACGCATCAACAAAGAAAATCTTATTTTTTTTTGTTGTATTTCTTACTTCAGATTTTTACTAGATGGCGTGAATTAAATTAATTCGGGGATTGTTTTGTGCTTTTTCGCCATCCGATTCACCATTCACTCCCATCTCAGTCGGCTGTTACTGAGAGGGTGGACAAACAACTGCAGTTGGTGGCAAAGAACTTGCAACATATGAATACAAGTTAATGCACGAGAGAACCATAAGCCCTGTAGCTCAGTTGGTTAGAGCGCCTCAAGTGACCGGATATTACGAGGGATCCTGGGTTCGAAGCCAGGTGGGGAGTATTTTTTTCTATCAAATGTTGATACTTGGATCATACGGTGCAATGATCTGATGGCGAAAAAGCACTAAGCAATCCCCCAATTAAAAAAATCTTGTGAAACATTATTTTTACTCTCCTTTTTTAAGGTGTGAATGAATGACTTTTCATTAATCAGTAAAGGGGGGGGGAGTAAAAAGCAGTTGTACTATAGTATGCTTATGTACTATTTATTTTAGTGTCACAAAATATGGTATTAAAGAATAAAATAATTTTCATGTATTTTGATACTGTAGTGCTCATTTGCGTCTGTATTATCCAGGTCAGTGCTCAGGAGCAGGCAGAGCGGGAGCTACTGGCACACGCAGAACGAGCTAAAGAGCGTGCAAAGAAAGAAGAGCTGTCCACTTGGCTGGGCACTGCAGCTGGAGCACGCCAGATTCTTGAAAAGGAGTACGCTAGCCTTGTGCAGCGTTTACCACTGCTAAGCCAGCAGGAGGCACGAGCCAATCCCGTGAGTAGTTTCTTAACCTTTTTTTCCCTAGACATATTTCTGAATTGTTGATGCTTGGCAGGAGACAACAGTGACTCTCTCAGACATTGCTCGGGCAGAAGAGAAGAAGAAAGTTAGGTCAAGGAGTAGCTCACGATCCAGACAAGACAGTGTTCGTCATTTTCTACAAGCAGAGAACGTCATGGAACCTCAAAGCAATGGACAAGGTGGGGAAGATTTTAAAAACAGTAAATCTAAAATTACAAAAATTTAATTTGAAAAATTTAAATTACTGTATTTTCCTTGGCCTATTTTAGTTCAAAATAGAACTATAGAACTCTTGAATTGCATTTTTATATATATATAAAATTACCACTGATGCATTATTTTTGGTATTTTTTTTTTTTTTTAGTAATAACAAAAACATCTGTAATTGAAGTACTTTATCGAACTTTGCAGTTTTAATTTTCTCAACTTTTGTTCATTAAATTCTTTCACATCTTGCAGATGCTGAGCCCCGTGTTGACTTCACGGACTTCCCAGCAACCCAGTTCACAGAGGAGGAGGCTGGGGCACTGGGAGCCACGGCTCCAAGCCTGCAGGTGCTACTGGACAGCCTGGCCGGTGAGAGCAGGCGCCGACTGCAGGAGGTACTCGACGAAGATGACTTTGATTTTCTCGACGAGGATTTTGATGAGCCTGATGCATCCCCACGAGACACACCCCCTCCAATGCAGGAGCTGGAGTCAAGCACCAAAGTGGTGACCCTGGATGTGAAGACCAAGCACAAGGTAACTGTGCAGGGAAGTCCACCCTCCTCCCCATCCACCATCACCAGCACAGCAGAAGTCAATGTTACTTTAACTAGCAAGAGCAAAAGCAAACGTCGAAAGAAAAAATCTAAAAGCAAAACAATTCCTCCAGATGAACTTCAAGATTCAGTTGATAATATTAAAGTTTCTACTTTTCAAGAACTTGATCAACCTAAACAGTCAAAAAAGAAATCTAAGAGCAAGTCCCCAAATTTACAATCTTCAAAACCTACATCTGAACAAATTAAACGTCAGACTTTATCAGAAGAGCTGCAAAAAAATGAAGTTTCAGTATCTAAAAATAAAACTACTGTTTCTGCTAACGATAGTGTAACTCTGATAAAAAAAAGAGTCATAAAATCTGTTGAGATTGATGAAAATGGAGTGGCTTATATTAGAAAAGCAGGACAAATTTTACCATGTGACACCATGGATCCTACTAGTTCTAGAGTTAATGAAACTGCATTAGGTGGAGAGAGGCAAAGAGATGTCAATCAGACAAGTTATTCAGAAGAAATTCAATATAAACACAATAAACAAAGCTTTGTATCTAATAGTACACAGTATCATAGTCCTCCTGAAGACATGTTAGGTGATGAAAACATTGATAAGTATTTAAAATCAATTGAAAGAGAAAAAGAGCAAATTGGAGCATATCTGCAGTCTAAAAGCAAGCCAAAGCCACCTCAGATTGACTTACCACAGTACATCGGCAAGCTACTGACCATGACCCGAGACAGCGTGGAGCAGCTGAGTGTCAGTGATGTCACGGAGTCGAGCTCGGATCAGGTGCTTGGACGTCGAAAGAAGAAGAAGAAGTCCAAGAGCAAGAGCAGCCCATCAACAAGTACAGAGACGGCAGGTTCACGGAGCACTGAAGATAGTCACCTGACTCTCTCCGAGCCCTCGCCTGGCATTCCTAATGTTCCTATGACTGACTCTGCTTCTGCGTCTACTGTGCAGCTTTCCTCCTCTTCCTCCTTAGACTCAAAGCTAAAATTCTCAGACAGTTCATCCCATAAGGATTTTGATTCAAAACTAGCAAATTTAACTTCAGACCAAAATAAATCAGGTCTGTCTTCAACAGAATTGGACTCAACAGCTTATTTGACCCTACATGATTTATCAAGTAAAGTACCAGGAAAGGCAAATTTGGATCCACCTAAAACTTCCACAATGGATATTTTTGTTGACTTGACGAAATCAAGTTCATTATCTCCATCCAATTCTGCAGACTACACGGATGTCATAATAAGGTTGGTTTTACAACTTTCAATGGTAACTGTATAAAATGGTTTGATGAATTAGGAACTTTAAGTTAGGTCTGACCTGTTCGAATTTTATATATTTAAAAAAAATTAAAGGGAAAAGAGGCAAAAATTTATAAACTTTTAGCCTAAGAAGACTGCGCCGGGAACATACAAGATCAAAATGTGTCAATTGCTCCAAAATACAAATCAAACAATAAAAAAAACCAGGGATCGGATGCGGATGCAAGATGCACACAGATGCGCAAAAAGGGCTTGCATCCGCATCCGTGCATCCCAGATGCACAGGGAAAAATGAATGCATCCGGATGCGCATCCCAGATGCACGGGAAAAAATGAATGCATCCGGATGCGCATCCCAGATGCATGAAAAATAAATTTGCATCCGGATGCGCATCCAGGGATGCACGAAAAATAAATTTGCATCCATTTAACACTTTTTTTTTCTCTTTTTTTTTTTTATCAGGTTTTTTGCTAATGGCCTATAAATAAATCTTTAACACGAGGCATTTTTTTAACATTTATTTGCCACTTGTCGTTTAAAATTGCAAGAAACAAAGTGTATTATAAAAACCAAAGATCGGACGCAGATGCAAGATGCACACGGATGCGCAAAAATGGGCTTGCATCCGCATCCGTGCATCCCAGATGCACGGGAAAAAATTAATGCATCCGGATGCGCATCCCAGATGCATGGAAAATAAATTTGCATCCGGATGCGCATCCCAGATGCATGAAAAATAAATTTGCATCCGGATGCGCATCCATGGATGCACGAAAAATTAATTTGCATCCGGATGCGCATCTCGGATGCACGAAAAAAACGCGTGCATCCGGTCCCTGAAAAATACACATGCTATTTTAATGTATTTCAAATGTATGCAGTGTAATTTGAAATACATATGAAAAATCTTTATTTTAGCTTTTACTATTAAATTACATATATATTCAGTAAATAGAATATCAAATGTTGTATTTACTATTTAGTTTAGCATTATTATATAAGAAAAACCTAATAGTCAGTTTACTAGGGTGTATCTAATAATAGTTTGCTTGTTCCATTATGCATCTAAAATATTTAGTACAGTACCATGCTTAGTAAAAAAAACAAAAACAAAAAAAAACGTATGCATATATAACAATAGAAATCGCTCAATATTTCTGGCCATACTACAATTTTCTTTTGGTTTACTATACTAAATTTTTGTACACTATGATTACAGACCCCTTGAGAACATGCGCCTGTCAACCATCATTGAAGCGGACTCTTCCGTTGCTGCTGATGAGAACAACGCCGGTAATAGTCCTGTCAATGACTCAAGCAGCTCACTGCTGGATGTGGAGGCAGAGTTGCGAAGACGAGGCTTGCCGGTGCTGACTCTTCCTCAGTACAGAGCTGCCCCTTCCCCGAGCCACACCACTGACTCCCTGCTGTCTCCAGAACTAGAACGAAAGCTGCGTGAGATGAAGGTGGCGCCCTGGAGCTCCAACATGATGCGTAGAATGAAACAGGCAGACAGCCTCTCTTCTAGCTCTGACGAACAGCCACCTCACCTTTCAGACTCCAGCTCCAGTGCTACACACCTTCCCTGTCAATCAACCCCAGTTTCAATGGAGAGAGAAACAGTAGCAGTAGAGATGACCCAACGCAGTGAGCGCTTCTTTCTTCATGATTCAGTTGTATCCCCCATCACTCCTTCTGAGGAAAAGGGCAGTAGGAGCCTCTCTTCATAACTATATGTCCTGTATAAATATCCATTTTACTTACAGAAAGCATTTTGAGCTTTTTAATTTCGGTGAGCCTTGTTATCATTTGCTTCAGATAGAATCTTTAATTTAGTTAAAAGCAAGTGTCAAGTCTTTCACGTGACAAAGATTTGTGCAGGAAAGTAATTCTGCTTAGCCTTAATGAAGTATACGTAATTAATGTATTACATTATTTGAATTATACAAACTGTAAGATATTAGAAATTGTGAAAAAAAAGGCAACAAACTAAAAACTTTGATTTGTCAGTAAGACTAGAAATTGAAGTAAAATTATATTAAATTGCTGTAAAATTTTACTTTAATAAATGAAAATTAGAATATAAAAGAATTTGTTTAATTCAATTGGAAAACCAAAAACAAGAAATGTCAAAAATATCATAAAATTTAAAAGTCTGTGTAAAAAAATAAAATTAACTACATCATTGAGTGCAGAACTACACCATCATCTGAGGCAATTGTAGGTTTTCGTGAATCTAAAGCATCCACAAGCTATAGACCATGCATTTGCAGAACTGTGTTGTACTAATGTAACAAAAATATGTAGTCGCAATGTATCAACTGATATTTAATGATATTTAAATAATAAAATAAAAAAGTAAACAAACATAGTTTTGCAAGTGGTCTCTATTGTATGTTGTAAAAATATTATAGCAGAGCCCATCCTCTATTCTTTGGGCTTAGGGGTATTGTCACCCCCTTCTGGAGGTCAGAGGCGGATCCAGCCCGCGGCTTTGGGGAGGGCGGTGCCCTATCCCGCAATGTTAAATTTTGGGGTGGGAGGTGGGGCGACGGGTGGGGGGTGGTAATACCTTCAATGTATTTTGGGGGACCCCCCTCCCCCTTGGATCCGAGCCTGCTGGAGGTCAAATTCTGATTGGCTTAAAAAAATTGCTTTGTTGAAACGCCCTCTTATTGCAATAAGAGGGCGTTTCAACAAAGCGATTTCATGACTAAAAAGTTTTTTTTTTTCCTTGTTTACAAATTTTAACAATATTCTTTATTTGTTTTTGTAACTTAAGGAGTGATTATGTGATTATACCCTGTTCAATAGAGGATTATAGCCTTGTGTTGTAGATATGCTTTGGAACTTAAAGAACAATTGATAGTCCGACGAGACGGTTTACTTTTGATGGTCAGGATATTTTGACAGTTTCCCCCGAGATGCAGAGTAAATGAGTATAAGGTAATGCAGTCCTATACTATGTCTGTGAACACCTCTAGCTAGTGGAGCAGCTGGCCTGGCCTCTCCGCATCACGATTTCCCCTTCCTCGATCCCCACCACTTCTTTGCTAGCTGGTCCATACACGTACTGATGGGGTATTTACCACCACATTGACAAAACTTAAAAATTTAATTGTTCTTTAGCTATTTATATGCTTTTGCACTAAAATATATAATATATATATATATATATATATATATTATATTTTATATATATTTTTACAATTTATACCAGCTATAATAACTAGCTATAAATAAAATATATATACTTTAATTGACACATGCACTTTTATATAATATTTGGCACCTAGTAATTATTTAATGAAGCATAAAAAAAATCTTCATCAATTTAATTTGGTATTAATTAAATTAATCAATGCAAGCTAGAGTTTTTTTGAGTTAAATTTTTAAAGTTGCGTCGTATATATATGTACTACTTTAATGGAGAAATGGAACGTACTTAATTCCATGTCAACTTTAAAAATTCATAACTTAAAAACTAGCTCGCATTTTTTTTGTATTATACCTGATAATTTATATTTTAGCTACTCTGATAGGGGATGTAGAGGAGAACATTTTATTAATTTTTTTTCATAATTTTCATGTGTTGATTTTTTTTTTTATAGTGGATAGGTAGTTTAAATTTTGTACCATAGATGGCCAAAAAAGGCCAAAAAGTTCTTGAAATCTTGAAATGAAAAAAAATCGAAAAGTTTACATTCAGCTACTTGTACAATTAGTACAATAGCTCAATCTGCAATCAGCTGTTGTTTCAGCCGTTTTGGCATAGTGGGATAAAATTATATATTTTCATTTGCGTCGTTTATAAATTAGTTTATTAGGAATTGTGTGACGTAATTTATGCATTTATGGTAAGTATGATATATATATTAAATCTCTGGGAAAAAATAAATATGCATAATTATGTCATGTACTGTATGCATACTTCAGTACAGTATTGTAACAGTATGCATATATTGTAAGGACAGGACGCAGGAGGACGAGAAGGAGGAGGTTCAAACCTTGAAGACTTGCCCCTTTTTTCTAGTTTCATTTCATGGTGTTTTATGCAACTGTACAGTATATATTTATCATATATGCATACACATAATATATGTATATATTACACAAATTAATGTACAGTATGCATTGCATAAATATAATATGCATACCCCAGTATGCATAAACACAGCTCTGCAGTCAATCCAGTGCTGAGACTTTCGGGCCAGTAGTGCCAGTACTGTTCCAACACATTTTTGACACAGGCTCTGTGTTTACTGGGACCCTTGTGAGCTCTCAGAGATCTTTGGACCTTCATTGGAGCAGTGACTTAATTAGATCTGCTTTTATAACTCGAGTTATATGCGTAATTATAAGAGCATATTTTATTATATTATACAATATGTGTACAGTATGTATATGTTATGTATACCATCAGAAATAATCTTAATTTATAGCTACCTTCTCACGGTGGGATGTGTACTGTATGCATATACATAATACAATACTTAGTCTTTATCATACTGATATAAGTTTGTCAATGGTTAAGTCCCATTGAGTGTGATGGTGCCAGCGGTGCCAGCCTCCATAAAAACTATTGAATTAATCATTCTCTAGCTGGAACTTTAATTTCGAATAGGAGCTGCAATATGGCCATAAAACTCAATTAATAAAACCATGCTATAGTATCTGCCATCCCCCCAGAGGGAGAGAGGTGGCAGGTCAGCCCTCCGGCTAGATGATCAGAGCTGACTAATATATACCGACAAGCACCACCAAACCAAAATTAAAACCCAACGTTCATTATTTAATTTACTGAATGGACAACCTGCAAGAATTTTTTTATGGTAGAAATGAATAGAGGGTACCAAATTATACTTACTACTTTTAATTTTTTCAGATTTTTTTGAAATTACGAACTATTTTTAAATAATTATTGAAAGTTCTGTAAGTTAAGTTGGCACGACCCCTGCATATTTTTAATAAAAAGGATAGGGCCTAGATGCCTATTGACATTACTATACTATTGACTCCTCCAGGGGTCGTGGCCGCACATTCAATAATTATTTAAAAATACTTCTGGGATTAAAAAAAATATAAAAACATTCAGAGTAGCATAATTTAATACCCTCTATTCATTTCTGCAATAATATATCAGACTTTTCATGAAGAATGGGTGTGATGATGGAATTGGTAGGAGGAGGGCAGCTAACGGCTGTCTATACTCCGCTTACACTGCAAGCTGCACAGATCAGATCTGATAGTAGGAGCCCAGAAGAGTGCAGGAAAGGGTTCTGGGTGTCTGGTAAGCCCCAGCTCGGTCGCAACATAACAACTCTTACTGACAATTAAGGTTTAATATCTGGCCACACCTGAAAGGGTAAAATGGCGTCAAGGATATTAACTTAATTTTTATTATTCTAAAAAACACAATATTATCCATACTGTCCATGTCCATACAGAGCATGACACATGTATTTAAGAGAACAACCTTTTGTTTATTTGTTTATTTATTTATTTATTTATTTATTTATTTATTTATTTATTTATTTATTTATTTATTTATTTATTTATTTATTTATTTATTTACCTGTCTTCATGCACAGCAGTGATTCAAATACTGTACTTCATCTAATACATGAGTGCTTGTAAGATAATATAACTGTGGTCAAATGGTGAAAAAGTTGACAAACCTTACCTCTGCTGCAGACATTATTTCAAACATCTTTCCAAATTGTTGGAGTAGATTTTAATAGTGTACTTTGAATATGTACTCATAAAATTGAATTGAAAAACGAACACCAAATATTGAATTATGCAGCTAAGCTATTGCTCAAATACACTTTTTCTCTGTTTAATTAGTCAGTATACTTATTAATCTCATTATTTAATGTCTTTCTTTAATTTGGTAAACTCTAGACTGGTACCTATATGCAATATGCCTTTTTCATTAATGAAGTATCAACCTCAATTTTTTTTTGTTTTTTATTGCAGAAATGGATAGAGCGTGCAAAGTTGTGCTACCCTAATTTTTTTCAGATTTTTTAGAGCCCGCTCGGGAAATATTTTTAAAAAATATTGAAAGTCCTTTTTGTGACGTCACGCGGCGGCAAGTCCTATCTTTTCCTTCCTTAAGGAGCGGCATCTCATGACATCACAAAAAGAACTTTTAATAATTATTTAAAAATAGTTCCCGGGCTCTGAAAAAAATCAGGGTAGCATAACTTTGCATGCTCTATCCATTTTTGCAATAAAAAAAATTGAGGTCAATACTCCATTGTATTCCTTGTGCTGCATAATTAGAAATTATTTCTTCTTCAGGCATCAACGGCGGTCATCGCTGGCCTAGGCCTTGCTGTTGTTGGCTTCACAGGACGATACATTTTGAGAGCTGTTCCGAATTTCAGTCAGAAAATGAGTGAAGCTGCAAAACTTTTCCCTAAGCTAGATGCCCAGGTAAGAGGAATATTTTTGCCGTCTACAGTTTTTACTTTGATTTGAAAATGTAAATCTTAACTCAACATTTTAATGCAGCAATAAGTTTATAAATTCAAGCTTTAATATAAGGTACTTTTATTATTATAACATATAGTTGTATCAGCCTTAACACTTTGGTACCGACTAACTTGCAAGGCAAAAAAAGGTAGTGCAACATATTTATGCAGTGTTCCCCTCTGTTAGACTGACAATTGTGAGTAGAGTGTAGAAGTTACATTCACCAAAGTATTAAATGTGGTTAGACAATTGTGTGAATAAACAATATGAAATTTCATCGGTCATTGTTGTGCAGACTAAAATTTTGAGTAAATACTGTGGTGATAATTGATATTTCATTCTATTTATCAGTGTATTTAATACTTTGTCTTTATAACATGTGTGTATCAAAGTCACACATTAATAATATTTGTTTCCTTACATTTCAGTCATTTGCTAATAGCAAATACTACAAGGGTGGATTTGATCCTAAGATGAGCAAGCGAGAAGCAAGTTTAATCCTAGGAGTATCTCCTACAGCTAACAAACTTCGAATTAAGGTAAGCTGCTAGTCTTGGATGTTGAACTTGTTCCATAAATTATATCTGATGCTTGACAGGAGGCACACAAGCGGATCATGTCACTGAACCATCCTGACCGAGGCGGTTCACCGTACTTGGCTGCCAAAATTAATGAAGCAAAGGATTTCCTTGAGAGCGGCAAGTCTTGAGAGCAACTCCTGCCCAGAGAAATAATTAGATTACTTTTTAAGTACCAACAGAGGTAGCAACTGTCACTAACTGGCACCACTTGATTGGATAATACGTTTGACAGTATTTGTATTTGTTTGTACGTGGCAAGTATGGATTTGGTAAATTTGGTTTACTTAAAAAAAAAAAAAAAAAAAAAAAAACTGCAACTTAATTTTCTTGTTAATGTGTGCAAATTAAGCTACAATAGTTAAGCTTCAATTTCTAATTATTGAACTTTTGTAATAAAAACTTAGAATTTGGCATGCAGCACTAAAAGTAACTTATTTTCATTAGTAAAAATAAATATAATTTTCAATTTCTTGTAAAAATTATTACATGTTCTAAAATAAATAGTAAACCAGTCTGTAAAAAAATAAAAACAAAAATTTTATCTGTACATACTCTGTGATATTGAAATAAAAAGACAAAAAATACTATAACAATGACATTTAATTCATTCAAAAATCACAGCCAAGCATAATACAACATAAAGTTTACATTTTTTTTTATGTGACATAATATATTTGTTACATTAAAATAAAACAGCACCATAAAACACACAAAAAAGCTAGCAGCTGCACAAAACAAAAATTAAGAAGTAATACAGTACTTGTTTCAAATGCAGAGTTTGGCAAAGTTAAGTTAAAACATAACAAGGACCACATTAAGATATTAATTGCCTGATAAAAAATTATACAGTGTGTTGAAGTTTAAGATTTCTGTTTCTGGCTACATTGCTCTCTTAGACTTTCTATTTTTGAGTTTGGTAGAGATCCAGGCACCTTGAATATGCTCTATAGAACAAAAGAGAAAGAGGGTATATTAAAGGGGTACCAAAGTGAATACTTTTTTTACACGTTCGGGAAGCTACGAATTATTCTGATATTCTTGTGGCTCAATATTTTCATACAATGCCTAGTTATTTTACAATTAATTATTTAGTTTGAAAAGTGAGTTTGATGACCGTTGGTTAATTCAAGTCGGTGCGCTCCAGCAGCAGCCACTGATACGACGAGAATCTCCCGCGAATCGGGGGAACCTCCTCCTGCCCCTTCTTGTCGTATCACCGGCTGCTGCGGCTGCGGGGATGCTTGAATCAACCAACGGTTTTCAAACTCACTTTTCAAACTAAATAATTAATTGTAAAATAACTAGGCATTATACGAAAATATTGAGCCACAGGGATATCAGAATAATTCGTAGCTGCCCGAATATGTAACAAAAGTATTCACTTTGGTACCCCTTTAATGTAATTTAATGTACAGCACTATTGTCCATTTGCTTGAACATACTTTTTTTCGGGATAACCATTCAGTAGTTGGTTGCGACTACCTGTTTTACTTGAGCGGACTGACCTGCCTTTTCTGACTATTGCATAGTAGATCATGGAAGAATAGATAGATATTTTAGATAGGTCTAAAATAATAGAAAATATATAATAAAAAAAAAAAAAAAAAAACTTTTCAGTGAACAGGTAATAGATGTAGTGTACAGTAACTACAGCAAGTTACTTTAAATGGGGGAAAAAAATACATTATCCTTAAAAACAAATCAAAATTACATGATTATTTTTATTCAGAAAGTTTTTCTAAAAAATAAGTTAAAAAACACAAATTCCAATTTTGGAAAAAAAGGAAGAGAGACTTTTGAAGCAAGTATCTAGCTCTTTAAAATAATGCACAGATTTTAATTCAGAAACGTCTGTTTCAAAGTATTAATTCAAAACTTTGCACAATACTGTTTTCATAATAATTAAGTTAAAAAAAAAATAAGGTATGAATGTTTCTTTACCAGCAACCAGTAACATTCAATGATGTCTGTTATAAACATCTGTAATATATATAATTATATATATATATATATATATATATATATATATATATAATAAATATAAATATCGGTATCATTTTGAGTAAAATTCAAACAATTTTGCAGTCTTACCTGCATGAAGTCATGACAGTTTGTGACTAGTGCATCATGGGTGATGTCCTTAAAGCAGGTAGCAAGGGATGAGAAGTCGTCACAGCTGAGAAGGGCGTCAGCATTTCGAGCTATCAAGGTGATGGCCACTCGGAACAAGATCTTGGCTCCCTCGTAGAACAGGCAGTCCCAAACACGCAGTACTGTCTGCAAGTAGTTCAGTTGAAGAGCGAGAGGGAAAAGGTTGTACCATCATGTTCTTACCTCCACGGGCAGTACTTCAGCAAACAGGCAGACAAACCACTTGGTGGTGATCACTGCCCACGGCAAACCCATTGCTGTGACATGACGGTGCACAGCAGGTACTTTGATGCTGTAACATATCACATTCATTAATATACTTGAGATAACAATATTGGTTCAGTCACTTTCTTTCATGGCAAGAAATTGGGAATATTATAGCTTTTATTAGAATGCAGTACATTATATATTATACTAAAGATTAATTTAGATGAAAATGCAATTCATATTTCATTGTTTCAAAAACTGCCTGGACTGTTTTAATTTCATAAATTAATGTGTACCCCTAACCAAGTATGCTACAAATATAAGTTAAAGGAGTACATAAGTTATTGCTTGATTATTTTCAGTAATATATTGAAATACTGTATGATATTAGAATATAATTTTAGATAATTTAATAGCTGTTATATTAATGTGATAGACTCACCGCACCAGCTCTGCTAGAACATCTATGTCCGTAACAATGCCAGCCATTGTGCGTGTGTAGTAGCCTGGGAGTGTACGATCTACCAACGTCTACAAACAGCAAGAAATGAACCTTTCAGATATGATGAGAAAAACTCGCACCAGCTTCTCAGTGTCATAAAATTGTTGCCATTTTATTGTATTGAAAGTCGTGGTAAATAGATATTGTAATCTGTGAATTAACAGCCCAGTCTGATTGTCAGGATGCAGAAAAATTTAAATGGAGAAGTAACTTCTTCTTACTTTCAGCAGCCAGAATGATACTTCGTCACTGCCTGTTGCCAGTAGGAGAAGTCCCGCAATGTAATTGAGACCCTGTAATATACAGCAAAGTTATCAGCATAAGTTCATGTCAAACACAAACACTGGAGAGAAAAAATTTAGCCCATGGCCAACCTAAACAAGCAATACAGTATCACAAATTTTCATTGTGAAGGAGAGATACACTGTATATAATTACTATTCTACTCTGCTAGCATCAATTGATTGATGAGAATTAATTTTTGATGCAAAATTGTCTCTTAAAAAGATAACTCGCCCTATGTTAATAAAAATCCCATTCATGAAAAATTTGAAAAAATTTTAGAATGTTCTCCTTTACATACCTTATCAATAGGTAAAATATCAGGTACTGTATACAAAAATGAGCTAATTTTTTAATTAATTTTTAAAGTTCAATAATTTAACATGCATGGAGAAATGGAACTTCCATGTTAAATTAGTCAAATTAAAAAATTATTAACGCGAAAACTAGCTCGTTTTTGTATACCTGATATTTTTACCTACTGATAAGGTATGTAATGGAGAACATTTTAATTTTTTTTTTTTCATAATTTTCATGAATGGAATTTTTATTATCATTGAGTGTGTTAATTATCTCTACCTAAATTGATACTAATTTTAGCAATTTGTAGTTAGTCTACCAAGACTTCTTCTCAGGATGCAAAGATTCTAAGGAATTAAGGGTGGTTGTGAACGTGAAACAGCTTCCCAGTCTGTCACCAAGTGATCAATGAGATTTGAGCATTAATTATGGGATTTAACTATTACTGCTGCCTGGATGAGATATATTGATTTTAGATAGAAATTAAGGAAATAATAATCTTAAGGATAAGGTAACGCCACCAATGTTAAAAAAAATACCTCTCACAAAAATTCTGAAAAAAATTTAAAATGTTCTCCTCTATACCCCCTATCAGTACCTAAAATATCAGGTATACAAATACGATCTAGTTTTTGAGTTATAAATTTTTAAAGTTGACTACTTTAACATGGAGAAATGAAACTCCCATGTTAAATTGGTCAACTTTAAAAATTCATAACTCAAAAACTAGATCGTATTTGTATACCTGATATTTTAGCTACTGATAGGGGGTGTAGAGGAGAACATTTTAAATTTTTTTTCAGAATTTTTGTGAGAAGGATTTTTTTTAACATTGGTGGCGTTACCTTACCCTTAACAACTTTTTAACTGCATATCTGATATGTTTATGAATCAATTGGACCAGATTACAATGGTGTTACTACTTAAGTTCTACTCTATTCTGGCCCCAATTTCTTGAATATTATATAAACATATTATTCATAGTTATCTTGGCTTATCTCTGGTTTGACGTCACAAACCTTTTTCTTCATCCTCCAATCCAATACTAAAAAATAGAAGAAGGTTGTGTGACATTAAACCAAAGATAAGCCGAGACGACTATATATACACACTAAAATATTGAAAAGCTATAACCAAGTCTACTACTGTATGGGAAGTACTAGTAATACTAATATGCATTGTTTAGTCCAACTGTACCTGGCAGTAGCCCACTTCTTCATTATCATGAGCGTAGGCAACAAGAACATTGAATAAGTGTTGGGGCTGAGATCCTTTTAGCTCTACTTTGCCCAAGCTCACTATCTCTGCTGTTGTTCTGTAGTTTATGTTGTCTGGAAATGTTCTGGGCAGATCTGTGCGGATACTCGCCACAATGTCTTCCTTGACAGGGCCATGCAAACGTTCTTGGTACAAGTCTGGCTGCGACTGTCGCCATAGCTCAGCTCCACTCACTTCCATCCACACCTGCCAAGTACATTACAGTGGAGTAAAGTAACAAATTTATCTCTTTTGTTGACTGTCAAACCGTAATTAAGAGACAACTCACATGACCTCTATGTTCACTTGGAATTCCTTTCCTTACATATCGCTTTACAGTCAAGCTTCTTTTTAAACTTCTTTTGTCTCCGATTAACTCTGACCATTTTCTTGCTCTTCTAGCAAGTATAATTAAATAGTGTGACATAAATTCTTCATAGGTTTTATAATCAAAATCTTCTGGTCGTTCAAAACCATACTCATCAATTTTACTGCAAAAGAAAACACGAAATTGAAGCTCTAATAGACATCAATAAAAAGAGTACATTGTTTATTATTAACAGTATATGTGATAGAAAGCAACATAAAAACAGATTCTTTCAATTCAAGAAGAAATTTAATAGATTGGGGGGGGGAGGGGGTAGAGGGAGTCCAGTTAAACCAGATCAACTGCATGATTAGCACTCAACTTCACCAGAAACTGTATATAATGATGTTAATAGAGTATCAACCTCAAATTTTTTATTGCAAAAATTGATAGAGGGTGCAAAGTTATGCCATTTTGATTTTTTTTTTTTTTTTTTTCAGATTTTTTAGAGCCTGGAAGTATTGCTAAAATGTTTCGCCAAGGGCAGGATTGAACCAACGCCCCTTTTAGGTCCTATCCTTTAATTTTTATGCTGATTAGAATTAAATGGGGGCCAATATTAAAAAAAAAGGAAGGGGACACTGAATTCAATTGGGCTATTTTGAATTTCTCCATCCCGTCCGAAATTTTGACAGACTGCGCTTATCGATAATACGTAGTGGTATGTAAATAAAAGGTCCTTAATTTGCAGCTAGAAACCAAAAAAGTTTCTGAAAATAGGAGATACAGGTCTATAGAAACTTTCTTCCAGATGATACTTAAATGATATACATATACTAAATGATAGTAAATGATGGAAATCAAAATATTAAAATATAAATTGTACACAATATAGTTATATGTCTGTGCATGTTTAAATACAATATGTATGATGCAGTGTACCGACGGGGGACCTAAATCTGGCCGGATGTTTACATCGTATAATAGACGACTTGCAAAACCCCATTTTTAGCAAAAAGTAAACAAAAAAAGTGAGTAAAAATTTTGCTTATACATTGGACCTTATGGGAAATTCACGATTTTCACACACACATTTCAATATGTTACAAACCTACGATTCTAAATATAAAAATATCACCAGAATCTGCAGTTTTTGGCCATTTATAATGCTGAAATGCGTATCATAAAAAGTTTTCTTTACTTTAATATGGTAAATTTTATATGATACCAAATCAGCCAATTGCATGGAGGAAGATACATTACTAGGCAAACTCCAGTTTGTTGATTTTAACTGTTGCAATAATCAACAATCTGGAAGTTCCTTGGTTACGTATCTTCCCCCATGCAATTGGCTGATTTGGTATCATATGAAATTTACCATATTAAAGTAAAGAAAACTTCTTTTGATACGCATTTCAGCATTATAAATGGCCAAAAACTGCAGATTCTGCTGATGTTTTTATATTTAGAATTGTAGGTTTGTAACATATTGAAATCTGTGTGTGAAAATCGTGAATTTCCCATAAGGTCCAATGTATGAGCAAAATTTATATACACATATTCAAAACAACAATGAACTGTGGCCACTGTGGGGTCACTTTTGTTTGTTTACTTTTTGCTAAAAATGGGGTTTTGCAAGTCGTCTATTGGCAACGATGTGTATTTTGAATTTGTGGATCGAGTGAAGTTTAGTCGGTGCCTTTCTTGTTTTCACTTGTACCTTGATGCCAAACGTCTTTCATGATGTCATCCATAAGCCTATGCTTGCATGGCCAGATTTAAGTTCCCCGTCGGTATGTACATACAGTATCATACATATATACATACGTACATACAGTACTGTACATACCTATATAGTAATATATTAAATTTTATAATTGTGCATATATTATTTATTCATACATAGGTTTCTTTACTGAAAAAACAGTGGTATGAGTGGTAGTGTATCATCATTAATATTATAATTATTTTTTTATCTGGCATATCGGATTCTAGTTTTGAGGTTACGCCCCCGAAATGAAGTCCGTCTGAATAAGTCATGATACTGTACTCGATCATGATAGGGCACTGAAGTCAAAGTACCATTCACAGTTGAAGCGAAAACAGTATATGCTTAAAGTTTTATATTATTTATAGAGACAACAGATAAGAAAGTATATTATATAAAATTATTAGGCCCAAACTATAATAAGAAATACAGTTCCCTGACACGCCTATAAGGAGATAGTGGTGACTCAAGGCTGTGAAAAATCACTAACTGCACACACGAAACTAAGACACACGGACGTATTTTAACATATTTAATGCATCCCTCTTAATCTTAAAACATTTTTCAATTAAAAATAATATTGCATAAACATTTGAATGAACTAAATTGCATAAAACTACAAAATGTAGACTTTTACTTACCTAAACTGAGAACTTGCCATTTTTGAAGTTGTTTTGAAATGTTGAATTTTGATATTCATTTGTTTACATATGACGTCATTCATTACTAGAGGGAAATTTTTAAAGTTAGAAAAAAAAAAGAGAAAAATTAAGATTGGATTAAAAATTAAAACAGATTGCAGTAATATATGTCTGCCATGTGCATTATGAAAAAGTGTTATTGTATTGGCTTCACGTTAATAAATTAATGTTAATATTATAATATATAACATTAAACTTATATAGCTGCATGCATGCATGGGGATATATATTATAGGATCGATCCGACTGATCGAAATGAAATATATAATATTATAATATAATATTATTATAATATTATATTATATATATGTATCGACATGATGTTTTAAGAAGTATAATATGATTATATTATGTTATTTATATATAATATTGAAGCACTGCCATGGTGCTAGCTATAGGTTTGTAGGTTGGATATCATTCCATTAAACTAGCTAGCTGTTAATTTCCAAGCTCACTTAATTACAGAGAAATATTATAATAATTCATAATTATTTATTGCTTTTCGATTCATAATATATTAATCTGAGCCTATTAAAAGCAATTTAAAGGCTGTTCCATGCAGCCTTTGGTTTTGGGGAACTTTCTCTCAATGCTATTTCTTGCACTTAAAGCAGGGGAGCAGCAGGTGTGGGGTGTAGTATATCGCCTTCAATTTAAGTATTTGGGGACCTTTTGATAGGGCATTAGCCACACCCACATATATATCCTTTCTCCAAGGATCTGCATGTGTCTGTCACTGCATATATATCAGTAATCATGCAGTATATATTATAGGCTTTCCATCGATCGTCTTTGATAATTATCAAACAAAGATCTTTCAGTGAAACATTTGAAACAATACACAGCTTTATATTAAATATAATTAGTAGTAGTAGTGCTTATATAGTCTGCCATCATTGGTGGATTACAGGGATCGGATGCGGATGCAGATGCAAGATGCACACGGATGCGCAAAAATGGGCTTGCATCCGCATCCGTGCATCCCAGATGCACAGGAAAAAATGAATGCATCCGGATGCGCATCCCAGATGCACGGGGAAAAATGAATGCATCCGGATGCGCATCCCAGATGCATGAAAAATAAATTTGCATCCGGATGCGCATCCACGGATGCACGAAAAATAAATTTGCATCCATTTAACACTTTTTTTTTCTCTTATTTATCAGGTTTTTTGGTAATTGCCTCTAAATAAATCTTTAACACGAGGCATATTTTTTAACTTTATTTGCCACTTGTCGTTTAAAAATTACAAGAATCAAAGTGTATTATAAAAACCAAAGATCGGATGCGGATGCAGATGCAAGATGCACACGGATGCGCAAAAATGGGCTTGCATCCGCATCCGTGCATCCCAGATGCACGGGAAAAAATTAATGCATCCGGATGCGCATCTCAGATGCATGGAAAATAAATTTGCATCTGGATGCGCATCCCAGATGCATGAAAAATAAATTTGCATCCAGATGCGCATCCATGGATGCACGAAAAATTAATTTGCATCCGGATGCGCATCTCGGATGCACGAAAAAAACGCGTGCATCCGGTCCCTGGTGGATTATAATTAAAAAATAAAAGTAAGAAAATTTGTTTTTCTAACTATTATATATAAAAATTAACTGCATATTATATATATAAGCAAAAATATATTTCAATATATATTATGTTTGTGGCAAATAATTAGAAGTCAATTTGAATTTATTAATGTATCAGCATTTATTTTTCATTTTTTTAACTCTACGGAGTATTATTTTTTTAAAACATTAAATTACATACATTTATATATATAATAATATATATATAGTATATAGGCGCGCGGGTTGTAAAGGAAAATTTGTATATAAATACCATTAACTTATTAACCTGCAGGTCAAATTACAGTTCTTATTTTTACATCAACATAAAAATAACAGAATATATAGTATTATTAAAAGTTAATAAAGTAGAGTGAGCAATTGCATTTTTTTAAATAGTGCTAAAAAAAAAAAAAATCCCAAAAATGAAAATTATGAAACAAAAAAAAATTAAAATGTTCTCCTCTACATCCTCTCTATCAGTAGCTAGAATATCAGGTATACAAATTTGAGCTAGTTTTTGAATTATGAATTTTTAAAGTTGACTAATTTAACATGGAAGTTCCATTCTCTATGTTGAAGTACGTACTGTACTTTAAAAATTTATAACTCAAAAACTAGTTTGAATTTGTATACCTGATATTCTAGCTATATACTGATAGGGGATGTAGAGGAGAACATTTTATTTTTTTTTTTTTTCATAATTTTCATGTGTGGAATTTTTTTTAACATTGGGCGTGTAACCTTACCCTTAACCTGCCTTCTATTAAGAAATTAAAAACAATATATATATATATATATATATATATATATATATATATATATATATATATATATATATATATATATATATATATATATATATATATCTCAAATAGCTTTACTACAAAAGATTCCCAAATTTTGTGTTTCGGAGGCCTTTAAATGTAGCCTTATGGTACAGAAAATGGCTTTTTACTACAGCTTCATCTTAACTATATATGGCACCAATTAAAAAAATACCTGTGTAATCTATTATGATTTCTTTTATGGATTTTCAAATAAAAAAATATATTTATATATATGGAGGCATAAAAAAAAAATATTGAAAATCCTTATGAGATCAATAAACTATTTTTGGAAAATAAAACATTAAAAAAAAAATATGCAATTGCTCACTCTACTTTAATAGGATTTTAGGGTGTACTTTGATTAGTTTACGATTTTTAGGCAGAATGAATTACATGGCTATTTTTAGGTTTTGAGGGAAAAGAAAGCAAGTGAGTTTAATTTTGTAGAAGTAGTTCAGTTTTTCTTGCCATTTTACTATAAAACTGAAGAAAAAACTTGTTTATTGTTTACTAAAATTAAACTAAAATGCATAAAAAAATTGTTGAATTAGGAAAATTGTTGTAGCTGGAACACACACACACACAAATCAAAATGAAATGCATAATTGTGATTTGCAACTATAGATATTGTTGGAACAAGAGTTCACAAGCTATTGTTTTGTTTTTTCCATACCATAACACACACTCATTACTTTACAATATTTATGAATCTATGTTAATCTTGTCATATTTGCCACTTACACTCTCATTAAAAAAATGTTAGTTTTTGAAACACAATATAGAAGCAAACAATTTTCTATATTACCCAAAAAATTATTAAAATTATGTATTTATAAAATTCAACAGCACCAATACAAATATTGAAGAGGATGAGGTTTTGCTGTATTTCCTCACCACATCAATAACACTGCACATTCTCACACATTTACAGTTTGCTCCTTCTGTTTCATATCATTGCTTGTTGTTTCACACCACAACGGCTAGATGGAGAGCTTGCCTCAGTTTTGGCGTGCAGCAAGCAGCTGACTCTGCTGGCTCTGGCTTTCCAGACGCTCAAAGTGCTTTCGAGCATTGCGTATGTTGATTAATGTTGCTGCGGAAGCTGTAAATAGTGTAAATTGTGAGCTCATTGAAGTGGATCAAACAAAAACTTATCCACTTTGCTATATAATCTTGGCCTTGAGTTACATAACTTGTTCAGCATTAAAACTGTTGGTAATGTAGTAGCAATCCCTTAATGCATTATAAAATTTATGTAACCTGCTCTATTTTGGTGATGAACAAGTTGCCTAAACCTCACATATATACTGTATGGCAACAATATTACATATATAGCAAGGTAGGTAAACACTTTGAATTTATGTTCGAGTGTTCAGTACAATGGAATTGTACTCAACATTTTACTCTGAAAAGACAGATTTTATTCCGTGTTGTAAGTTATACACTACATATTTTAGTTGACTTTTGACCTAACGACCTAACAGGTACTATTTTGATATTTTTGATGAATAAATTAAAGAATATAGACCAGATGCATCTGAGGTAAAATAGAGACAATTTTTTCAAATTTGATAAAAAATGTTGCATTTGAAACTTTGAATCTGCAGTAAATATTTAGTTGCATCCGTGTTAATTAAGAATACTATACTGAACACCGCAACAAAAAACACAACATTTTTTAAAAAGAAAAGTTAATACTGTAGAAACAATTATTTGAATAATATATGAAATAAATCTTAGAGAGATTTATTTAGAATTAGTACTTACGGATACTTGGATCTGACAGAATAACCATGACATATGTATTGGGTGTGAAGACGTCAATGAAAGCAGCAAAATTTGAATTTACTACTTCCATGCTCTGGAATTGAGCTGCCAGTTTGCTGTTGATTAAAAAAAAAAAATAAATAACACTTATTAGATAAAATAAATTTATACAATTTCGTACGAACATTTAGTTAGGCTCTCCTTGTTGACTCATAATACATATATGTATATATACTGTATATTAGGAATGGGGTAAAGGTAAAGAGGGGAAAAGATGACAATTGAATAAGGATTATATTTCACTCTGGCTTACACCATCTTTGTAACGCAGTAGACCTTAAGATCTGGGATTGTACCCCAGCGATGCTAGCATTTTCAAACGAGTTTGGAGTTTAATTTTCAGAACACATGTTACAAAGGTGGTGTAAGCCAGAGTAAAATATTATCCTTACATATATATATATATATATATATATATATATATTTAAATATCTTGGCATAATACTTCAAATGACAGGGCTTTCTTTTTCTAAACATATAACAGAAAGATGTAAGAACGCTATCACTGTTATGTACACTATCTCAGGGCTGTCTGGTCTATCCGTCAAAACAGGGCTCAAACTGTTCAATTTAAAAGTCGCCCCTGTGGCTACTTATGGTATTGAAATTGTATGGCCTCATTTATCTGTATCCGATTTTGATAAATTAGAATCAGTAAAAGCCATGTTTGTTAAAAGATTACTGTGTCTGTCAAAATTTACCGAAACTAGACTGGCCTATAAACTGATAGATTCCAATTATTTTATTACAGAAATCAAAGAAATGTTTAAACTTCCAACGACAGATCAATATTCCAATTTTATAGCTGTCAGGAATCAAAAAGCTCAGGATATTAATCCTGAGTTTTACAGCACTGATGCTATGACATGTAAATATTGGTGTCTGCCCCAATTGGATAGATCCAATGTTAGAAATGTTTTAACTCGCCAGGCTGTTCACGGCTTCCACTATCTAATTTGTAAATCTTCTGGCTATCATAAAGCTGAACAATCTTGTGTATGTAAATTATGTAATGAATATTGTAGCCAATATCATTTAAATATCTGTAAATCTAGAATTAAGTCTATTAGCGATTATGCCAGGGGAGATTTCATATAGTCTATAGATTTTGAATAGCAATGAAGCAATAAGTTTTTTTTATTCTATCTATTTTCTATGTCATATTTTGTCTTATATATATGTGATTATATATATGATATATTATTATTATGATGTAACAGGCTGTTAGTATCATCTGTTATTTTATTTTATATTGTTTTATTATCATTTTCTATTGTTCTATTATTCTGTAACTATTATATATGTTTTGTATGTATGTTTTATGTGTTCTATTGTAATGTTTTTCTATAATGTATGTTTCTAGTGCTGTTAATATGTACACTTTCTGTGTTTAATAAAAGACTAATAATAATATATATATAATATATATATATATATATATATATATATATATATTTATATATATATATATATATATATATATATATATATATATATATCGATGTTCTCCCTGCTTTTTTACCGATCTGCATTTGTTTTATTTTACTTTTTTACCTATCTGTTTTTTATTTATCAAACTTTTTTACCTATCTGTTTTTATTTTGTCATACTTTTTTACCTATCTGTTTTTGTTTCTTCAAACTTTTTTACCTATCTGTCAATTTGAGAAAAAAAATTTTATCGCGGAAAAATATAGAGTGCACCACCGTACGTAAGCTGTTAAAATTTCAGAGTGTTTCGCGGCTTTTTTATAATTTAAATTAAATAAGAACAATCCGGAACAATCAGCTGACAGACCAAAACAAACCTCGTGCGACGTTTATTTCTGCTTTTCTTCTGAGTCTACATGCAAATAAGGATTGAAATAGGTAAGAATTTTATATTCTATTATTAACTAAGTAATATTTACATTCATTAGAGTGAATTACGTAATAATAATGATCGCAATAGTAACAATTTGTTGTTTTTACAGCTTCTCAGCATGGAGATTGGACCAAAAGCACTACTGTAGTGGTCGGAGCTCTGAACAAGCCGAGTCAGTTTTGACGATTGAAGAACAATGTATTAATGTACTGATACTTGAAATTCCTTTGTTACCTTATTAGACTTAGCAGATGTAGAGCAAAATATTAATCGTGAAGTAAAAAATTCTAAAACGTTAACAGAGAATGAAAAAGAAATTAACAAAAATTAAAAGTAATATTAGACGTCTTTCATTTGAAAAATTCACAAACCAAAATCTTCGCCAGCAGGGGAAACCATATGTTGGAACGAAGACACAACTTGGTATTATATTGTTTCACCTGACAACAAGCCTGCGGTGGTAATGAAAGCTGGGTGTAAATGCAGTGAGAAGAAGGACACCCAAAAGTTATTAAAATTCTGTGCTAATGTGAGTGAAAAGGATAGAGAAAAAATTCATAATTATTTTTATTAACTTGACAAATATGCAAAAAAAGTGTGTTCGAGACTCTGTCGTTACAGCTGCATCAAAACGTAGAACATTGAGTAGCCCTGTAAAGCTACGTAATTAAACAAGTACAACGGCAGTATTTCCTTAGGACTGAGAGGTAATTTAAAGTTTGTGAAATGATGTATACTAATACACTCTGCCTGTCTGCTAAAACAATTAGAAACTGGACATCAGAAGATTTTATGGCTCCACAGAATATATATAAATTAAGCATATTTTGTACTGAACAGCGAAAGCTACATGAAGAATATTTCATTTAATTTTCGTTTCATTTATATTATATTACTGTATATATTATACAAAAATTGTTGCAAAACATATAATAATATTTATACTTATTATTAATTTGATATATTATTATGTTTGATATTAATATAAATTAATAATTATTAATGTGATGAGTTTTATTTATCTGTAGGCTATAAAATATGCAAAAAAAAAATTGCAATTATGTAAACTTTAATATACTGTAGTGACTTTGAAATTAAAGGTTTGCATAGTATCTTAATTACAATCGATACATACATTTTTAATCCTAAATGATTGCTTAGAATGTAAAAAGTATAATTATATTTTTTATTTAGTCAAATTCCCTATTCCCAAGGCCTTTTATAAATATTACAAAAATAGATTTAATTCTTTTATGTTACAATTTTATTCTTTACCAAAAATGCCGAGGATAATAATTAATTAGCATTTTTTTCGTATTCACAACAACTATATATGCCGATTGATGCATCATCAATTACTGTTTTATTAATGTTCCTTAATTAATTACCATAATTATATATTATGTATGGTAAACTTCATTAATATCTACACGCGTAATAATAAGTAATAAAACTTATTGAGCAGAATTTTGAATCCCGATTATATTTTTTTACGCGAGAAATTTACGGAATTTGAAAAAAAAAAAAATCTTTACAACGAGTAATAATATTACCTTTAAAAAAAGCTTAGTGTATTTTTAAATAATCGCAACAATAAAGAAATAAACAGTTTAAACCTTCTCCTGAACAATTCACTTTTTCACAGATAGGTAAAAAAGTTTGAAGAAACAAAAACAGATAGGTAAAAAAGTGTGACAAAATAAAAACAGATAGGTAAAAAAGTTTGATAAATAAAAAACAGATAGGTAAAAAAGTTAAATAAAACAAATGCAGATCGGTAAAAAAGCAGGGAGAACATCGATATATACATATATATATTGAAAAACAAAGACTAACGGTTTTTGTTTTGTCTTTCTAAGCCGTTTCTAATAACACAACAAGTGGATTGGCATGAAATCAGGTTTGCTGTTTATTTCACAAGACCTCTCCCCTGTCCAAAGGTAAAACAAAGCTTCGTTACTTGCCTGCAACTGAGCTTGAATTGCTTGATGATGTTGCTGACTTTCTCAAAACGATGAATATCGCGATGGGCTCGTCGCTCGCAGTGAGAGATCACCAGGAAAGTGGCACGCTCAAACAGCAGCACCTCATCTGCATCAATGATGCTTGCAAACTCTTCCAGGCTTTGCTCAAGCTCTTTCACGTTAGGGATCAGCATGTACACGATGCTTGACCATGCCTGGGAAACAAAACACAGTTAACTTTACAATATTGCCAGAGTCACATAAGCTACATAGTAGTGAAATAACCTGCTATGAGGAATCTTAAATACTTTTTTAATTTGTAAAGAAATACAGAAAAAAAAAGGAAAAAAACATAGAAAACATTTGTGTGTTTGCTACAGCAATTATTGAAATAGAATTATCATTCTTTTTAGTATTTAACGTAAAATGGTGCCAAGTGATTACCCGGTAGAGCGTTTCATCCCAGATGGAGGTGCGGAAACAAGTGCAGTTGAGTGGTTTCGACAGCCTTTTCAAGTCTTCTTCTCGCTCTTGGAAAATCTAAAACATAAGAATTATGAAGTTAGAACAAAATTAATAAAATCTCAAAGGTAAAGAAAAAAGAGAAAAAATAAATACATAAATAAATGAATAAAAATAGACAAAAATAAAAGAAGATTATATAATTTTGATGTTTATTAACTATTATAGATGAAACACTGATAGACAATGTGTGGGAGAAATTAAACTGAACATCCAGAGAACAATAGAGTGAGCCGATTCCTATACCATGACTGTTGATCAGGAAATTCAGGAAGCCATGTTGCCTTTTGAGGTTCAGGCTTCCCCGGACGAGGCAACGATTGACTACAAGGCGCAAACATGACCGAAAAAATAGTTTATGTTATAAAATTGTTTTGTGTCAAATTCTTTGCAACAATTGTCTTCACGTATTTTATCAATATTTTAAATTTATATGAAAGTACCATTTTTTTTTTTAATACTAATTCTTGAAGTTGTCAATATGTTGGAGGGGAGGAACGGGAAATCATGACGCTAAGGAGAGAAGACCAGCTGATAGACAATCGCTGCGCCGCTCGCACGAGGAAATTGAACCAAATTCCTGTTCAACGGTGGAGTACATGAGTCGGCGTACTCATTGTTCTATGCTGAACATCACTATGAGAACCCATTTTTTTTTTCCAATGAAATTATCATGAAAATAAATAAGCTATGAACGCTACATTTTAAAATTTATTTTACGCATTACTGTATTTTTTTTTATATAAAAGTAAAGTTATGCTAATAAAAAAAAAAAAAAATAAATAAATAAAAAAAAATCTTAACAGTTTGTGATTGGGGGAGAACAAAGCTCACCATGTCTCGCTGGTCCTCTTGCACTAAGTCCATCTTGTGCACCAAACAGAACACCCGCGCATCTGGCGAGTTCTGCAGGATGGCCTCCAGGCAGCTCTGGTAATAGTGCATGTCCTTGTCCAGCTCACGGCTCTCCACATCAAACACGTAGATCAGAACCTCTACATTACGGAAGATATTGTCTCGCTGACTTGCAAAGTAGTTCTCCATGAACGCCTCTTGCCTTTTAATTAATAAAAAATTAGTATTGAATTATTAAACATTAAAATTTAAAAATTAAGGTCTTCTGAATTCAACTTACCCGCCACAATCCCAAAGGTTGAGCACAAGGTTTCCCAAAAATCGCACATGTGAATGCTCAACATCGACTGAAAGTAATAATAGCATGTTAGTTACGTACTTGATCGATGAATGTTTGGTAACATATTTGGAATAGGTTTTGAACAGCCAGTAAATTACCACAATTATTATCCCCCCCCCCCCAAAAATACAATTTCTTTTGCATCCCTTTTTAATAGCATTATAAAGACAAAGACGCTATCATTAAATCTGTAATACCGGTACATACCTAATTTTTTTGACTAAGAGGCAGAAGCAGATAATAATCTTTGCAATTAGTGCACAAATTAAGTTTAAACTTTATGAGATAGTTGGAGGTATTTAAAATTAAGAAGTAGACTAAATGAATCATTCAAACTTACTTGTTGCTCCCAGTCTTCGAGTATCTCTTGCAATGTAGTTAGCAAAGATGATGGATCTCATACTTGTTTTCCCCGATCCACTTTTGCCCATCAGCAACACCTGAAAAGCAACAGAAAAATGGGCTTACGGGGTGTAATTTTTTTACTGGCTCAATCAAAAGAGGAGGTCGAAAAATAACCCTTAGATTTTTTTGTGATTTTTTTTAGCACTGCATCATACCTAGAATGGAGATTAAAAATGTCCCATGACCTGGAGGCTCCATCCGCAACACCTATGACGTCATTACATTCTTTGGTTCAACTATATAATGTTTCTAAACAAACACGTTGCTATGGAAACAAATGATTATTTTTAATAAACAAGCAACAATGCAATATTTTTTTACAAGTGTTATATAGTTGAACCAAAGAATGTAGTGACGGCATAGGCGTTGCGGATGGAGCCTCCAGGTCAAGAGACATTTTTAATCTCCATTCTAGGTATGATACAGTGCTAAAAAAAATCGCAAAAAAATCTAAGGGTTATTTTTCGACCTCCTCTTTTGATTGAGCCAGTAAAAAAATTACACCCCGTAAGCCCATTATCTGTCATGTTATTCTATGCATGAAAATATGCATTCAATGCTGAATCATTAGCCTTGATTCATACTGTACTGTATGTACATAATGATTGCCTGATTTTTAATTTTTAATCGATTGGGCATTTAGTAACAAATTTCACAGCACTGGCATTTCATACATACTGTACACAACATGACGTCAATCAATGATGATTGACTTTCAAATATATAACGTCTTCTTTAAAGTTAAGAGGTTTACTGTAGTTTCCAGATCTTGAGCATGACTGAAATAATTAATCCTTCAGTTTTAAGGATGAATCTCAGTTGATTGAGATATCAGAATCGACTCCCTTGAATGCAACAAGCCAACAAAACTTGCAGGAAACTTTAAACTCACCATCAATAGATGGCATACAAATTTTGAAGTGGATCCAGACGATCAGATTTGTGACAATTTTGGTAGAAGTTCAACATGGAGCCTTATGGACGGAAACCGGAAATGGAGATATTGTTAGAACCCCCGTCCCCCCTTGAATTTTGCCAAACCATACAGTATATATAAGTAATTAAATTTCAGAGCAAAATAATTTTAAAGTTTGTTTCATTTGATCCCATCTGGCAGAAATTTTCAATACAACATTCTAATGCCGCAGTTTCTGGGATTAATCGTTAAGGATCTTTTCAGAATGCCTGTCAGGCCTGTCACAAAGGTATCATGATAATGACAGATCACCTGTTTTTGTGCAGAACTCTAGCTACCATATTCAAGTATTATGCACAATGCACGAATGGGACAGGAGGGAGGGGGAAGGTAATAGTTATAACTTATACAGTATGTATATTATGAAGAGTTCTCTTGCCGACTGATGATGGACTTTATAAAATTATAGTACAGTATAGGCTATGCTAACAATAGTTACTGACGTCATTGAACGTTATATTCTGCATATTCAATATCCAAAGTATCCAAACTTACTGTAAAAATGACATGCATTATATAGATAGTACGTATGTACGTAGAGTCGTATGCATAGAGTATCCATACTGTATGCATACAATACATAATACATAAAATTATGAAACACTATACATAATGAATGCATGTATGTATTGTATGCATATATGTGCTGTACTGTACATGGCATACTGTATGTATGCATATATGTACTGTACAGTACAGTATGCAAATACTGATGTACTCTATTACAAATTTAATACTGTACTTTTGAGTGTACATTGCAGTATGCATATCATACATTACACATGCAGGTGCAGCAGCATCAAGAATTCAAGATCCTGTACAGTATATATTATACCTGCATACAGTATGCATAATTATATATAATTATTATATATAATTTGTATATTATAAATTGTACTGTATGTATGTATTGTTTTACTAATTTCTTTTTGTGTTTTCAGATATTAAATAACTGTATAATGTAGTCACAATGTACCAACTGGTATTTAATGTGAATAAAATAAATAAAATAAAAAAAATAAATATATTATGATTTTTTTTTAGATTTTAACGCTCTGCGGCAAATGTGGCTAAACCACGGTGGCTCGCAATATAGTGCTCAACGCACTCTTAAATCCCCCGTAACTCTCCGCCCCCACCACCTCGGACGGCAGGGAGTTCCACTCCCTCACTGTTCGGTTTATGAAGGAATACTTTCCCACATCGCTTCCACTACCCATGAACTCCAGCTTCCACTGATGATCCCCCCTCCCAATATATCTACCTTTCCTAGTTCTATCGCTAAACTCGCTCCAACCTGCCATCTCCCTATTAACTTTAAACAAATTTCCTAATCGGTTGTACCTTCTCCTTTCCTCGAGTAGCTCCCACTCCAAAGTCTGAATCATTTTCGACACGCTTTCATAATCTTTCCACACCTTTTTGTCATCTGCAACTAATCTCCATTTTCTCATTCTACCCATAACTCTTCTAGCAGCTCTCCGCTGAACCTTTTCTAACTCCTTCTTTCCAATCTGCCTATATGGGTCCCACACACTACATGCATACTCCAGTATTGGTCTCACTAAGGTCTTATAGGCCTTGTCTCTGACAAATACAGTCGCCCCCTTCAGATTTCTCATAACAAACTCCAAATTTCTCCTCCCCTTTGACGTTACATACCTAATATGTTCATTCCAATTCAGCTCCCTCTGAAGAACCACCCCAAGGTATTTATATTTATCGTCCTCCCTAAGTACCTCGCCTCTCATTAGGTATACTGCATCTTCTTTTACTCTTTTCCTACTAAATTTAACTACCGAACATTTACCAACATTAAGACTCATACCATTTTTGTCCACCCACCTACCTACAGTGTCTAGATCTTCCTGCAGCTTCCTCTTATCTTCCTCATTTACTATTTTCCTATACAATACACTATCATCAGCAAACAGCCTCATTAAAGAATCTACTCCCTCCGGCAAATCTTCAATAAAAATCAAAAACAAGATTGGTCCGAGGACGCTCCCCTGCGGAACTCCTGAGGTCACCCTAATCTCATCCGAAAAAGTTGATCCAATCTTCACTCTTTGGACCCTATCCCTTAAGAAATCCTGTATCAAGTCAACCAAACATTCATCAAGCATACACTTTCTCCTTAATTTATCTATCACGATACTGTGCGGAACCTTATCAAAAGCCTTCTCAAAGTCCAGAAACACCGCATGCATTTCCCCTTTGCTGTCTAAGCAATCTGCTAGTTGCTGCACAAAACCCAACAACTGGGTATCACAAGAATAATGTTTTCTAAATCCGTGTTGCCTTTTGCTAAAGAACTTTTGGTTCTCTAGCTCTCTCATCATAAACCGAACAATTACTTTTTCCATAACTTTGGAAACCACCGAGGTCAAGCTGACCGGTCGATAATTTTTTGCTTCACATTTAGCACCTCCCTTGTAAATTGGAATTACCCATGCTTCCCTCCATCCATGCGGTATGATGCCTGCATTTAAAATAGCCTTGAACAAAAACATTTGATATCTACAATGCATACTTATATTAAGCTTTAAAAAAGCTGCTGATACACCATCTGGGCCAGCTGCCTTTCCTGTAGTCAGAGACTTTAGCGCCCTTTGTACATCTTTGAACCTAATTTTAAATTTCTTCTTATCACCCAAATTAGCATTACCGTTAGAGTTCTCATTTAGTCTCTCAGCAGCTACGTCGCTAACCTCCCCTGCCCCCGAGTCCTCTTGAAAAACTGCCTGATATTGCCTGGCACATGCATCTGCCTTCTCCTTATCTGTGGTATGTACCCCCCCAGTATCTTTTAACACTGGTATCTGATTTCCTGCTAGCCGAAGTCCCTTCACATGCTGATACATTCTTCTCCAACTACCACTTTTATCCCTCTCATCAAACATTTTCTTCATAAACTCATTTTCAGAACGCACCTTAGCAGTGTTAAGTTCAATTTCCGCTTTTTTAACGCTACTCTTCTTCACCTCTCCCCTCTTAAAACGGCCATACTGTCTTCTCAAACATCTTTTCCTACTTCTCACTTCTCTGTTATTATATTGAGGCGGGTCGCTAATATCCGAGAATATCTTTGACGGAACATATATATCTCTTAGCTCGTTACAAATTTCAACATATAAATTCCACAGCTGATTTACATCATTCGCGTTCTTCCAATTATTATATCTATTTTCCAGTTCGTCATTTAACCTATCTATATCAGCCCTATTATAAAACCATCTTTTCGTCTTTTGCACCGACTGAATTGATTTGCCTACTGCAAAATCTACCAACAAAATTCTATGATCGCTAATTCCATCTACCACTTGGGTTTCTACCCAGAATTCTATAGGTCTAACCAAAACTACATCCAGAATATTTCTAGTGCCATTTGTATGTTCTCTCGTATACTCGTCAACCACTTGGACTAAATCCCTATTCAAAATCCGTGCCACCAGTCTTTGGTTCTCCGAACCTACTTCCTCCCTCCTATCATCCCAGTCAACGTGTGGTAAATTTAAATCCCCCACAATCAGCACTGGTTGGTCAGGATTCATTTCGTCCAGTTTATGCACCAATTTCACTAAGATCTGATTATTCGCAGCCGTATCTCTTGGTCTATAACCAGCTAGCAATTTTATTTTCCCACTCTTTAGCATAATCTCCAACCCCATTAGCTCACAATCCTCGTCTACCCACTCTACTCTACCTCTTAGTAGCTTTTTAATTGCTACCATTACTCCACCTCCATTTCTATTTCTATCTCGTCTAAAAACATCATACAATGGCATCATTAACTCGGCATCAAGAATCCCTTCATCTAACTTTGTCTCTATAATAACAATAACATCAGGGTTGTATAATTCAATTTTTGTGGTAAAGACAGTAACCTTACCCAAAATTCCACAAGCATTCACCTCCATCACCCTCACCATCCCATCATCAAGTTTTCTCTGCTTACCTTCACAGTTCGCCACTCCATGAGAATTGTCTCCATTTATTTTCCGTCGGTGCACTTTTTGTTCATTTACACAATCGTTCATACATTCATTCAAACATTTATCAATACTGCTCCCCCTCCCTCCAATCATCAAATCTCCAATCACCGAATCTCCTTGAGCTTCCTCCCTCCTACCTTCCATCTCCTCTCTCTTCCCTCTCCTCAAACTCCCTTCCCTTGCAACCCGCCCCCCGTCTCAGTGACAAAGGTCACTGAGAAAATTGCCTAGCACCCTACCTGCTTTGTTCGGCGTAAGCCAACGATCTCCCTGCCTTTCTGCTTTATTTGAGAAAGGTATCCAAGGATCTTCGACTTGGATACCCATTACACTACAAACTTCCTTAATGATTGCATTAGCAATCCTTAACATTTTTTCAGGAATAGTGTGGACATTCACCCCAGCCACCACTATGAGGCTCAAATTATGCTCCTCACATTTGTCCACTGCAGTCTTAATCAGCCTCTCCACCTCTGCGTAAACCTCTAATCTACTTCTGTCCAAAGCTAATCTACTTACGCAGGCTCCCAAATAGAGCACCATTTTCCTAGTCTCCTCAGTAACAGGGGCGTCTTTTACTAGACCCTCTAGCCTGACTTCCAAGATGGCCGTCGCGCGTAATCGAATCCACACGTAAACTAAGATCTGTTATACTGTACTGTACTGTACATTGCATTGCAGGATTAGCTTCGGCTACCCTGGCTACCTGCACCATTCCAATATGCATATATTTCTTTCATAGTTACCTTCTTTTTCATGATTCTTGACATAGGCTACGACTACAAAAAACTAAAAAAACAAAAAGAAATGCAATTTATTTGATAAACTGACTGCCAGAGATTCACAGAGCAAAAATCACGTGAAGGAAAACAGAAAGTCAGCTGATAAAACATAAACAATCGACCGAAACGAATCGACCGGAATCGACTGTCGTACAGCGGGAAAGTATGAAAATTACACGACAGCTCTCTGGGGCATCAGTGGCATCACAGAGTCACTGATTGGGGCCGGGCATCATTTACTCCGCGAGTCCGCGACACGCCCGGAAGGGTAAGCATCCAAATGCATCCATCAGAAAAATTATATAGTCGCCATGTTCGTTTGCTGATTTTGACTCCTGCTACAACCACCACACGCATCGGCGGGCAACCCTTCTGCGCACGTTTTTTCAGCTCGAAGCAAAATGCCCACTGTATATCATACAGTGGGCAACAGTGATGGGCATTGCTCGAAGTCAAAACACTACTAACGTGAAATTCTTTTGATGCTCTTTAATTAAAGTGACCCGAGGCAAATAATAAAATTTTTATAGCAGCTTAGCAAACGTAAAATTAAGGTTAGTGCCAAATTTAATACGTATTAATTTTAAATTTGCAAACATATATATATAATATATATATATATATATATATATATATATAACTTAATTATTTAGAGAGGCGGCCCGGCCCCGGGTTATAAGCGATCGAAAAATTGCTCCGTATAGAATCTTACGTGAGCTCAATCTTTTTTTGTAAGTAAATGGGTGGAGTTGGTGACGTCAAGATGGATTCGATCCTTTACCAATGGTAATCACGGGCCTATACATGCCCCATTGCACGTACAGTGACCTGCGCGCGTGCCTGCGTGTTCCATGATGATGTGTTATGGCCATTGCAGACCAGAAGTTTGACCAAAATTAATATTTCAGAATAATAATATTTATAATTAATTATATTAATTAAGTTTCCTTGATGGTCAATTTTCTGACTATAAGATTCTCTGGACTACGCCAGGCGCGGATCCAGGGCAGGGGGGGGGGGGGGAAGGGAGCCTCCTCAAATCCCGAAATGTTCGATTTAACATGGCCAAATAATATAGGCATTTTTAACCCCCACTCCATTTTTTTTTTAACATTGGCCTTATGGAGGCCCCCCCCCCCCCGAATTTCCTTTCTGGAGCCTGTAAGACACGTACGATGCATTCATTGGTAATATATATAAATATGTATAAAATATATTAAATTAAATTCTTAATTATTATAGCTTAATTGCCCTAATTATACATTAATTGGTAAAAAAGCAAGATATACAATATTATTATATTTATACAATTTTGACATAATTAAGTTAAACATCATTGGAATTTGTATTTGACATATTATGGAATTATTATACTATACAGTATAATATATATTATAAAATTACATGCATTCATAAGCCATAAAGCAGACCTAGCTATAATATTACACATATTATAATCAAATTATATGTAACTAAATAATTATTTACTCATTTACCTGCTGTACAGTGTACGGAAACATATCTTTCACAGTTAAAAAATTTATACAAAATATTTTAAATATATTTTCTTATTTTTACAATTTTTGATATTGTCAGGTAATTTATTAAAAAGAGTCTTTCCACAGTTGTAAATAGATTTTTCAGAAATTTGTTTTTAACAAAATTTCTAAATTAGTTGTTACAACCTCTTGTGTTGTATAGGAATACAACTCACTGCTGGTTACTACTAAATCTCTTTTAAAATGATTTGGGATTTTTTATTATATAAGAGACTATATAATATGGTTTATTAATATTATAGATACGCGACGGTGTGGTGCGCGCTAATTAACTTCATATGCGCTTATACAGTATTATACGTATATATGATAGTAAGGTTTACAGGTGTACGCCAGCTACGTATCGACTATAATTATTATATAACCATCTATAGTTAATATGTGTCTAAATATAATAAATAATAATATATAGAGGATTAGTCTCTGGTGTACGCCAAAATTACATTTTATATAGCCGTTAATTATAAACTGCATGGCATGGGTCACATGGCAACTATATACAATATAATATATAAATAAATATATTGTCTTATTACAATTATCTATCATGAATTGAGGCAATCATATGACTATAAATACAACATATAATATATATGCTCCAATTAATTGGATTGAAATCATTGAATCAAATTGAAATAAAAATAATTAATAAATACTTTTAGTAACACTTTATAATTAATTTATTTCATACAGTGCCATGCCTATATAATAGCTTCACTGTGCTTTCAAATAAATGAATCCGATTATATATTTATATATACAAGCGTATATATTATATATTAAATTATATTATCCATCGTCACAACGGATAAAATACCGCATTAACACAATCATGCATGTTAACGTTATAGTAATTGTAAGGAACCGCGTAATATATTTTCAATTACCCTATCAAATTCAAGGAGACGGTTTTCTCACAACAGCTTCATTTCCGGTTTCCTCCATAAGGCTCTATGTTAATTTAGTCTTCTACCTACCTCAATTTTCACAAAACTGATAAGAATATCCACTTTGAAATTTGTATACATGCAGGCGCGGATCCAGAACTGAATTTCAGGGTGGGGGGGTCTCTATATAAGACCAACTTTAAAAATATTGGAGTGGGGAAAATGCCTGTACTGACCATGTTAAATCTAAAATTTCGAGATCCCTAGCCCCCCCCCCTCGCTCCCTTGGATCCGCGTCTGTTTGTATATATATGCCACCTATTGATGGCGAGTTCAAAGTCCCCTGAAAGTATACTGTAGTCTTAATTGTTGAATTCAAAGAGATTGATTCCGAGATTTCAATCAACTGAGGTTAATCCTAATTTAATTCAATTAAAAAAAAAACTTAGACTAAAACACACACATAAACACAAATATTTATAGCAAGGGCTTAAAATTGGCGCGATACATAAACCATTTTCACTAAGGACCTTTCTTATCAACCTTATCTCTAAAATATAACAATTAATTTAAGGGTGAAGATCAGTGTTCTTTGCAAGTGGTGAATCGCTCCGAAAATTTCTATACTTTGTAATTAGAACAAGTGTAGAAATTATATGTTTATTAGAGATATTTATTGATGTTATTTATATTGTAATAATAATGGATTGATTGTCATTTCCTTTGTAGTGTGCTTTCAGGGATTTACTGCGCTTCCTCCGGGAAGCGATTTATTCTTATTGGACTGTTTGTAAATCTCCTGCCTCTGTGAGTCCTCTGACTTATTATTTATGTTTTTATGTATAATTGATGAGGGAAATTTAATAGAATTAAAATAAATATTATATATACTTATAATTCGTACAATACACCCTGATGCGTCGAGGCAACGACAGTTACCAGTGGGAGTACTTGTTATGTTTGTAATTTTTATAGCGCATTAATTATTCAATTACTTATATAATATACGTATATATTATATAAATGTACATCATGTACATATAATATATAAAATACATGTTGTAAAAAGTATAAACATAACTATAATAATTATTAAAAAATTTAGTATATATTATATTATATCATAATATATTATATATTGTGCTCGATGTATCATCTATTTGTATGTGATACTACACGCACGCATAATTATAATTAACAATATTTTATTAAATATTCAATAAATATTACATAATATTCAATAACATTTTATAACTATCGCACACGATTTTTTTAAATAATATTTCATTGATTTTTTTTTATCTATCTATGAGTTATTTAAAAATAATAAAAATTGATGAATGTGTATAGCATAAGTTAAAAGCAAGTAAATAACGGTAAATATAATACACGATATTTTAATTTAAAACAAAAGCATGGTAAATAATTATAAAAGCATGCATGCAGCACTGTGCAATGTGCGAAACATGCGCCTTGTTATATAATAACCGATCAGGAGTTATAAAGTACCTCATTCCCGAGATATTTTGGATTAAGGTATTTTAGGATATTTTGGATGTTAAAATGTGCCTTAACTTCCCCCACTTCTCTTAATATATTTAAGGTAGAGATAATACGGATCAGCTGGTCCAATGCTAAAAAAATCCCATTCATAAAAATTATTAAAAAAATTAAAATGTTCTCCTCTACATCTCCTATCAGTAGGTAAAAAATCATATATACAAAAACGAGCTAGTTTTCGAGTAATTAATTTTTAAAGTTCTCTAATTTAACATGGAGAAATGGAACTTCCATGTTAAATTAGTAAATTTTAAATTTTTTTCATATATTTTTATGAATAGGATTTTTTTACACATTGGGCCAGCTGATCCGTGTCATCTCTACATTCATTGGCCTCTTGTGTATTTTTTTCTGTACGCGTGCACCTGCAACGAACGTGCTCAAAAAGTTGCCTAGATTACAGGCTGAAAAATAGATTATAAACCATATACCAGTGCCTTTCAAAATCTTTAATTATATATATATATATATATTTTTTTTTACAAAAATCATATAAGCATAATATTTTACGAACTGTTTAAATTGTTGTATCGTATTTCAAGAGAAACCTTGCGCGAGTTTTTTTTTCTCAGTCTCAACAGTATGATATTATTTCTTAAAAGTAGCTGGAGGCCATGGCATGACCCACGAGTCTTCTTCTCTCTTGTTACAGTAAAAGTCTTCAAAATTGCAGCTATCTCACAACACTTCTTTAAATGATTCAAGTTATATCTCTTATACCTGTTTTTATTTACAGCATTAATTATAAAGATTACATACAATTTTTGTATAATATATCAAGTTATTAAAATATAAAAATACACGTATTTCATATTTATAAGTTAAAATAAATTTACATTATATATGCATGTAAAAAAAATAATAACTGTATAAAAGAATAATAATTCATGTGATTTATGCCAAGACTGCTTTTGTATTTTTCTCTCTCTTGTTGGTTTTGTGATACTATAATGTTATATACAGTAAAATAATTTACAATCGCTTGAGATACACTAAAAAAACACACACACACTGCAACCTCACATACATAAATTTGCGCTTGTTGAGGCGAGGCTGTTGTAATACGAGAAGGTTTGACGTAATTAAAAACCCACGCTTGTGCATTCTCTCTCTCTCTCTCTCTCTCTCTCTCTCTCTCTCTCTCTCTCTCTCTCTCTCTCTGCTTCAGCCCACCGTGCAGTGGTGGCGCCCGCCCAGGCGCCGTGCCAACCACGAACAACACGATGCTATGTTCAGGCGCCGCCAAGCGCGTTAATGATAGTTTCGAGTGTCCTCATTAAAACCATCGGCAAGGAAATGGAAGGGGGATCGGGAGCGGGAGTCCAGATGGGTGGTGACTTCTTTTATCAAGCTTATCACCCACTCGATCTTGTCTGAAAACACTTCTCGTCAACAATGCTTTGAGTCTTTTTAATTTTTTATATATAATAAAATCGCTTGTGTTAAAAAAGAAAGAAAAAAAAAACTTTTTATGCTAATGATGTAAAATTGTTCACTGCATGATCAAACGACTATAACAATTTTCAAGACAAACACAATTTATATCCTCCAAGTAGGAAGGTAATGTAATAAACAAAACTAAAAGCATTTTTTATACAATAATGCAAATATAGGAAAGACACATCATTGAGTTATTGAAAAATATAATAAATTATTTTATATAGAGAGCTTAATTTTGAAACTTTGACTCATGTTTTTATAAGTTTTAAATTATAAAGACTTGTAATTTGAAGACTATTATAATGGATGAAATCATAAAATTTACCTTTTTCCCTTTAATATGAATTATTAATATTGATACGTATAAATCCTCCCTCTAGTTAATTCCTAGTAAGTAAATATGTGGCAATTCTAGCTGTTATTATAACAACTGTAGTATTTAGTTATTGATGTGTTATTAAAAAAAAAATAAACAGCATTATGCATTTTATAAATTCACAAATTAAACCACAAGAGTTTGAAAAACTTATTACTGGGGAACCTAGATATATTTTCTAGCTTTTATGATGAGTTGTATATATTTTTGTCCCAAAAAGAATACAAACTTACTAATTATAAATTCAGTTTCCTCGCGAGAGGTAGCAGACAGAAGAGCGGACCGCATAGGAGTGTCACGTGCCCACCGCAAGGGCACTCGTGGAGCTCTCCATCACCTCTTGTGTATGTGACCTCCGCCCTCCACTCCATACACCGCTCTCCTCGACCGCGAGACACTCGGGGTGCTGCTGGACGTGCGCCGACCGACTCAAGTGTAGCACCTCTGCATAATCACTCCAGTCCGCAGTGACAACAAGCTCGCAGCAAAATTTATTTGCCAGAGAGAGAGAGAGAGAGATGAATATTCTTACGAGATCTGATTTTCTTTTTGCTTTATTTTTAATAACTGTTTTTTAAAAATTATTTGAATTTCACTATCTTGGTAAGAGATAATAATAACAAGTTCTAAATACCGCATATAATTAAGGTAAATTAATGAAAATATTATATGTTTTTGTCTGGACATCATACTGAATACTGAATACTTTTCCCCTCTAAGAAAAATCCTTGCTGATAGCGAAGTTATTATATATTTTTAATTTCTCATTAATTAAAACTCTTGTTTTTTTAATTCAAATTTTTGTGACGATAAGAAGTTATGTTAATTAATAAATTGATTGCATCTATAGTAATTTAAAATTAACACACACAAAATATATTTTTTAATGTTTATCGGTACATGTTTCATACAGTGAATATTTGAATTGTAACGTATAATATAAACATGATAGTGTAGTTTTATATACAACATTGTGTGCACTTAATGAAGTATGATATAAATTAAAACAAAGCTATTTAACTTGCGCAGTGACGTGTATGATACAACAATATCATTCTACGTAACAACGTATAAATACAAAGGAAAAAAATATTTGTCTATCAAAATATTAATTCCAAATATTAAAAAACAAACAAAAAAACAATTACAAGTACAATGTTTATTTTATTTTCATTTACCACTTGTCCATAATTATGAAACAAAACCTTTTTTTTTATTATTACATATTATATTCTGTTGAAAAAACAAACAATATAACTTGCTGAAATAATTTACATGAGATTGGTTTAAATTTGGTCACATTGAAACTTTGGTGTCCCCTCTAGCTATATCAATCCATTATTATTTTGATAATATATTATTTAAAAGCTTTGCACAAGTCGGCACGAAGCTTATAATGTATTTTTATTCATTTTACATGAATGAAGAATTTTTATGTGAAGTTTGCATGAAAGATTTTATCGTATTCAATTACTGCTTTGTTCTAATACGAAAATAATGTTGGCATGCAATGAATTTTTACACTGTAAATATATCAATTTACATTATTTCTTAAAGTATTAAATTATTAATGTGAAATAATTTTTTTCACACAGTAATTGTTTTTATTACAACAAAAAATGCAAAACAAATGTTTTGAATTTAATGTAAAAAGCAGAAAATAGCATTTTTCTATTTTTAAAAGCGTAAAACTGTTTGTAGTAACTATTTTTTAATTACATTGTGTGGATTTTATGGTATTCATTCCAGAAAAGGGTTGCATCACATTTATTAATAAAAAAAAATCAAAGAAGAAATTACAAACCACATTAAAACATACCGACTGATATATACAGAAATATGTTACGGTAAGGTGATGCAAGGAGAGTTTTTTATGGTTTATAATTCATAATAATTAAACAATAGCTTGTTGTATCTTATTTATTGATTTTATATTCAGAGAAATTTAAATTAACTTTTTTTCACGTTTCAATTAGTATAATATGTTATGCTAGTTTACTTACTTTTAACTGCAAATACTGGATACTAATTAAATTTGTACTAGAACAAAACTTGTTTATTTTTATTTGAGACATATACGTCTAGAATTAAAACAGTATCATTTTTATGTATAAATCATTCAAGGTGATTCATTTTACTATTTCATTCACGAGCAATAGTTAAAATAAAAATATTAGATTTTAGATAGTATACTATATTAAAAATTTGATAAAAGCTTATGGAAAAAAATATTGCTTTAAGTGCACTTATATGTCTTGTTATATTGTTCATGCAACTCCCAATGATTAAATAGAAATTTAATATGGTACTCTATTATGGTACGGCATAATGATTGTATGTTTTGCAATATTGCACATGAAATGTATACAATATAATGTAATAAAATATATTTACACGTGACCAAAAAAATAAAATGCAATGAAAATTAATACATGATATAGAAGAGAGAGCTATAAACTGTTAAATACTTCTGCTGCTAGGTAGAAGGATTGACGTAATATTCCAAATAATTTGTTTAGTTTTTCTAGTTGCCAAGCTTTGCATGTTATCCAATATTAAATTTTTTATCCGACTGGGGATACAGGGAGGTGCATCTAAATTATAGGTAAATTAAACAGAGTAGAGTTGTATATAATAACACCTCTATATCTGTAATCAATAGAGTTTCTGAAACTTAAGAATTAAATAAAATACACCTTCATTATTTTTAAGTTAAGGCAATGAAAAGAAAAAAAAAATATAAATTTTATAATTTTATTGTAAAAAAACAAAACAAAACAAATGCTGTTAAGGGTTACAAGTTTTTAATAAAATTTATACAAAATAATAAATATGTAACAGAAGCCTGGAGTCTTAAACTTTAAATCAATGTTGTTGATGTCAGAAAAATATATATTACGTAAATGGAATCTATTTTTGTTCTTAAAACTGTCGTCGCCGTCGTGTAATGAAACTTTACGTAACACTCCAAGCCAATAAAGTTATGTAATCAAAATATCCGTAGGCTGTTAAACTTAATTTAACACGAAACTTACTTAAACTTTGTAGCACTCTTGCGTTTGACATGTTTTTTTTCTTTCTTTTTTTTTAGACAAATACATTTTCAATCATTACATAGTATTTTGTATTATACTGAACAAATCAAGAAAAATAACGAAGTTTGCGTTTTTTTCCCCCTCATTCTTCTTTAAATTATAATACTACGAGGTTAAATATTTTTACAAACTGGCTCAAACAGCGCAATGGAGTACCGACCTCAAATTTTTTTATTGCAGAAATGGATAGAGGGTGCAAAGTTTAGCTACTCTGATTTTTTTCAGATTTTTTAGAGTCCGGGAAATATTTTTTAAAAATTATTGAAAGTACAGAAAAAGTGCCGCCTCTTGCCGCCTCTCTTAATAAAAGATAGGACCCAAAAGGGACGTGGATTCGAACCCGACCTCGCCAAAACTTTTTAGCAATACTTCCCGGTTCCTAAAAAATATGAAAAAAATCAGAGTAGCATAACTTTGCACCCTCCATCCATTTCTGCAATAAAAATTTTTGTGGTCGGTACTCCATATTTGAGTAGAGTATTGACCTCAAATTTTTTTATTGCAGAAATGGATAGAGCGTGCAAAGTTATGCTGCCCTGATTTTTTTCAGATTTTTTAGAGCATGGGAACTATTTTTAAAAAATTATTAAAAGTTCTTTTTGTGACGTCACGAGACGCCGCTCCTTAACAAAAAGATAGGACTTGCCGCCGCGTGACGTCACAAAAAGGACTTTCAATAAATTTTTAAAAATAGTTTCCGGGCTCAAAAAAATCTGAAAAATATCAGGGGAGCATAACTTTGCACGCTCCATCCATTTCTGCAATAAAAAATTTTGAGGTCAATACTCCATTCATATTTAAGAATTAGCATGCAGAATTGTTATGCAGTACTTTCGTCAACCTGAAAAATTCCAATTACAAACAAATTGCTACGTAAATTGTTCGAGCAATATTTTTCTGGACATAAAAGAAGTACATAAATAAAGCAATTTCTCTATATTATAGTCTCTGCCAATAGTGAATATATAGCCTTAAATTAATACCAGAATCGAGTACAGTACTTACAAAGAAAATATAAGGAAAACAGAGATTAATATATGATTAATGCAATAATATTATCATCTTCAATACACTTCTACATCACATCACATTCTCTATACATCTGCAGTTATTCAAATGATATATTTATTTTTCAGTGAAGAGATAGGTGAAATATCTGATTTCCAATGGTTTTATATACTGTTATACTCTATGAATGGTCGCAGAGCGATGACCTCACTCCTGCTCATTGACAGCTCGCTGACCAGGTCCAGACAGACAGTCTGTCCATTCATCTGCCAAATACACTCAGTGGCTCGCATTTCAATCACTGCGGGACACCTGTCATGGAAGATAAATATTATATCCTGTGGGATAATGTTCTTTGATCTGACTACGACAATAGGTGTTTTAGATACAAACATTTTCCAAATTTCATGTAAAATTCACATAGTATTAGTTTGATTTTCATAAAATAATATAAATATTTTTTTTTCTAATAATATATATATATATATATATATATATATATATTATATATTGTTTTGAAATTCATGGGGGAGTTTAAAATAGAAAACCACCTTACATGGAAACAGGGTTGCAAGTTTTTTTTCTTTTTTGTTGGTTAACTCTCACGTATATAGGTGGATTTATTATAGCCTGTAGGTATTTGCACGGAAAGTCAAACTTCTAATGACAGGTGAGATACGGAGACAATATTTTCCTCTCACGAAGTAATGTATGGAAATATTGACAGCCTCCCACACGACCATTGACCTCCTTCAGAGGTCCCACCCACACCTCAATTTCCCTAGCTGTCTCGAGCGAATGTCATCTATTCAAAGAACATTCAATATTGGCATATTTATCACAGCAAAGATTATAAGCTTCAAGTGTAATGGTATACACACCACTTGTGCTTGAATCTTATTGCTTTTACTTTCAAATATATTAAAAATATGTATAATGTTATATTTATATTTTTATGCAATGTACTTTTTTCAAATATGAAACATAAAGAAAATATATTTAAAAAAGTTCTAAATTAATTTAGTTTTTCAATCTACACTCCGGCCTCTTTCACGTTTAATAAACAAAAAGTTATACTAATTATCAAAATTGTCTAAGAGTTTAAAAAACACGTATTCAATTTTAGAATTAGCTATATATAATATAATAATAATCCTTCTATGAAATTACTAGCATAAAGAAATTTTGTACTTCATGTTGTATAATATAACTGACTTTATATCTCCCCTTTGTTAATTTTAAACTAGATACAACCAAATTCTGTTTCACCCCTCTCTGACTAATTTGAATATTCATAACTATATACCCATATGTGCAGAAATGCTATTTTAAAATAGCCCTTGCCTATATTGTATACTACCTATACAAAGTTGCAGAGAAAAAGTATACGATGTTGCTGTGTCAGAACTGCTGGGGTTAGGCGTGGCGCCTGCTGCAGAAGAGGGCGCCACTAGCTGCGAGGAAAAGCGCCATAGCAGGCGGGCAGTATAGCGCGAGGGCTGGTGGCTGGCAAGATGATACGCTCACGACCGGGTCATCTTTCTCCTCCACCGTCGCCACAGCAGCCACGTGAATATAAATCTAATCTGCTAATTTATCAAGCTAATAGATGCGGACTGACACCTTCTCCTCTAGCTCGTGTCATATATATCCCAGCCAGCCAAGCTCGCAAAGTTAACGCGCACAATTCCCTGGAAAACCATGATATCGTTACAAATAAAATATCTCAGATTTTTTTTTTCTTTCATAATCTTTTTCAACTTTTTTCTTCTTCAGTTTTAGTTATGTGATTTATTATTATTTAATTTAATAATATAAATGAAGTGTCATAAAAATATTAATTATTATTACTAAAGCTTCAAATTGATGATTTTCAAAGTATAGTCCGTTTAATACTTTATATATAATACTGTATATAACTATACGCAAATAAAGAAACTTTTGAAGATAAGATTAGTTAATGACCATTAAATACTCTTGTGATTCAATGCAATGGTATTTGCTAGAAGAGATAATATAGCTAATGTATATATACTAGATGTAGAGCTGCTGTTATTTAATGTAGCAATGAATGTTTATCACTGTATAATAAATGTTCATGTCTCTAATATGTAAATATGCATTAGCACGCTTAACATTTTTGCAATTCATATATAAATTAGAACCATCAGCAATAATATTTTAGTGTTATAATAAAATATTAAGTATTATAATTAAGAGCAGCTATACTATAATAAAACATAAAAAGAAGATTATAAAATGGATTGCTGTGGATTCAACAAAGTAAATGTAAAAGTGCAGAAAATAAATGCGCAAACTATTAAAAAGAAAAATACAACGTGCTAAATTTAAGTTAATTACAGAATGAATACATTTATCAGTATGCTGCATGCTATAATAGATGCTTAAATTATATATATTGCATTATTATATACAAAAGAAAGTGAGAGATACAAAGGCAATTAAAACGGTTTAACTGTTAAAGTATAATTTAAGTGTGATTTATTCTCAAAAGAAATGAAGAAATTAAAAAAAAAGAGAGAAAAAGAAAAAGTGAAAGGAATGAAAATTATTAGTCTTGTGAATATTTCAAGAGTAAGCTGCGGTGAGAGAGGCTGGTGGTAAAGTTGTGAGATAGTTTTAGTTGAGACCTCGCGAGGAAGCCCAACAATCCAAGACGTGAAGGAGAAGATTAGTGGCTCACGCGCTGCTTGTGCAGCTAGACCAGATTAAAATCTTGCTTCCAGGATGATTTAATATCTTAGCCTGTGTGGCTAGGAAATCCGCCCGCAAAGATCCCTCCAACAACGGTAATTAATACAGAGATAATGCTAGCATATCGGCACCCTGAGTCAATAGCGACTCGCAGCCATTAATATCCCCGCTGCAAATCGATCGACCACGATATATAGACGTGGCCTTACTCCCTTATGTAGTCTTCATTTAATTTAAATTATATTATAGAAATTTCTCCCTGATAACAAAAGAGTTATGAATAAAACAATAGTTCTGTTGACTTAATTCAGAATACACAAAACGTATCCACAGTTAAAATATTATACATAAATATTGCAAGCTATAGCGCAGTAATATTGTGTTGAGTAGGAGGCAGCTTAAAATGTTATATAAAATTTAGTAAAATCTTAAATGTATACATGTAACCTAAAGTGAGAATATACTAATGGTAGTAATGGTTGCATTTAGATATTTCTGGAGCGATGTTAATCGTTAATAATATCAGTTTCTCAATATGAAGAATGAAAATAAAGTATAATAAAAATTGGAAAAAAATCAAAATAACCGAACAAAACTCTGCACATATGTGTTAACTGACTGACAATAATATTAATATTAATAATTGTATTTGCCGAGCAAGGGATTATATTCATTATGATATAATGTGATACATTGAAATGCAATCGGTATTTTACCCTTGCCGGTGTGTGATACATAGTAACACCTGAAGAAGAGAGCATTCGACTCTTGAAACGTATAGAAAGGTATAGTAAGTAGTGATAAGTGACGTGCACGAACACTTTTAAGTGATAATACATCAATACTACGGAAGAACTACATCACATGAGTCCGATTTAATTTCAGTTTCTTAGACTATCATAATAATTTTATTGATGAAGTTTATTTTTTTCTTGTTTTACAGTTTTTAATGTTTTTATTCTATACATATTTTTAATTTACTTCCTATGCTATAGTATAAGAGTCTCCTAAGGAAAAAGTATAAATTATGTATAATTAATAATTATATATGAGAATAATAATATATTATGTAGTAATATAATTACATGCAGAGGTTGTAGTAATTTTTCGTCCTTGAGAAATGGCATGTTCTGACGGTGGCATCTCACCTCCAGGTGTGGGGTGGCTCACTTGGCAGCCTCGATAACTCAGGCGTGCTGTCGCGACGTCGAGTGACGCGCGGCCTCCTGGGTCTCTCTCTTCTCTCTCTCCTCTGCCGTCGCTCCTCCTCATGATTCATGGCCTGTCGCCTCAGTCGAGCCCCAAGCGTCAGCCACAAGTAAATTAGGAATTCATTTGCTCCAACTTCAGCCTGCCAGCTTGCCCACCCCTCTCCTCTTGGGTACCATGCGCTTGATGGAAACTTGGAGATCTCTTTGAGACACCAGAGTAAATATTCAGCTAATTACTTCGGACTTTAAAACCTGACATGATTTTTTTTTTTTTTTATTTTCTTTGTTTTCCTTTTTTCGATATTTTTCAACCCTTGAGAATATTTTAACATGCCTAGCTAAAAGTGAACCTCTTTTAATGCAAAATTGTAAAATGCCTCTCACAACTTGTCAGTGCATGCATGCTCATATATTATAATGTAGAATCAGTATAATCACAGACGGTATTGTCTGTGGTATAATGTTTTAAAGTAATTTAAATAAAGTGATAATTTAATATTTTTTATTTTAACTTTTTAAACTCTCTTTTACTCAAATAATAATATATAATATATTGTACAATCGTGAACTGCATTATAATTATACGAGAACATTTTCTATATAACTACTTGAAATGTTATTAATTATTTTTATGTGCACTGAATTCACTGAATTGAATTATTAAAAATATTATAATACAGTGTAGAAATTATTACACTTGTAAATTATTATAATAAATACACATAATTTTAATATGTGTTCCGTTGAAAGTTATTTGTTAATTAATTTAAATATTTTCTTTTTATTGAAGCATATGGATTAAATGACAATGTATTAAAATATATTAAAGCAATTCACGCTGAATAAATACAAAGGTTACTTCCTTAATTAATAATTTTATCATTTTGGCATAAAATTTTGGCACAAAATATATTTTGGAAAAAGTCAATAATTTTTATTTTAAATATTATAATACAATTTGTATCAGCATGCAGGCTCGGACTGGCCATAAGGCTGTGTCAGGGATCCCTGACTGGCCCCTCAGATTTTTAACATAGGAGCATAGGAAAAGTGGCCTCAGACCTCCTGAAAAGTGGCCCCTGCTGCCTGTAATTCCTATATGGCCCTGACTGGCCCCTAGCTTGCCAGTCCGAGCCTGTCAGCATGCATGCTAATACATATTGTCAGTGAGAACTGGTGCACATGCTACGAGTCATGGTGCTGTAGTCCATGGAGTGATTATGGTGAAGGTGGGGTCGTCCCTTTACCTGACTCGGGTTAGCAGAGTTGCGAAGTTGAGCAGGAGGGAAACCGCCATATTGTGTCAACCTCCTATCTCAAACCATGGTAATCATTAAGCCAACTGTCCACCCAATTTTATATTTTCATTTCTGTTACTAGTATTTTTACCTCCTGTTATGATACCTCCATGTTGTGGTCTTAGTGACCCAAAGCCCTGTACCGAGCGTTGCTCGTTAACTATAGCGTAGCGTTCCCCGTGGCACCACCCGAGGGACAGCCTCCTCTATCAATCACAACCCTAGGCTCTCGTTATTCAAAGTAATTATAATGATTGTTCGCTTATTAGCTCGAAGCAATATCACACTGACTTATGATCAAGGGTTATTGACCTTACGTTAGTTAATCCGTGGTGATCACCGTAGTAGCACGTGTAGCTAAAAAGATGGTGTTTAGCCAGATAGAAAATTTGAAAAGTCATTTAAACTTTAATTAACTTTATTTCTACATCAAAGACAAGTCTAACTTTAATGTTCTCTCTATTTAAGAAGTTTTATTTTCATTTTATACGTTCTTATACTTTTTACTTTCTCTTGAATAAAATTTATGAATTCATTCTTAGTATTATTGTTACAGTCTGTAGTTAAGAATGTTAAAATGAAAAGTGAAAGGTAAAAAAAAAAATAGTAGCTTTACCGTAACTATCTACCCTTTCTCAGACAGGAATGGTTGAACCATATATAATAAAAGATGGTTGAATTGCCCGTTATTGATAAATTTTCCAATATTTTTACTGAATTTTTCTAACAACTATTATTATTACACTGCAAGGAATGTTATACCTTTAATAATATCTCTAGAAACTTCCCATAAACTTGACGGTTTTTACAAGTTTAAAGAGTCTTAATATTTTTGTAATTGTGCAAGAAAGCAAGATATATTATTTTGATGTCAATATTCGTAAATATCACAATAGACAATAATGGAGTATTGACCTCAAATTTTTTTATTGCAGAAATGGATAGAGGGTGAAAAGTTTTGTTACCTTGCTTTTTTTCAGATTTTTTAGAGCCCGGGAAGTATTTTTAAAAAATTATTGAAAGTCCTTTTTGTAACGTCACGCGGCGGCAAGTCCTATCTTTTTCTTAAGGAGCGGTGTCTCGTGACGTCACAAAAAGAACTTTCAATAATTTTTTAAAAATACTTCCCGGGCTCTAAAAAATCTGAAAAAAAAATCAGAGTAGCATAACTTTGCACGCTTTTTTCATTTCTGCAATAAAAAAATGAGGTCAATACTCTATTGTTATTTTTTTTATTGCATTATTAGAAAATTCACGTAAAAATGTCATTAAGAATTTTCCAGATTAAATAATATTTAGCATGAAACATAGAGTGTAATTAGACTAATTAATTAGATTATAGACGTAGTTAGGCGCGTACTTTGTTAGTATTTCATAAAATTAGATTTTAAAAATAAAATAATTAATATTGAAATATTTTTGTGTTCCTCAAAAATGTAAAAAAAAGAAAAGAATACATATATATATATATTTTTTAGTTGTACATTAGCATTTTTTATAGAACAAAAAACACTAGTGCGAAAAGTTAATCTTGGTAAGTTACCAATACCAAATTTCAAGTTAAAATGTATCATTTATATAATAATGTTCTTATAATATCAAACAGCAACAATTCTTTTGCAATATGCTATATAATATATTGCAGACCAGACTATTTCAGCATAAACATTTTCATACGAACATAAAACATTATCGTAAAGTTTTTAACAAAGTTTTCTAATAATTCAACTTATACTTTTCCATGTTGTTTGTAACAGAGAACTTGAAGCATGACATAATTTTCACATCCGCTTCTATTTTAAGTATTAATAATTCATATCTAACATCTTGTCGTTCGTGTTTTCTTATAAGATTCTTGTATAATTTTTGTGAATTTGGAATTAGCTCTGTGGTAGATTTATGTTTTGTTTGCACGATCGTATAAAAGCATGGCAATTATTATCTCACGACAACGTACTTGTTGGTTGATTTATTAAGCCAAAAATGCTTGCAAATATATCGTTGAATAGTGAAGTATAGTTAAAAATCTTTAAGTTCGTAAATTGAGTTCCATTTTAGAAATAAATAATTAGTATTGAATTTTAGCTTGTATTTAACACGCACTCTGTTATTTACAAAGTTCCAGTTTAAAGTTTGTTAACTAAATTTCATGTTATTTGTTATATACAAAATATTTATTCTATTATAGAAATTTCCATAGAGTACTGTATTGCATGGCTTCAATATGGGAAAGCTTTTTGAATAATATATTTTACTTTAGCTTAAGCGTGTAAATTTCTGTATTATTATTTACGGATTCGTATAAAATTTATTAAAATACTTCATATATAAACCTTCCTCAAAGTTACCTGCGTATGTATATGCGAGTGGGAATAATAAAATATTAAAGTTGAAAGTTTCAGAAGTTATGTTATACTCCCCCACTAATATTTAAATCAGATTATTCAAAGAAGTGGGGATTTAATAGTAACATTGTATTATATATATTTTATTCTTTATCTCTGTGTATATTACGACACTTGAATGCAACACCCTGAAGTGCTTGTGCATGAATTCAATTGAAATTAATCAAAAGTCATCAACCAGTAAAATTTAAAAAAATCACAGAAGTACTAAATATTTAGCTAGCCATTAATGCAAGGAAAAATTATGCATATTATAATAAATTTTCTATACAACAAGAGTTTAAATTTTTATATTGTATATGTACATGGAAATTAAAAGTTGAAAAATTATGAATTACGGTATTAAAAGTTTTTATTGCCAAAATATCTAGTAATATAAGAAACATGAAAACGGGATGAAACTGTATCAAATGAAAGAAAGAATTACAGAGAGACCACTCCCCCAAATTGGCAATTGAAGCTATATTATATAGATAAAAATGTGACATCTTCGAAATAATTTTCTTCAAATTAGAATATTTTAAGCTTCTTAATTTGTTAAAAAAAATTAGAAGTTGACTAAAAAAAAAAATTCAAATCGTACCAGTTATAAATTTTGTTAGTTTTAACATTGTAATTATAACTCAATTGTCAGTGCAATAAATTGCTAAAGATTTTAATTTCCTTTCCAATATTTCTTTCTTTAAATTTTACATTGCATGAAGTTTCTTTAATTTCATGGAGAAATAAAAGAGCTGGATTAGAAATTAAAAGCAAATGAAAATCAGGTGTGATCTACAATAATTGTTCTCAATTATTTTAAACTGTAAAAGATTTTACAGTACTTATAAAATGAATTTTCTTTAATTTGTTTTCAATTGATTGTGACACAATAAAGTTTACTACGTTCCGATTTTATTTTATTTTTAATAAAAAATGTTGTGTCATTCGAGTACCAGTCAAATGAATTTTATTTTAGCTGTACATTTTATAAACGAAGTCGTATAGTTCTTAGTGGTTAAGATTTATGTACCTGCTCGCTTTATTGCAGAAAAAAAGCTTTAAAAAATACACGGGACTTTGATATTTTTAAATCTGTACTTTTAATGTAACTCATCTCTTGATAGTATTACAAACAAATCTCCCCCCTATATAAGCTTTTACTTTTGAGTTTCACATTATAGATTAGCATTTTTGACTCCACACATGCAGAGAATACAGTGAGTTGCCACAGTGTTCTATCAAACAAGCTAGCGATTTGCCACGGTAGTCAAAGCTTTATATACAAACGTACGGAGACAATGAAATATTTATTGCTCTCTAGAGTCTCTCTTGACATCCACTACATGTGGCGCGAACATGAAGAGCGTAATTTACCTCTCTCTCTCCCTCTTTACGGCATGACACGACACCATAGTACCACGATATTCCAAGTCTCATCTCGGATCAAATAGTCACAATGTTCCCCTAACTAAACCGTCAAATTAGTACCATCACATGTCATGATGTAATTATTTTGATGATAACCACATCAGTATATAATATTTGGTAATATATAATAATGGACACGATTCACGAAGGAAGATAACTACGGTTAACGTCAAACCAATTCAATAAAAATTATTAATATACTGTATTACAGTGGTTATATAATACCGAAAAAACCTGGTTATCTTCAAAAATAACTCCTTCGTAAATAGTGACTAAATAATTAATATTAAAGAACAATAATTAAAAACTTGTGGAAAAAATGTATATATATATATTATATTATCAATTATAATATATTAATTGAAAAAAAAGTCATTGTTATTTGATGCGTGTAACAGAATGTTATGATTTTTTCAAATATTTAGTATATTGTATTCTATCGGCGAATAAAGACCAGCAGAAATCTAAAGTTTTAATAAATAAATGCTATTATGCGCATGTAGATAAAATTCAAAAACTTGTAATATTATAATTAGAAAATATGTATATTTATGTTTTTAAAATATAAAGATAATTGTGTTGTGTTTAAGTGGTTTAACATATCGTTCAAGTTCTAACTTGCGTGCATAAATATCGTAAAATATTTGTATTGGTGTTATGCACGCTTCAAGTGGTGAACATTCACTGGGTAAAACATTGTAATAACGATCATTCTGATCATAGGGATAACTACCATGAAATGTAGGCTAAACGTTTGATAAGAGAGTGAGTGAATATAGCAATTTAACGGTCCCAGCTTTCTTAATATAATAACAGGGAACAGAGATAAATATTATCTCTGTTCCCTGATAATAAACTGCCTTATATCTCAGCTAAATGGTCATTTTTGAAATTTCAGCACTGCTTGCATATTTTTTTTTTATATTATAGTTACCAAAGAAAGTTTTTTCCACTGAAATTGCAAAATTCTCGACTTCTTTGAATTTGATTCTCCATAATATTGATTACTTTTATAATCAAAGTCTTTTTACAAAGTTTTAGAAATGAATGCTTATACACTTATACAGCATGTCAAATTATAGCGTTTCTTTGTAATTGGAATTTAAAATGGCTACTTCATTAATCAGCTGTTTCCAACCCATACTTCAATTTAAACTGAACAGTTTTTAAAATAAAAATTTTTAGTTAAGTAGAGATAATACGAATCAGCTGTTTGACTTATTGTTAGTCCCCTTTGATTAACATGTAAGCCTTAGCAAATTCACAAAAATTCTTCATTTTTTTGAGAGGGTAGCTTTTAGTGCCTAAAAACCATACAAAAAATTTCAAAACAATTATTTTATTAAGTTTTTAGTTTGTCTCTCCATGGGAAAGCACTATGCTGAAAATTAAAAAAAAAAAAACAAAAAAAAACTAATTCAAAAAAACTGGCTCGTTTAATTGTTTTGAAATTTTTTGTATGGCTTCCTCTAAAAAAAATTTCAGATTTTTTTTTGAATTTGCTAAGGTTTACATGTTAATCAAAGGGAACTACGTCGAACAGCTGATTCGTATTATCTCTACCTTATAAGGTGAAAGATAAGAAAAATAGGAACAGAAATGCTAAAAAGCTTGGACTTTTAATCATTTTGTTACTAAGACTGTTATCTTTAATTTCTAAAAAATAACAACAGCGGATGCTTTATATCATAAAATGTCTCTTTACTTGATATATAATCAATTTTACAACAGTTTATAAATAATTTGTTGTGACGGAAATTGAGGTTGTGAAAATTTGTACGAAGAAGATAGTGTGAGGTGTTAATGATGTTAGTTGATAGTGGTTAGATTGTGAACGCAGCAGTGAGTTTGGTGCTCGTTGTGTCGTCCCGTCACGGGCCGTTAGTCGCTGCTGCCATCACGCCGCCACCATGACTGTCTGTTACTGTTTTAAGACGACATAAAAACACGCCATCAGCGGGTGCCGCACTTTGCCTCCCTCAACCTCACTCTTTCAGTCACCATGAAACGTCTGTGTTAGTATTAATACCGAGTGGCGTCTATAAGGATACAACCAAACGAATATACTAGCTTCGTCTTTTATTACCCCTTTTTAATGAATATTTTAACGTTTGAAATCGTTTAAACGGTAAGGTACGTTTTTGCTTCCCATGCCTCCCATAGATATGTAAGTTTAATCATGAAAATCTCTTAGCACCAATATCAAAATCCTCTCAATCTAATTTTTTCCCTCTTTATTTCTAACCTTCCAAGTAAAAACAAGTAAGGTAAAATCATATAATAAAGAATAAAGAATGGTAAAATGTTATTTTTTTACATCAAGTTGTTGTTGTTTAAAAAACACAGTTTTTTAAATTATTATTTAATATATAAGTATAATCAATATGATCAATTAAAATTCATATAAAAAGTTTTAATAAGGAAATATTACATTCTAGAAATTCTACCCTTTTTTGTTAGTTTTAAACGAAGGGAAGTAAATATGAAATTTATATTAAAAAAAATTTAATTTTAAAAATCATGCATAATTTGCATGAAAAGAGTTTTTTTACGATTTTTTTTATTGAAAGCTTCAATTTAATTGAAATAAAAAAAAAGAATGTGTTCTGGTTGAAGTGTGCCGCTAGCGTCTCGGCCATATCTATGAGAGAACTGCCTCGCTGGCTTGCGCGTGTTGACGTAGGGACGAAACAACACAAGAGGCTCCCGGCCATTACAGACAGCGAGTTACATAAAATTTTGCAGGAAGGAAGAAGCGTCCATGCTAAAAATTTCATTATGGCCCCCGCGCTCAGTGTGAAATGTCACATTAGGACTGTCCCTGCGCGCTCCGGGCAGATTTTTAACTAATTGCTAATGAGACTCTGCGAAGCACGCACAACTACCGTGGCGTTCTTCTGTACCATACCAGAAACTCAAAACTTTCCTCAGCTTTCTCTTTTTTGCTTTTCTTTAAAATTAATTAACATTCACGAGCAAGTTATGTATATATAATGTATATACATGTGGCTAACATGATAAACTATTGAGGCATTAAAAAAAAAAAAAAAAAAAAAAACACCGTAGGCGATGTTACTTTACGATGTATAAATTTTCATATAAAAGTACAAGGTATATTAAGAATAAAAATCATTGAAACTTATAACAGCATGTAAAAGTTATTAAAATATTAGCAAAGAGTAAAGTTGAAACTTATATATTAAAAATACAAGAAGAAGAAAAATACGTGTATGAACATTAATTATTGTGCTAACACAAAAATAATATGAATATACAGGGTTATGATATGTAAAGAGACATTGGTGCGAATGTAGAGCAAGAATAAAAGAAGATTATACATATTGGGGACGATTCACGAAAGAGTTAACAGAAAGTTTAACCGCAGGTTTCTCACTAACCGTGCCATGATTAGCGCAAGCCTAACACTAAATATGGTCAGTCAGAAACCTACATGGATAACTCATTTGTAAATTGCGCCCATGCCATGCAATAAATATATTTGTATATATATATATAATATATGTATATAAATATACTCATGCCTTTAATTTTAGAGTATTAATAAATGATAATGTATGTTGTAATAATATTTATATGTTAAAATAAATACATAAATTTTTTCCATTAAAAGAGCATGGTTCGTATGAGATAAAAACATAGAAAATTTTATTGCAAAGAAAAAAAAAATACTAAGTTTATGCAAATACTAACGAGCGTTCAGTCATCGTAATCTGAAGAAAATATATTTTGCACGGGTTGCGTCACTGAGAGACTTGAGATACATAAAAAATGTGTCATGAAACAGAGAAAGATGATGTGTGCTGCGAGAGAGGCAGAGAGAGAGAGAGAGAGAGAGAGAGAGAGAGAGAGAGAGAGAGAGAGAGAGAGAGAGAGAGAGAGAGAGAGAGTACTTGTGAACCAAAGAGTCAAGACCATCGTCGTGACAAAGTGCCGCTGAGAGAAATGGTCTATACTAACTCTCTGATTAAATTTATTCAAGTCTCTAAGAAACGATCTCTGAGCCAAAGTTTACGACTCTTACGGAGTGATGGTCTCTCGCTATATAGCGGCGAGGAAATGAACTGCACACTGTTATGTACCTGGCTGGGCAGACGCACTCCGGCCATACTTTACCTCACTCGCTGCGGCCACCACAGAAAGTTTGCAACTTTGCAGCTCCAGGCGCTCAGTCTCCCTGACTTTATGGTGTATGTAAAATAAAACAGTATATTCATTGGTGAACATAAGATCCTTTAATGCTCAATATTTTGAGAGAGTTTGAAGGCTTGAGTTTTAAACTCTACAATATGTTATAGAAAATGGCCAAAAGGTACTCCACAAGATTTTTTTTTCTACTTGCTAATACACAATATAAAAAGTTATATATGCTTTTTATACACCCATAAAGGAAATGAAAAAAAAAATCCTTAAACTTTAAACCTCCATTATTCGTAAATTTTGTATGAGATTTAAAAGTTTATGAAACATTATTTTTTAAAAAATTCCCACGTTGTTATAATTGACATTTATTTACAATGTGTATATAGATGATAAAAATTTGAACAGTAAAATATGCTAAAATGAGATTGGTCTCATTAAGTTTTATTATTATAATTGAGGTATAAGAGCTAGCAAAGGTCTTGTTCATTTCATCATCATCAGCGGAACGTTGTGGCTACTGTCAGCAAATAGTTAGTTGGCGTATTACCACAGAAACTCTCTTCAACAATGAACGAGGTGGTGTGGACAACTGAGAAGCGTGAAACAGAGGGAGGGGGGAGGGTCATGGTTTATGTTTCTTGGTGTGGCGAGTACAATTATTATTCGAAGAGGATTCCAGCACGCCACTGAAGACTCACGGGGACGACAATGAGTAGTCCATCTTCACAGTTACAACCCCTTCTTCTTATGTTGCTGCTTGGTCTTCCTATAGCTCTACGTACAAAGAGCAGAAAGACGAGAGAATAGAAATATATATCTCTTCTCTCTCTGGCTTGCTGTTAGTGCTGCGTCCAAACGCCTGCGCAGTAAAACTTTCCATTGATTTTCCCAAGAGCCAAATGTTAAACTAGATCCTATTTCAAACCTTTACCCCCCACAGTATAGCAACTTACTAACACACAAAGAATTTTTATATGTATAAAAAAGGGATTTAAACTAGCAGTTAAACATGCAGTTGTATAAGGCTCATTGTTACATCTACTTTAAGCCTATTTACAACAATTGTGTGTAGTACATCCCTCATGTTATACAGTTGCAAGATAAAGTCCTCCTTCAAGTGCCTACCTAACTGTGTAGTATAACTATACTGTATACTACTATACATACAAGCTACTATATAATAGTTACTAAAATAACATTTAAAAGGCTTTACAAAGCTTACCAACTGTCATAAAATAGTTCATAATATACTACTTACTTACTACTAGTTTTAACAACTTTTACAAACTTTTAAGCTCTTTAAAAAGCTTTCTATATAAAATTATTAATAGACGTTCTCAATTTATTAGTAGACTCAAAAGCCAATTAAAATATTTCTAGACTTATGTAACAAACATCAAAAGTCATATAAAATTTCTATGCATTTGATCATGGATTAGCAAAATCAATTATTATTCTTTATACAGTTTATATAATAATTATATATAATATACTATGTGATACCTTTGAAATAGTAATGATTATGTATATTATGAAAACTAAATATATTTGGGAG
>OX463778.1:41009843-41095945 GCA_949825025.1 Siphlonurus alternatus | reverse complement strand
TATATATATATAATATATTTTTCTGTTTTACTGTCCGTTTCTTTGACGACGGTCGCTCATCTACCATTCTTTCCGCACCCGGCGGCACCGCTTGGGGTGTTGGGGCTGTCTCCCCACCCCACCCCGCGTGACCTAACCGCCACAATCACCGCCCAAAGCCCGGCCGTCCTTCCGCTCCAGTGCGCGCTCCAGCCGGCCACGCCGCGACGATAAGCCATGCTCTGTCGGACATGCAGCAGCGCACGAGGGCGCGCACAGCCCAACGCCGCACTGCCTTTTAAACAAATAAATACCCTAGCAGAAATTCACAGTTTTATTCGGGTAATTATTAAAATTGTATCCATCAGCATTATATATACTTTTATTTTTGTCTCATGGGTAATTTTGTTTGTAAGGCTGTGACCATTAAAAAAAGAATACCATGTTAAAAATATTGACATGATATTATGTCATATGATGTCAACAACGGACAAAAAAAAATTATGACAGGCGTTATTATACTGTCGAATTCTCGTGTATCGACTGAAAATGTATCAAATTAAGTGTTTGTTTTTATCAATGTTTTACAGTAAAAGTATCAAAATATTTTAATGACAAAAATTCTATATTGAAGTCTCTTCATATGTAAAAATAATTATCATTCGTTCAGAGCTCTTTTGCGATAAACTGTGGCTCAGAGTTTTCTCGTTTTGTTTAACAAATTTTCATCTATTTTTCTCTCATACTTCTGAAAAATCTCTTCATTATTAAATTTGTCCTAGCGCGGTAAAAAGGGAAAACAACACAATTTTAATATAATTATTATATTATATTGTTTCGATCATATTTAATGAGATCATGTCAAATTGTCTGAAAAGTTTAATTTCTTGCATTTTGGCAGATCTGGTTTTCTAAAATAAAATAAAAATAACAAGTTATTTTAAGAAAGGAAGTAAACGTTCATACCTTTTTTTTTTTCTCAAAATTTAAAATACGCCTCAGAATGAATAAAAGATAATGATGTACTTTTTTGAATATTTTTTTATATCAATTATAATTTATTGAATTATATGGTTCTTGTAACTTATTGTTACGAATAATGAAAACAAAATTTTATAATAAATAAAAAGTGCCGTGGTCTCTTCTGGTATAAAACTTTGCATAAAACTTGTACATTACAACATTTCCATGCACACAGAAGTTTTAAGAAAACTCTGCAATGCACAGTTTTCTTAACTTCTGTAAAATCATGCAATTGTTGTCATTAAATTTAATATCATAACATAAATAAAAATGATATGACAAACTAATAACGTTAAAATGTTAAAATATTAAATGATTTGACAATTTGTAGATATATAATTCTTCAATTAATATCTATCCCCTATATAGTTGATATAAAGATACCGTTTAGGCTAAATACCACAGAATGATGCATTTTGTGGTTACCAATATTGAACGAGCTGGAGATTTGATGGCCACAAAAGAGAGACTATAAAAATGTGTGATGCGTATATAGCCGATAGGAAACAAGCGGGCGAGTTTGTTGTTGGTCACGCGGCTACTAACACCATGCAGCAGCTAGTATGTGATAATACACCCGCTGAGGAGGGAGGTGATTATTATATCATAAACCAGTCGCTGTGACGTCATCATACTAGAACCTGATGGCTCCATCATTTATGGCAGAATATCATCGATCAAACTAAAGCTATAAAAAAAAATCATACTTGAATAGAAGTTTATTGAGCATTATATGCGGTCCCTTTTCGTTCATCTCAAGTATTCTAGCTGTGTGTTTTTTGTGTTCCAGTATTCTTTTCTCTAAAGTTTTTATATTTTTTGCACATAAAGCAAATTCACTATATCCAATGTTTTTTTGTTTCTTTTTTTTATATATAGATGAAGAATCATATAACTATAATCTGAATTAAATTGCATTCCAAATATTTTAATATATTCCCAAGTATTTTTTTTTTGCTTGTTATATTAGACGAGTTTAATCTTCAAATAATCTCTTTTATACATTATTTCCCCTGCATTTTAACAAGCATTATATACGTCATTTTTTGTGTCTTTATACCGGATAATACATCATATAAATTCAATACAAACTACATTTTAAGTATCGTAACATACCTCTAGGCTATACTATGCAAGATATATACATATATAAAAAATGGGAAAAGGCAATTTTTATATATTATAATTTCTGTTAAAAATAACTCTCATATATATACAAAATATTATTATTCGATGACCTGATTTTTTTTAACATTATTGTTAACAAATGTATAATTAATAATATGTATGAATATATATTATATTCATATTAAATGTGATACTTATGATGATGTTACATCAATTATGGAATATTTAATGTGCACTTGAATGCACAATTCCTGTATAGCCACGAGCTAGCAAAGAAGAAGTATTTCATTATAACATTTGTATGTTATGCTATAGCAAGCATAGAGAGACTCGTATACATATATAGGAGAGAGGTAGGACAGGCAGAGACTATAATGAGCATAGCTGCTTCTATTACTGCTGTTTCTGCACGTACATATATAAACGTACGTGTGACAACGATGGAGAGCCAAGTATGAGAGAGAGAGAGAGAGAGAGAGAGAGAGAGAGAGAGAGAGAGAGAGAGAGAGAGAGAGAGTATATATATATATACTTATAGCAAAGTTCGTATTACATTTTGAATCAGTGAACTGTGAGATTTCTCACTTCACATTTAATTTACATATAATTTATGCATATATAAAGCTTAAGGGCCCGATCTAGTAAAAACGGCCATAAGGAAAAAACAGCATTTTCCATCAGTTCTGTAAGGTTCAATATTTGCTTAAAAAAAAAATGAAAAATTTTATTTAAGAGAAGAGACTGGTATGTAGGGGGCCAGTCGATTTTTTTTTACACAAGTACCACCAATTAATTATTAATTAATAATTAAAAGTGGTAAAAGAGTGTCAACTTTGCTTTATCATAACACTTTAAAAAAACGAATTTTATAAATGAAAATCGTCCAGCCCCCTATAAAAAATTGTCATCTTTCATTTGATGCGTGCTGAATGTGTTAATTTAAAAAATTAAATGTACTGGAACTGATAGACTAAAGCTACTTTTTTGCAATATCTAGTTCCTAAAACCGCTGAATGCAGCGCCGTGCGGAATTGCGGAAATATGCGAAATACTGAACTATTATACAAGTGCGGCCGACTCGGACGAGAGAGAGAAAGGGAGAGAGAGAGCTGAAAGAGAACAATAAAAGAATTCACCAGCCTGCAGTCCTCTTGCGCGCGGTCAACCCTTCCCCAAGCCTTATCTTGCTTTATAATACCATCATTGTCTCGCTCCTAAGCTCTATCTTTGCTTCTAGCTTGACTTTGAAGAGAATTCAGTATATTGTTATGCAGTAGTATACAGTATAGGGTCATCTGAAGGTACATTATTGCCTAGAATAAAAAAAATAAATGACTTTTTGAGCTTTCAAATCTGTATCCATGGTATGGTGGCTACATGGATATCAGTGACGTATGTATACAGCTGTAAAAGCGAAGGGTTGTTGCCCAATGTGGTGGTTGGATCCAATGCTTGTATGTAAAATTTAAAAAATTAAAATTTTATTAAAATTGTTTTAGTGATTTATCACTGAAATTTGTAAATATGAATAAATCGAGAGAAAATGTGTATTTGTTAATTTGCACTTTTTTTAAAATAACCAATTTACCTTTCCTTTATTTATATTTTTTGATTGTTAATTAAATGAAAATATTAATTTAATAACACATTTTGTGACATTTACTATACTTTTACAAGATGTAATAATCGTATATATTTTTTTATTTAATTTTCAATATACATATACACAAAAAAAAATTACTGTCTTAGAAACTTGGCGCAATAGAGAAAATTTCCATTTTTCTAACTATAAAAAATATATAAATAATATTATTCTCTAAAGTCTCAGATCACTGGTATAGTATTTTCTTGCATTGAGAAATAAACAATCAAAATTATAAACGTGTTTGACAGCGGTTCATTTTATGGCTTTCTCCTCCTCTAACAGCAAGTGCAGAAGCACTCTATTGTGCTCTAAACAACAATACCAGCAGCTTAGTGGACGCTACCCATCTCAACAATGACATGTTTATGAATACAAAATTCGCACAATCAATAACATCTCATATACGCAAAAAGTACCTATCTAATTGTTTAGAGCTGCATTAAATTGAATTTTTCATTAGAAAATAGGCCAAAGTCATTTTTTTCCCACGTCTCTGTGACTTTTCTTTCCAAATATATAAATGAAGAAATGTGGTGAGGAGCAGATAAAGCTGGTTTTTCCTTTTAAGCTGAAAAACCGCGTAGTTGCCTACATTTTGCCGCGTGGGGTGTTTTCCCTCTACTAGATCGGGCCCTTAATCTTCTTTATTTACAATAATCATATAAATATGAAAAAAATATTTATTATCTTATAATATATATATATATATATAATTAAAAAATTATAATAAAAAATGAAAAATGTTATTATATAATATATACATTAAAAATTATTATTATGAGCTCAATATTTTTAAAATAAAATTGAATTGACTGTACTGTTAAGGATTTAACTGAATAGATATTATAATTTCAATTTACTATTGCATGATCTGATCCTTTTATACAATCAGTGTGCATTAATTGCAAATAAATTACAGTTAAAGTAACATTTGTTTTTTACGAGAGCTGAAAATTTTTTGGTTGGTTTTCTACTTTTAATTTCTTTCTCTTTATGCAGTATGACTCTCAGGAGAGCTGTAGAGAGTATATTTCTGAAAATTTAAATTGCAAATTATGGTTAAAAAAAAAAGACTTTTTAATGTAAATTTAACTTTTTTGAACTTTTAAATGACTTACAATGCATTCATCCTTTTGATAGCTCACTGTCATGCAAGATATTTTTAATTCCGACAAAGATATAAAATTATAAAAATTATAAAATATTAAAAATTAAAAACAATGCAGATTTTTATTTAAATTTAATCCTAATTGCTAATCAGTGTTGGCCACGTTCGTATATAATACGAACGCGTTCAGTTCATGTTCATTTACTTTAAAATTGAACGAGTTCATGTTCATGTTCATTAATATGAGAATGAACGCGTTCAGTTCATTGTTCATTTTATATATGAACGCGTTCATTTCATCGTTCATTTTTATAGATCAATGCTTTAAATAATGCAGCTAGCCTATTATAATTTATGCAGGAATTATATATAATAAATAAAACAATTTCTCATTGTCACAGTTCATAAAGAATTGGAAAATATTTTTTTTATAAAATTAATTAAAATTTTTAAATTATGTCTATTTTGTTTACATGATAAAAAACATTATCAATATATCATTGCAAACTTACGTTTCATTTCTGAATTATAACAATAAGAAATATATTCACGGATCGTAAGATATTCATCCTTTATTATTTATTATTATTATTTGTTTTTTCGTAGCAGCTTTTTTCTTGATCTTTAATTATGCTCACTCTTTTTCTATTAATAACTTTCAGTCTAGGGTAACCCTTCCTTAATAGTTTGTGGAAGTGAGGCTCATTAGCTGTACTAAAGGATGATTTCCAGCAACAATGATTTCTACAAATATGTCATCCAGTGTTTCTGAAAAATAATATATATTTCTGTTAAATGAATAAAGAAGAATCTATAATATATCTATAATGCATTCAATACAAAAAAAATATTGCGAAAAAATATGAGTTTTACTTAGGAAGTATTGTTTTATTATTAATTATTATTTTCATTATTATTAAGGTAGAGATAATACGTATCAGCTGGCCCAATGCTAAAAAAATCCCATTCATAAAAATTGTGAAAAAATTTTAAAATGTTCTCCTCAACATCCCGTATCAGTAGGTAAAATATCAGGTATACAAAAACGAGCTAGTTTTCGAGTTATGAATTTTTAAAGTTCTCTAATATAACATGGAAAAATGGAACTTCCATGTTAAATTAGTCAACTTTAAAAATTCATAACTCGAAAACTAGCTCGTTTTTGTATACCTGATATTTTAACTACTGAGAGGGGATGTTGAGGAGAACATTTTAAATCTTTTTCATAATTTTTATGAATGGGATTTTTTTAGCATTGGTCCAGCTGATACGTATTATCTCTACCTTAAAAAATTAAATACAATTTCCAGTTATCTACTTCAGATTACACAAAATTAAAATAATTTATTAAATTTTCATTTTTTAATATCTATTGTGCAGCAATGCAATAATATTATAGCCAACAATTTAGTATTATATATATTTTTTATTTCACTTTTCGGACATTTACCTTTGCCAGTGTTCGATGTTATCCTTCTGTATGGTGCGATGGTCACTTAGTGTTTGTGCACGTCGCTAACACTTGCATGTACTACACATATGCACGAACACTAAGTGACCATCGCAACATACTATACTTACAGAAGGATTATATCGAACACCAGCAAAGGTAAAAGTCCAAACAGTAAAATAAAAAATACAATCAATATGAATACCCTTTGCACGAAAAAGTTTTTTACTAATAAAGTATTATATTTTTCACAAAAATCCTACGGACAAATCAGACATCATCACCCGAGATAAAATAAATTTCATCTTTTCTTCGGTATTAAACTCTCTTCTCGTCTTTTCTCCTCTTATTTTGCACCATTATAGAGGAAAAAAAGAGGTAAAAAAGACGAGTTCATTTTTTTTCCGCTTTTTAAACATAAAATGTAAGAAATATTGTCTTCATTTTATTCTCGCTTTGAGCGAAGAGGAAATAAGATGTGCTTTAGTGGTAAAAAGATTAAGATTAGACATGCAGTAAAAGATGAGTTGAATACGTAATTTTTTAACTAGGGTAAGTATAAAATGAATTGAACAGTTTTATTTTATATTATGCATTATAAATTTTTAAAATTAATATATTTTTAGATACAAAATTAAGTTTGTCAATTTAAAGCAATACTTCAATAAAGTGACGCGACATACTTAATTGAGTTACTTATATTTAAAACTGGAACAATTGGCATTAATATTACATTTTGCTGCTTTATATATATTATATATAATTTATAAATGTAATTACGTAATTATGTATAATTGTTTAGAAACAAACGAATAACGCAACGTGCTATAAAGATATCTTAAATAGGAAGTATTTTTATTCAATAATAATATATAATATGACTGAATGATATTATTAATATAACTTTTAAACTTAAGATATTTATTTAATGTATAGACTTATGCTCATATGTCCTACATTTTCAATTTTAGTTGTTGTTAACAACTGCTACAATCGACAATCGGTAAATGCTAATTTATGTTATAGTAATTTGAAATATAATTCTTTTTTTTTTTTTTTTTTTTTTTTTTTACAAGGAAACACACCTAAGAGCTTACAGCTCGCGGCGGGGTAATGGGTATATAGCGATAAGGTAAGGAAAGGATGGCGGTCACGGCCTGTTACGCGTCCTATAATTTGCTAGCTGAGGCGAAACTCAGGGAACCGTGGAAAACCTCAGTCAGGACGGACACCTCTACTTTGTATCATTTGTATTGCATTGTATTTAATTAGATGTATAATTAAGTTTTTTAAATAATATGAAGACTGAACTATAAGAACCTTGGCTGACGGGACTTCGCTGCAGCTGTAATGTTTCTGGGATAGAAAATTGCTTAAACTTTTTTGCATCGCCTGGTTCATCTCCTTCCGATGATTGTCGTTTTTTTGGAAGGTTGTTGGATGCTGAGCTCATTTGACTTCTCCAATGCAAAAAAGTGTTTCAAGTATATTGTAATGAAAATAGACATTTGTTAACAAAATTTTTTGCAAATAAATTGTGTAACTAAAAAACCCAATAAAAAAAAATAAAAAATTTTTTTTTAACATATTCAACATATAAATGAAAAAAATCAATATGAAATTAATATAAAATTTATGAAGTTCAATATTATATTAATTTTTAATTAATGGATGGTTCAATAATTAATAATTTGTGATTTAATAATGCGTATAAATTTTTATCAATGCGCCGTGAATATTTGTTTATATAAAATTAAGCTGAAAACATCACAAAAAAATAACAACAACAAATAAAAATTAGCACTTACTGTAATATGTCTCTAAAAATTGGCTGCAGATTTTTTATCTGTTGAATATTGTTTAATCACCGGCGGTATCGGAGTCTGACATTATTTTTTTTATTATTACTTATTAATTATGAATATGATATAAAAATTGTATATATTTATTTTTTTATAAATATTCACATGATCACCTTCACAACACAGAACGCACACTTGGCACTTTGTTAGTTTTATTACACACTAATTGAAAAAATTTAAATTCACCTTTTTTAAAAAAAAAAAAGAATGATTGATTCATGCGTATCCATCTTCGTTTAACTAAAGACTGCGTGATTGATGTTTGGAGTGTGTACCTGTTGGAGGGGTGATCAGGGGTAGGAAAAGGAGAGGGGTAGGGGAAGAGGGTTCATTGACTTCTTCAGATCTTCCCTTACTGTGTTGACCTTCGTTTGGCAGCGGCAGCGATGGCCTACTTAGGAGGTACCGTACGAAGAGAGGGTGGAAGGAGGGTTGAAAATTGCAGTAGTATCGCTCTGTGTGATCAGCAAGTCAAAATCTATTTTCTACTCATTTCCTCTTTCTCTTTGTCCACGCGGTTCCTCTAAGAAGCCGCCGCGCCGCTGTTGCGCCGCCGCCGCGGAAGGTGTGACTTTTACAACAGTTAGGGAAGATTTACAAGAAAACCTTCAACTCTGAATCTCCTTTTTCCCATCACTAAAGAAAATATTTAAAAAATTGTAAAAATTTTCCGAATATATCTTTATAAAAAAAGTCAACGAAGCGCAAATAAGTTTATGATATAATTGTCTATACCTTTTAGCACATTTTACAGCTTCAAAGAGAGAGTCGGCAAATTCAAACGACCCTCTCTCATTCTCTCTTTCTCTCTCTTGACTTGCCTGCCTCTCTAAACCTTTCAAATTCGTACTGAGAGGTAGAAAATTTCAGTGATGTTTTTTTTTTTTAAAAAAATACCTCAAATATGAACGAAATATGAACGTACGTTCATTTCACGTTCATATATAAAAAATTGAACATGTTCACGTTCAAGTTCAGTTTTTGTGAAACGAACGTCGTTCACGTTCAGTTCATGAAAAAATGAACATGTTCAATGAACGTCGTTCATTGAACGCGTTCATGGCCAACACTGTTGCTAATTAGTTTTTGTTTATAAAAAAATATACATTTAGCAAAACTATTTTGGTATGGAAACACTGAAAAAAATCATATTTTTGTAAGCGAAAGCAGCAAATCAAATAAGAGAATCCACACAAGAGAATTATTTTATAAATCCCTATAGTTCTTTCAGTGTTGTTCTGATTGTGGAACATAAATAATTTTGTCACATATGTCCCATATTTGTTAGAACTACCCAAGCATTAATAGTCTATTAGTTCTGGACCCCTTTTATTTGTTGTGTCTAATCAAATGGAAATTTTAGAGTTTATTTTTTAACCATTATATTTGTCCATCATGTAATTTAATGTTTGTTTCTTGTTGTTGATAGTCGTTTAAGTTTTTCAGAACTTACAAAGAGAAACTCGCAATTTAGATAACATACAGATTAGAGGGAGAATTAGAAAAAGGTTCATCGGAGATGTAAGCAAGGACTTAATAAGTAAACATTTAAGTTAAGGCATTTCTTCGAACAATCTGCTAATCTCCACTCAATTTTGTGTAAATTCTCTCAGAACGCGTTCATGAATATTCAAGGATTTAAAATTTTCTTTTAAATTTCTTGAATAGCATCTGATAAAAAGAAATCAGCATCCATATAAAAAGTGACACGATACTTGATAATTATTCAAGAAAGAAAATGAACCAATTAAAATATTAGTGATAAGGATTAAAATTTATGAACGTTATCCTAATTAGTATATGCTTGCATGTTATATCATGTACGCAATATTGCGGTGATCACAGAATGGAGTAGATATTAAAGGTGAGCGTGATTAGATCATGTCAGCACATTGGCTGCAATAACCACACTCGATCACGTGGCGACCGCAGAGGCGGCACCAAAGCTGTATATGGACATGACACGGATAGCACCGCGCCGCGATACATGGGTGGTAACATGCAATCATGGTTAACCGTAATCTCTCTGAGGGAAGGGGAAGATATAATAAGCATCTAATTCATAAAGCTATGTAAATGAAAATTTGTATTTAAAATAATTTTTTATGCCTCTTTGATTTTTTCCACCGTCTTAATGAAATGAAAAAAAAAAATAAATAAATAAAATAAAACAGTAAAAAATAGGAGCAACTATTTATTTTAAATGAAAACGTAAAATTTAATGTGTTTTTTTTTTCATTTATTAAATTAATGTTTGTTACACTGAAGTATAAATAAAAACTTAATTATTTTTTTAATTTCTTTCTCATTCATTCTGAAGTACACGTTATGAAATTGTATGTCATTAGCAGAAAGTTTATATCCTACTTTATTATTCATAATTAAAACCAATTAATATTAGATAGTACAAAGTTTACATAATAGTTTTGATTTTGATGCTAACTTACTATAGTATAGCCTTGCAATTGGCTGATTACAAACAGTCAGAATACGTTGATATTTCTAGTGTTCACTTGAGTAAGTAACGTAATGTCATTGAGTGATGTGAAATGTAAAGTCATACTACTATGCCATCTGACAGGCAATAAATTGAATGTGTCTGTCTCTTCTCCCTCTCTCTCGCTAGATTGCTACCCAACGAGTTAGACTACATGAGAAGGGAATGAGGAACGTGAAGGGTGGTGGGTAAAATTCACTGCTCGTTCGCTCAATCGTTGCGTATATCTGCTTACCTTCATATATGTTCATACTAGCAATCCAGCAGTAGTAGTAGCAGCATTGAACTTTGCCTGCTAGCTTGCTGTCAGTGCACAGAATGTAACCAGATTTGAGGAGAGAAATTGAATTTGAAATTGGGCGTTGATTAGTCGTTAATTACTAGGCATCACGTGACGTGCAAACTCTCGCTTCGTTGCCTCTCTCTCTCTCTCTCTGACTGATGGAGGAGAACGCGGGGTGATGAAAGAGAAGAGAGCGTTGGCTTGATTTCTGCCTGCCTGTTCACTTCAGCCAATGAAAAAAGTGACAGACGCTACTATATACCCCTTCAAATTTTCTCTCCCGCTCACACTAAAAGCTTATAATTTAACTTTGCTGTTAGCGAGAGAATGTATTTTACATAATGATATCATTTACCTTTTCTTGTGACGTAAAGTAAAATTGATAGTAAGAAAAAAACTTGATTATTACAATCTATTCAGAGCTTAAGTTTTTAGTTACATAACTATTATAATTGATAAATAAATTTATTTAAATTCAATTTAAACTTCATATTTAAAAGTATTTTTACAACCAGCGTTCCTGTAAGTATGCAAACTGCCTGGTAGAACAGTGCAATTGGTTGCATATACTCTAAAAGTTGCAGGCGTTGAAAATTTTATAAATCTTCAGAAAATTACCTTGAAAATATCAATGGAATTAATTTATTCTTAAATAATGGTTTATTATTGTCACTTGGCTTAAAGTGAGTTTTTATGAGCCCCTTTGCAGTTTCAGCGACTAATTTCGATATGCTGTAATGAATTAAATATACACTCCTTGTCTCTGAAAAGTTCTCTTCTGCAACCTTTTTAACCGTCCACCCCCCTGTGGTGTTTAAGCGTTTATGCAAGACATATTTGGTTGACTTATGTTCGCAGAACCAATAATTTTATAATCAAAAGTGCTATTTAATTTTACTTTAATTTTGACAATGTTAATAATAACAGACTTATTATTCTATTTTATTAACTTTAATCATTATGCATTTGTTTTGTTTTTGTTCTTCTTATAAATTGGATATAATACCACATACTGTGTTATGGTGCTGCTTGTGCCGTGTATTTTATCCTTTTCACCTCAATTGTTTGTCATATATGTTTTTTTTTTTTGTATATGTACTTGGGTGAATAAAAAATAAATAAAAAAAAAAATAAAATAATCACCATGCCCTATGTTATACTTACGGGGCATGGTGATTAACAAGGCTGCAGGAGGGAACTTTTCACTTTCAGAGGCGAGGAGTGTACATATTTAGATAAATTTATTTTTTCAAAATCGAGTACTGTATTTTGAAATCCACGTAAAAAAATACCCAGTAAAATATGAAAGTTAAACATTCTCTCGTATAGTGATTTAAAAAAAAACTGGTACAGTTAATCGAAAATGCATATATCTATTCCCGTACATTTCTAATTTGCATTGATCAGAAAGATTAAACTTTAGCTCTGCATTGATCTGTTATTGACAAACTGTTAATTTCACAGCTGTCAATACTTACTGAACAAATAACCAATTTAATTGGTAACCTTTACCAAATTGAACGAGCCTTACGTTCAACAACATGAAAGGTCGTGAACAACAACATTCACTTAATAAATACAACAAAACCACAAATAAAATAAGAAAGTTTACTTTAATTGAGTCTATATAAACTCTTTTTTAAAGAGATAACATCAATTTGAAATACATATTATGTTGAAATAGTCATTATATTTATTTGGTACACTCATAAAACACTCATATTTCACTCTAATTTAATTAGAATAAATAATGTATTTTTATTGCAAGCTTTATATTAAAAAAAAAAATACTACAATAACTTTGAATCGAGTTGGTTGTTGATTTGAAGAGGGTACACGGTCTCAACTCACGTTGTATATATCCCAATAGTTTGTGCCGATGGCGAGAAGTGAGTGGGAGAGAGGGAGGAGGTTAGAGAAAACGGTGTCTTCATCGTTTATTGTGTCTGTTGCCGCTGAGGAGCCCACAGGGGCTGACTGACGAGATACGGCAGTCGCAGGCTCTAACAGCAACCAAGGAGCGCGGTAGAAAAGAGGGGTCGGGGCAAGGAGGAGGAGGAAGGAGTGAAATCAATAGACACAGCTCGCCGATTGTCGACGTCGTTGCCACCGCTTTTATAGGAAATAAACCAGCAAAGTAATTAAAATGTCACCCGTCACCATTTCCTGTGTGAGCTTTCGAAACTTTGTCAAGAGGCTGTCATGGACAAAATGGTGCTATTATAGTAAACCTTTTCATGTCAAATAATAAAAGTAAAAACAGGTTGGCCGGTAGAAAATACTATGAAAATAATAATAAATCTGAAGTGATTTAGTTAAATAGTTAAAAAAAAAAAAAACGCCAAAATTTTGCTTTAATTTTCAAAAAAACAAACAAACATATATTTTGACAGACTAAGAGTGTGAGAATAGTATATATATATATATATATATATATATATATATATATATATATATATATATATATATATATATATATATATATATATATTGAGAGAGTGAGTATGTGTGTGAGAGAGAGACAGAGAGCTAACAGCCCTATAGCAGGCATATTTATATACTTCTTTATTGAATTCGAGTTATATTAAAGAAATGAATGAAAAGTAAATTGAATAGCGAGCTATTTAGTTAGAAAAGTTAAATTTACTTTTGGTTTATATACAAGATTTAAGTTTAAGCGCTATGGATTAACGTCGATCCTAGTGAATTTACACTAAAGTCGAAAGTGAGATATCGCTAAGTAAATCTGCCAATTTTGATCCTATGGCTTAGTTTGAACTAGGTTTGGCTCTATAGATTATTATAACGTATGCTATAATGAGGATTAAGCCATAATAATGTTTAAAACGGTATAGATATGTCATTATGTCATACTTACTTATTATCTATTATATATATATATATATATATATATATATATATATATATATATATATTGCTACAGCTTTTATACTTTTATTACATACCTCTATAAGTTGAAAAATGTTAAAAAGTGTGGGGGAAAAAAAAATCAATTTACAGGAATTTACTTAAAGTGAAGTTTAAGACTTTTCTATCGATTTAACTTTTATTTTTTATTTAACAAGAGAGAAAATTTTCTGATACTTTTCACATTAAAGTTTAACGTATATTTTTTCTATCAATAGTGATGTTTTTAATTAGCTTTTTTTTTTAAATAGTTATAATAGATTTTTTTTATAAAAGAAAAAAAAAAAAAGAAGAAAAAAATATGAAGTTTATGAAGACGCAGTTGAGTAATTTCGATTTCTCTCTCTTTATTTCCCGATCATTTTACGTGTGGTTGAATGCTACTGTTATTTATGTCTCCCACTGCTGCCACAGATGTCTCTATTACTTGGAAACAAAATAATAAAAACCTAAACGAATGTTTTTATTACGTACAAAAACAATACTTTTATTTTCTAACAAAAAAAAAAAAAAAAAAAAATATATATATATTTATAATATGCTTATCAGAGTTCAAATATTAGTTATCATGTTTCAGTCTAAGACATTTCATCAATTTATATATTATATATTTTCTTACTGGATTGCCAATAGCAGAGGCGGCGTTTGCTTCTCATGCTATCTATTCGCCGCCGCGTGGCAGCATGAATAATGTAACTATCGGAATCGAGAGCTCCTCGCATTAATCTCATCTCCCCCTCCCCCACCCCCTTCACCTTTCCTTTACCGGATTCTTGGAGCTTTCCTTTGCTTCCCTGCCTTCACCCCTCGTTCTCCCATTCCTCATTCCAAGCCATCACCACATTCACTATCAGCCGCGTTGTGGAGGAGGCACACTTGCTCCCTCTTTCGTCGTGGTGCTGCGACGTAACCCCCCTCCTTACCCGAACAACCACCAGCCTGCCCGGGTCAAGACGAGGATGCTGCTCTGAAGAATGCTTCTACAATTACTTCACCACATATTTCATCTCAGCTAGAAAGAAGATGATAAGATATCATTTCATTTTTTCATATGCTATTTCTCCGAAGATTTATGTGATTTTTCCTCTAGTTTATATATTAGTTACATTTTATTCACTAAAATAATGTTGATTTTTGTATTCAAACATACATATCTATTACATGAAATTCGTTCTATGTTATTGATGCAAATTAAAGTCATTGTAATGTTAAATTAAAAATCTCAAAGTTAAAAAATTATTTTTCATATACAGTATATTGGATTTTCTAGTTTTTATACATAGAAACTGAAAAAATTGTTAAGCTGAAATTTTAAAAATAACAAAAAAGAAATCTTTGAGACCAAACAATGAGGCATGTTTAATAAAGACTTTAAATGTGACATTATTAACATTAAATACTAAAACGTTTTTTTTTATGATTTATTTTATTACATCTTATATTTTTATTGCTTGGATTTTTCCACACTAAATTCAAAAGTATTTAAAAGGAATTTATCGGAGAATGCTACACATTTTTACGTCTTTATGTATGTAACATTGATAAAATTGAAACAAATGTAAGATGAACTATAATATTGTTAACTTAAAAATTATATTTGTTCAGAAAACGTCTAAACAATTTTACATGCACTGTTCAAAGCAACAAAAAAAAAAAATACAATAAGTAGCATGATGTGATAGCAAAAGATAGTAAAAAATTTACAAAGCAATAAATCAAGATAAACTCGTTGAAAATTATATATATAAAAAAAAAAACTCTCACATCAACTGCATCACAGAAATATCTGAGATATCTCTGTAGAAATAATTATGAACACTGGAATTCTCATATCAATCAAAACCAGGTGGGTATTTATTTTTTACTAACATATTATATTATTGCAAATTTATAATATTAAAACTTATATGTTTTAATATTATTGTTTAATTTTAATAAAAAAAAAAGAAAACTTCAAAGAAATTTTAACTTTTTTTTTTATTTAGTTATAAAATGTCACAACATATCATAATATAGAATGGTTAGAAAAAGTGGGAAGTTTAAATTGATTTGACACCAAGCTACTCTGTGCTCAATGAGCATGGCACGAGAAAATGGTGGTAAAATGGAGTTAGTAAAACTTGATATCACGTTCTCAATTACTACGTAGACCCTCCTCCACCTTCTTTCTCTTTCTTTCAAACTTTTTATATAAACTGTCAAGCTCAATATTAAGTAAGAGATTGCTGCATGCTGGCGTTGTAGTTTCTTCACGAGAGAGGCTTTAATAATATTCTATATGATTATATTTAAAAGCTTATTTATTCAAGATATTATTACATCCAATAATAGTTACACGTTTCTGTTAGCAAGAGTTCTGTTTGCATTAATTTTGTGATAAAATTCTAATCTTCATAATAAAACTTACATGCATGCATTTATTCATATTTTTTTATATTATAATCTAATATTATAGATTCTTAACTTTAAGAATACATACTTTTAAGGTAGAATTCTATCTTATTTATAATATTATAATAATACATTATATAAAAAAGTAAGAATATATTGAGAAAATTAGTTCAAAGTTAAAAAAAAAAAAAAAAAAAAAAGAGAATCTTAAGAAAAAATCTTCAATTTTTATAGCCATAGAACATGCGAAGTTCACTATGAAAACTTTTAACTTGTCTTACTTAGGTAGGGAGACTGTTAATATTATGTCATTTACGTTAAGAGAAAGAGAGTGCCTCAAGTTAGGCAACCTTTGCTACACTAAAGCTGTGAGAGTTGTGGCGAGGCAGACGGAGGCTCCACAGCCAGAAGCTTTTGTTCTCTCGTAGAGTTTCCAGTAGAACACCGACATGAAATGTATGTTACAGTGGTGATTAGCACTTGTCAAGGACTCTCGGAAATTACATACTCTGTTTAATATAATAATAAAATAGCTTTTTAATGCTATATAAAATAATGTTGTGTTGTATTATTCATCAATTTTAAATACTGAATTATTTTCGTTATTTTTTTATGAATAAATTACATTTTACATGGTAATGTCATGATTACCAAATGAAAAATAATTATTTCAGTATTTTTTTTTCCAGATTTGTCAGTTGCGAATTTTATTCCATGCTTATAATGGCCTATATACTGTGTTACAGAAAAATAAATATTATGAATTGTAATTTACAGTTAAATAAATAAATATCAGTTACCGGAAATTTCATTTCAAACTGATTTTTAACGGGAGCTAAAATTTTATATAATTTTATATTTTTTAAGTTAAAAATTTAAACAACGGCAGAGACCTCTCTTATGTAAAGTCTCTTACATGTAAAGGATTTTATTATACTGTTTGAAGAACGGTTTGCAATACACACCTTTTCAGGAGCATTTATTTGTTATTTACTCTTTACTGCATAATGGCTCTTAAAAATATGATAAAAAAAGGTAAGGAAAAACAAGCATCCGTTTTATGATTTCTTTCGTTTGTAAGGAATAAATTGCATAAAAATTCAAAAATTTAGCAGCAGTAAATAATTTTTTCTCTCTTGTTTATATATTTTGTTTTGTAAGTGCTTTGTTTGTTTTTAACTGTTTCTTGATGGGAAATATTGTAAAAATTAATTTACTAATACACAATATAAATTCCTGAAGATATTGAATTATTATTGATTGATATTATGTGATTAAGACTGTGAAAAAATAATTATACTTAATGAAGAACACAATTAAGGACAGCCGCCTTCTATCACAAGGTCTATGATCACCTTCCGTTATACCTGCCAAACTAAACTTCTGTTTTCAAGATATTTTGCTACTGTAGTGCTTATCAGATAACATAAGCCTTAAAATATGAAAAAAGTTGTAACTTCAGTATGCTCATATTATGTAGCCTGATCTATTCTAGAATAGTTCGCGGGAATATGTATATGCAGAAATACAAACAAATAATTCTTATTTGATTGTCTATAAGGTATTTTGACTGGTTACCATATTATCACCTGCTATATGAATGTATAACAAATAAAAAATAAGAATTTTAGTGATGCTTCTAAAAGGCAGGTTATGCATAGATTCTTATTATTGACGGTGATATTCATTGTTTTGTAAAAAAATCGTAGATATTATATTATACATTATTATTTTCAAATGATTTTTTATAAAAGTTTCAATTTTTTACCTTTTATAATGGCAGTAAGGATGTAAAATATATTTATTTCAATGAGGTATTATATATATATATATATTACATTAAATAATGCTACGAAAACATCAAATAATAATAAAAAAATGTATGTTTGAAAGGCTCATCTAATAGGAATCATTTTAGTATAATTAATTGAAATAGAAATGAGGTAAAAAGATATCCTCATCTGGATGACGTGAGAAATGAAGAGCGATGTAATTTCATTGTTGTTTGATTAAATTTATTATTTCATCTGTCACATTTCAAACCTGGTTAGTGTGGAGAAGGGAGGTTCATTACTCTGTAGAATTCAACGTTGAAATAGTCGCTTTTATTTAGAAATGAGATAAAATAAAATAAAAAAAATAAGAGGAGATATACAGGAAGGGAGACGAGAGAAAGTGAGCAGGTTTGAATGTTATTTGAGAGATTTTTCAGTTTAAGTGTTAGTGACGTCATGGATGCTAGGAGAGGCGCGTTATTTGCCCCATCTATCATTGTCTATTGTCCTTACATTAGCTGGGGAGGAGGTTAGTGACAGGAGCGCTTGAGTATTAGAACATGGGAGAGAAATGGAGGGCGGCAACTCAAGACTCGAAGCTCATACCAACAATCCCGTGTGCTTCAACGCTGCTGCGTACTTCTTCAGCAACGTGCTAAAACGTTTTACTTTTGTTCTCAAAGAGAAAAGAAATACGTGATTTTTAAACATATTGGAAAATGTCACATTTTTCCTCTTGAAGGGGAAAAAAAAGAACAAAAATATATGTAATGTAAAACCCAAATATTTCAAAGGTCGAAAGCAAAGACGTTGCCAGGATTTTCAAGAGTAGAAACAAGTTTGGGTATCATCTGCTTCCACTCAATTTCCTTTTGCATACTTTTTTATACTTGACCTCACGTAGAATTCTGATTTTTAAAACCCAAAACTTTACTTTTTTGGCTACGTAAATGTATAAAAGCAACAACACAACTACGATTTTTTTTTTGTATAACAACACTTCTAAGTTTATTGAGTTGAAAATATTGCTAACCTTTTTGTGACTCTTTATTTTGTACACACTGCAAAAACAACTAAATACCAAAGGCATTGAGAATCTCCACAATCACTTTTACATCATCAAAAGTGTTTAGCTTCTCAATGCTTTTATTGTTTACGGTCTTCATACCTGTTGTAAAAAGCTAAAAAGTGATCACCAATCTAACTACTCGCCAGCTTAACTTCGGTAATCACTTTCGATCATACCCTTACCACTGCACTGCTAATGCTTTCTTAGTAGGAAGAGTATTATTGAGGTATATAAAATAAATAAGAGCTATGGTGAAATGATAAGGGTTCATTTCAATACAAGGTTATACAAATTTCGACCCTAGGGTAAAATTTTATGGCGGTTCTAATGGTGACCCTTAAATTTGCGACCCTTTGACCCTTAAGGGTCAAAAGACCCTTAAATTTTTTTTTCGTGAAAAATTGCAAAATTGACATTAGCAATGTCCTTAATTAACTTTAGAGCTCTTATTTACACATTTTAAGGGTCGACCCTTGGGGTCTAACAGGGGTCATTTTTAAAAGTATACAAATATTTATAACAAAATTTGTCAAAAACTGTGAGGATTATGGATTTAGCATTGGCTTTAATTGATTCAGTAAGAATAATGACCCTCTAAGGGTCGACCCCTAAAATATATTACGATCTATTCCGCATATAATACTTCTAAATGCTATTAACATGCAATTTCTGAATGCTAATTCTATTAACAAAAATCTAATGTTTAAAACGTTAGTTTTTAAATGGTAAAAACAGTGATTAAATAGCAAAGACATTTAGCTATTTTTCTAAATACTTTTAACGTTCAGTAAATGTTAAAAGCATGAAGGGTCTGAATACCGATTTTTTGCAGTGCAGTTTTTTCGATTTACATGGCGCAATGCTCTTTAAAGTTAAATGTTGAGATAGTTATATACTGTAATATATTATGTAATAAGATTACTCTACGATGAACTATAAGTTTCTGTATGTAGTAATATACATTTGAGACATGCATGGGTTACGTAAGGATCTAATTTCAGATTTAATGCTGCATGGATGTGGAAAGTTTGGTGGCTAAGGGAAGATTACGAAGGTTTGTGGATGGCAGGAGGGAGAGAGAGAGAGTCTGCAAGAAGCGCGAGTGGGTGACTTGAGGTCGCTTCCTGGCTACTGCTCCTTACACGAGATGGGAGAGTAGAAGCTAGCTAGGAGATTGCCCCGGTGATGAGGATGGACCCTCTCGGGGCCTGATGGGGTCACGACTCCGCCCCGAGCATGGAGAATTGAACTCGGCAGCAGCAAAGTTCATCCTGGCTCCTTTCTTTCAACAACAGTCAGCCTCTCTCTCTCTTTTCTTCTTTCCAAGAAGCAAGCTGATCGTACCATCGGTGAAACAACTTGCTGTTGTGTCTTTTGAAGTCAGAAAATAAGGTGAAAGAAGAGAGAAAGAGGGCGTGAGAGAGAAAAAAAAATGTGCACAGTTTTTTCAGGAAACCATGATAGTGATAAAATATACAGTATATTGCAATAAGTCACCTAACACATCAAAATTTATAAACGTAAACTCTGTTATTAAAGTTTTTTTTTCAATTTTAATAATATATTTAAATCAGTATCATTTATAAATATTTTAAAACAATTCGATTATTGTAAGAACTAAAAAAAGTAATAATAATCTATAATAATTAATATAAATGAAAAAATAATGAAGTCTTCATATTTTTTAATAATCAGAATAGTAAAACATACCTCTATTTTTAGTTAACTGTAAAATTTGAACACTTGTTATAGTTAGTTGGCTGGCTGGAAAGCTCGTTACAGTGCGGGTAATGAAGTAAGTTTCTCCACTCGTGGCGTAATGAGCTCCATATGTTATACTCACGCTCTAATTAGCGGTACAACTAATAAGCCCGACTGTACACGCGGCGGTGGTGCGCAGCGATATATATTGTGACCACTCTTCGTTGCCAGTCCATGCAATCTCTCTCTAACTTTGGAATTAGCTCAAACATTGTAACAAAACACAAAAATTTATTTCTATTCATAAAAACAAATGTATGTCAAAAACAGAAAAATTGCTAAAAAGTTTTTTTTTCTTAAAATTAGTTTTTTTTTTAGTTATATATATTTTTTCAGCTATGAAATTGGAACTCAAAAGACGAAATATGGCCAAGGGTCTAATAAAAAACAAAAACACACGAGAATTGTGCTGGGAGGAAGGAGAAGGAGGAGGAGGAAAAAGATTGTGATCAACAATACAAACAATGGAAGATGGTTAATTCGCTCGGCGCTATTCCTTTGGGTACAATAAAACGTTGGCAACGTTTCTTTTTTTCTTCTTTTTTCTGCTAAAGTTTTAGTTCGGCTCTCGTCTCTGAAGCTAGCTCGACGCTGATTCGGGTCGAGAGAAGATGTTAGGAAGTCACGCTACATTGCACCAAAGCAATGTCGTTTAGATACAGCATTAGCCCTCCAACCTAACTTAATAACCGTAATGAACGCACCATACAGATATTATTATCCTAGTGCACTTATAATAATAATAATAATTTTACTACATTAAAATTTAAATTAAATTTGATCAATTTTTTACTATTATATACAATAATTTATTATTGTACAGTATACGTAAAGAAATATTATTATAATACAAATTATTTTAAGCTTTTTATTTAATGATCTTTATATTTAAAAATAAAAGTTACAATTTAATATAAGTTCTATTCACATAAAGTTGTTTTAAAGCACTTAGTATCATTAAGCACTGTTTTTTTCAAGAGTAAAATCTAATTTAAGCATATATATAATATATATGAATGAAATGAACTAATAGCTTAAAGAAGGACATAAAGAAAGAAAGAAGAAGAGAGTTTCTCAGTTAGATCGAGTTAAGAATTTCTCTTATTTTCTTTGCTCTCTTTGTCCGCATGCTGTGTAGGGCTTGCTCTTGTTTGGGCGGACTAATTCACTTGACAAGGCTCCGCGAGCTGTCACTTCACCAGCAATTATGCCTGCCGGAGAAAGAGCAATTAGTGTAATTGATCAGCGACTCGTACGTTGTAACGTACTGTAGCAGTATGATTGCTTCTACATATATATTTAAAATAAATATCATAATATATTATTTTAAATACAAATAATACATATTTGTATATATTGTAAAAATAAATTATAAATAAATTATTGAAGATATTTTGTAAATTAAACATGTCTTATTTTGTTGTTATTTTACATTATACCTACATAATTATATACTAAAATGTGATATCCTGTAATTAATTAATTAGTTAATTAATTTGCTCATCAAACGGTTTCACACTTGCACTATATTTAATATACAAAGTGTAATATAATAACAAATTCATGAACCATAAACAAGATAACATGCTATACAAAAACATTCAGTTTATAGGTTTAAGTAAATTTGTAATTGTATTTATTTATTGCACATAAAGAACCGTGAGGTACATAGTGTTTACAATTTGATTGGGTAGCTTTAAAAAACAAATTTGAAATTTGAACCCCCTTTTTTTTAATACCAGTATAAAAGTTTGATTTACCATTCAAGTTTCTTGGCTGAGGCAAATTTCATGTGGGTTCCTCTAAACTGCCACATAAGCAACAAGCAGCCAGTGTAATGATGATCAATACAACCTACCAAGGCAACGTAAGCTGAAAACCTTTTCCAAGGCTAATATCTAGGCTGTTCATCCTCTTTTACTTTCTATTCCTTGCTAGAATTCGCAGAAGTTGTTTTCATAGATACGAAAAGCAGCATTACTTTATCTTCTTCTTTTTTCTATATTTTTTTCTTCTTTTTAAGACAATCTAGATAAGAAAAAACATTTTTTCATATAATTCGTTTTTCATCTGAATATTATATGATATTATAATATTTGTATATACGGTATAAAAATGTAAAAATATATTTATTTTATATAGTTGGTTGAGTTGGGAGTGCAGGACTCACTCTATAATATATATACAGTATAGTATAAGATCAGAGACATTTGAGATAAATTTACGTGAAAAAAAAAATTGTTTGAACACATTTAAGCGTATATATATAAATATATATATATATATATATATATATATATATATATATATATATATATATATATATATATATATACCCGTTTAGGTTGCAGTAAGCAGGCACACACAGTTGAGTATGAGTATGCTTTTATAATCTGGCAAGTGGTATGACGATGTTGGTAGCAGCATTGGCTGCTTCTGCTGCTATACCGGGCCAAAGGATATATAGCAAGCCAGGCAAGCAAGAAGCAACCAGGCACGTTGTTTAAGTATATATAGAAGTATCATAAGCCCCTGCAAGTATGGGGGTACCTGCAGAATGAAAGACCTGACGAGAGGAAACGAGAACGCTGCCGTGCCTTCGTCATTTTGTTCCATGGTCTATCTAACCTTTTAAACTCTTTGCTATAATACTGACTTGCTTGCGTTTATACTCTTCTCTCCATCTCTTCAGATACCATCTAAGCTTTGGGTGGCTAAATATGCCGTGGAATTCTCACTGTATTGATCTAAAAACTGGGAAAGAGAAGAGGTGAACTAGAAAGAAAAGACGTGAAGGAGGAAGGCGGTATTCCTAAAAGCTACAACATGCAAAACATGCACAGCCTCCACGTTTTTAAAAAGATTTGTTATGTAATCGTTTATTTTATAAATTTAAAAAAAAAAATCGTTCCTAAAGAAATAAAATTTGTTTTGTTTACATTTTATGAAGCTGATAAAAATAATAAATTTACAAAGAAAAATTGGAATTTTGTAAATTTATTTTAAATTTATATAAAAAAAATCAGTGTAATTTTTTTATACAGTTCAAAATTAACAACAAATTTATTTTTTCATAAAATATTTACGTTTTTATAATATTTATTAAATATGTTTGAAGACAGATTTCAAATATCGGACTGTGACAAAATTGCAAAAAGAAAACGACTACTGATTGGCTGTGGGAAGAGATTTTCTCGCTAGCACTCACTTCATGGAAATACACCTTTATAGGAAAGTTTCTAGATTTTCATTAATTCAAGATGACACCAATTCTATTTTTAACATTAATGAGATCAAATCAGAATAATATGATTCATAAATAGAATTTACTCGTGAAATATGTAGGTTATAAAAATTTTATATGCAATGGCACCGATGGGATCAGAAGGCGGCAAGTTGGCGAGAAAAAGTTGCTTGAGATCGTGTGAGAGACCTCATTAGTATGCAAGTGGACATTACAGGGTCAGCTGACGAGCTCATCGGCCTTGCCAGCCACAGGCCAAGTGACTTGCAGCTGACATACTTAACTTTAAATTCAACGTTACTTTATAAAATAATAAAGCAACTCATCCATAATAATTATTCCCACCTCAATTTTCTTGATTAAATTAAAATGACTTTTACAAAATTTAAAAAAATCTAATGTTGTGAACAACCTTTCTAGTTATTTTTATTAATTAAAAAATTCTAAATATGTGTAGTATTATAATTTATTTGAATTTAGTTAATAACTCATTGTAGATTATTTAATTTTGTCATTGACAAGCAGAAAAACAACATTTTCCACTCCAATTTTTCCAGAGAAATAGAAAACTCCTACAACATAAATATAAAATAAAAAAAATCATTCTAGAAGCTATTTCTTAATTGCTTTTGCAACATATTGTAATATTTTTTGTAGCCATTTTGGTGTTTATATAAGCGTATACACAATACAACAGCATATATACAATTTTATTTCCCTTTTCCTTTTATTACATTATTTACAACTCCTATTTTTATAAAGTATAAAAAAGAGACTTTCATAGTAGCTACTTTCTCTCTTTTTTTTTTAATTTATCTGACAAATATATATTTTAAAGTACGTGATTTAAGAGTGCGAAATGTTTTAGTTTTGTAAATGGTTGTCTTCAAAGGCCGTGACTATTTCAACTATGTTCTGTACATGTCGTATGACGCTCTTTCTCTCTCTATATATAATATGTGTATATATATATGTACGTTTTGTAGCCGTCGTGCAAACACAGGTGTATCAATTATTCATGACTATAGAATAAAATAGAAGCTGTAACCATCAGTAGCTGGTAGCTCTGTTGCTGGATGCTGAATACTATACTGCTATTACTACAGCTGCAGTTAGGTTTGATGGTATGGAAATGGGTCGGATATATAGGATAACCCTCTCTCCCTCTGTTTTTGTATAACTATACCTTCTCCGCTTGAAAGCTGTCCTCCCCCATATGTATATACTCTCTCTTTCTCTCTCTGTAAAGTTGTCAGTTGTCAGCAGTTATCACAAACTCTATACATGTAGTATTCCCTGCCGTATAGTTGCTCTAGGTCACTTGATATGTTATACAGAGAGAGAGAGAGAGAGAGAGAGAGAGAGAGAGAGTCCTACGATACATATGCAAACAATGTATTTTATTTATTTTATATTTTAATTTTTTTGTGGTCATTATCATACAAATCTCTATCACAGCAATACACAACCTAAAGCTAAAATCAATATTTAGTATTTACAATAAATAAGCATTTTAGGATAAAAATGTGGTTGAATTTAAAATAAAATAACAGTAATGATGTAATCATTTTCTTGTAATAGATATACATACATAACCGTATAAAGTATCACAACATTTATTTTTAGTATAATCCTATTTTATATACAAAATTATGGTGTATTTTATTGAATTACTTGTATTTTATTAGAACAGGTTTTACGAAAATTTGAGACTTTATTCACAAAGCAGCTTTTCATTTTTCCTACTAAAATATATAATTTTATAATGCTTCATTACCATGATATTGTGTGCAACCATAGAAATACAAAGAAAGTAATTTAGAAAGAGAAAATATCAAAGAGTAAGTTGTATGGATAAATTAAATATTGTATTTAAACATTGTGTAATCTCAAACTGAAACAGTTAAATTTCATGAAAATTAGACGCACTAAAACATTTGAAACTGTTCGCGCCTTGAGGTTAGGCAATTTGTCCAGCACCAAATAGAAGCGCGTTGCATATATGAAAAGAAGTCACTGCAAAAGTTGCATACACATGGCTCTGTTGCAGCTCCATTTTGGTGCTTAACAAATAGCCTACCTGCAAGGTTAGATGATATTGCAGGCCAGAGAGTTTAATTTGGTTAAGTGTACATACATTGTTATATTTATAATTATGTAGTAATGTGTGTGTAGCTTATAAATATAATTAATACCAGCAATTTTATTCTCTACACACATGCAGACCGTATAATTTGTAAAATATTATAATAGTTTAAAATTAAATATAAAATAAAATTCTCTTTGTACACAAAATACAAGTTCATAATTTTATAATTGAATTATAATTATTAAGAAGTTACCTCATACTTAAATTTAAAGCATAGTTATATAAGCTGTTAAGGAATTTCCTGTCTGTGGATAAGGCGGCGGGTTTTGCGACGCTCAAAGGCCTTAGAGATCCACGTGGTAACAAAACTCATGGGGCTCTGACCATCAAAGTTTGCAAGCACCATCCACCGGATATTCTATTGTAGGCAGGCTAGGCAGGCAGACTCAGTAAGTGACCATCAGGAAAGTTTCGGTCGTTAAAGTCGTTGATTGCAGGGATTAAATGGTAATTCCTTTTGGCTCATAAGATAATCCCCATTAGGAGCGCATGCTTCACTGTGTTAATTATATAGACTTTGCTCGTTCTGCTGCTTCTGCACCTTCCATTTTTTTCCTCTTCGTCTTCTCTCTCTGCTGATACTCTCTTACTTTTTACTATGCTCTACCTCCTCTTTGTACAGGAGGCACTCATTAATAATAAGTACCATGCTCTTGATAAATGAAACTTTGACGAGCTTAGGTATTTCATTAAAAAAAAAAGGCAAAAGATTTATTAAAATGAGGTTGATATTGTAAATATAACCAACTTCCTCTGATAAGATATTTTAATTAACAAATTTTACAACTAATTAATTATGATAGGAAAAGAAAAAAATGTATTATGTACTTCGATGAGCAAATATATGTACTGGAAAATTAGAGCACTTTACAATTAGATTTTAGTTGATATGAATGTAAGAATTTTTTGGATAATATATTATTAAAATATTGTATTTTCATGTATGCTACATTTAATATACAATATAGCTATTAGTGAAAACCGTGTTCTTTTTTTTTCTTGATGTCTATATCTACACTACAATGAATGAAATTTTATTTTTTATGCATTTGATTTTTTTTTAATATGCTCAAGTGATTGCTCTCACTGACTGCAGCAGAAGGTTACTTCATATTCTATTCATAATAAAACCATCATTGTACTGTCTCCTCTCTGCATACAACCCCCAGCTATTATTGCCAGCAACATGCGATGTAGCTCGTGATGGATTGACGGGACAAAGGATCAATCTACTGAATACCTACAGGCTGTAAGATTTTTTTATTGAGCTACTGAAACCGCCACTTTGTTTTACACTGTATTGTATATTATTTGACCTATATAAAGCAATACTTTACTGGTAAACATGCTTTACACTATAATATTCTGAAATAAATCCCATTTAAACGTTATTCTCCTTTTATAATTACTATTAAATATTGATGCTTATATATAGTTAATGCAACGATTTCTCTATTGTAATACTTATTATACCTTTAATACCATATAAATATTCCATGAATACCTAATAATATTGGGGTGTGATGTAATTATATGTTATTAAGCTATTGTCTAAAAATTAACGTATATTTTATGAGCTTGTAAATATAAAATAGTACAAGAAATAATACCAAAAGCAGTTATGTGAAATGAATTTATATTACTAATATATATATATTATATATATTGATCATCTGGGAGTTTGTAAAGAATACATTATAAGCTACATTTTTGTGTCAAATAATTAAACCTGGCAACAAAGTACAAATTTTCTAATCTTTCTATGTATTTTTTTTCAATGCTTTTTAGCGTACGGTCGTACGGTATGACAACAGTAGGGGAAGTGAGGGGAGGTAAACAGCTGAGCGTTATCCTGTAAGTAAGCAACCCAACAATTTCGTGGTGCTGCCCTATATGTTATTAATAATTAAATTATTATATTAGAAGTTAAAATTTAACAGAAATAATCATATAGATATAATCTCATAATGGTTCTATTCCATCATTATATTGCTGTTCTAACGTAAACCATGCTAGTCGTGGTTGCAATTTTAACCCTCTACATGGAGCGTGTTACTGCATGCTTGGAGGGGTCAGGAGGAACGCAAGGCGATGGTAGTACGGACAGAGGGTCGGGGGAATCCCCCTCCCACCTTCCCACACACACACACACACACCGTCATCATGTTAGGCTTGAGCCTGAGCCGCTTGCACGACGCTATAAAACAGCTAGCCCACACACTCTTTATGTCTCTGTAATTTTTCAAGACCGTCTCAACTTTTACATATAACATAAAATTTATATATCTTACTAAGTTAAAATCTACTGAAACGTGCTACCCTTACCTCATAGTCTGTTATGTTAAGAAAATCAGTAAACAAAATTTCTTCATTTATTTTGTTTTAAAATTATGTTCATGTTTACCATGAAAGAAGAATTAATATATGTATAACATGACATACAAAATAAAAATTACATTACATTACATTTTTTTTTAAATACACGCATAAAATAAGCTGCTGGGGTATATTATAGTAGAGATTTTATTAAATAATAATAAAAAACAATGTATTATTTTTTTTATTTTTTTAATAATTATTTTGTGTGATTAATTTATTTCTTAAAAATAATTTTCAACTTGACTTTTGTAGCAGCTACTGATGCTAGTAATTAAATTGGTAAAATATAATATTTTTGCATGAGAAATCATAAATAATATTTCTGTAACACAGAGCTTAGGGATAATATATAATATACATTTATGTCTAAGTATATTATTCAAGTAAGTGAATAATATGTAAATCTTTGCTTGCTCCAATTTTCGTCTAAAAGAAATTTATATCAGTGTAAGAGTGTGTAACATAGAGTATATTCTTAACTTGACACTTTAAGAGTATTCAAATAAATGTGATATTTTTGCTATCTCATAAAAAATCTCACCCAGGGTAGTCGAGTGCTTGACTTTAGAATATAAAATATATTTTTTTTTCTTTCTGGGCTTTTCTGCTGGCACGATGCCCTATTGCTTGTCAAAGCTTTCTAGCAAATATATATTTTTTTGTGGTTGAAAAGCAGAGTACAGCAGCAGCAGTGGTTGCAAAATGGCTGCTGCCTGCCTGCTCCTTCTTCTTCTCCTTCTCTTCTGCCTCCTTTTTCTCTTCATATCTTCTACTCGCCTCGCGTCGTCGCCTGCCCGCCTGCCGCCCGCAGCACAAGCTATAGCTTTATGACACTGTCCCTCAGAATTTTCAATCAGGCAGATTTTTGCCGCAGTAATGCAGTTACAAGCCGTGAATTGAATTCGTTAGTGTTCAAATGTGAATGATCGCCGAGTGTGAGAATAAAAAGGGGAGAATATAAGAAAGAAAAGGATGCAGATAGATTTTTTTTTTATAGTTTATAAAATAGTTTTTTTTTTAATTTAAACATGATGGTAGGGTATTATTTAATATACTGCTGGTAAAAAAAAAAATAAATAGTGCAATATGTATAAATTTAATGTTGATTTTTATGTTTATTTTTACATGAATAAAACATTACAATAAAAAAAGTATTCTCATAAATTGTATCAAATCTGTTACAATGGAAATAAATAAAAAAATATACCACAGCTAGCAATCTGTATTATTTGGATGAATGGCATTATGGCATTTGTGTAGAATTGCAGGTTATCGGACTGAAATGAACCATCATGTCACAGATTTTTATTTATATTTACACGTGTATTATATTTATGTGAAGCAGTTACCGTTTTAGGTAAAAAAAAAAAAAAAAAAATGGAACAACAAATGCAAGGCTTCATATCATTTTCATGTAAATCCAATACTTTCAGATAAAACACTTGGTTTACTGCTTCAGTTTAATCTAAATAAAAATCTAAAAAAACAAATTTATAGCTCTGATAATAAATATGGTATTTGTAGGCCTATGGTCATATTTTAATCATTTTTATAATCGTAAATTTCTGTTGCAGAGGAATAAATATTGTTTTTCTATAAAACTGTTTAAAATTTATGATATACTATATAATATTTAATCCTATAGATGTACTGTATTATATAATATAATTTATATATTATAATCAATATATTACACTGTATATTTTTATGAGAATGTTACTATTTTAATATTATAAACAATTAAAATAATACTTTCCTATTGAATATAAACGTGTTCATAGTTTCTTTCGAATGAAATTACATTAACATATTGAAAAGATGCTACATAAATGCACTTGTATGTACATTTCGTTAATATAAAATGTAAACCAACAATGCTTGCAAGCGCGGGCAGGTACCGTAAACTCGAAAAAGAAAACAATGCAATAAAAAAGCCGAGTAAAAGAAGAAAGAACTGCACGGTGTTTGAAGTCTTTGAACTGTAAACTTGAAAAATCTTACATTTTTAGAAAAACAGAGTGCACAACAATAACTTATAATAAGTGCGAACATATGCGAACATTATATACATAAAAAGATCGAGTGTGCTGTCATTTTTTTTCTAGAAATAAAAAAAAACAAACAAACTGGAAATGCACAAAAGTTATGCAGAATCAGGGGAGAGGGGTTCAAATACCACCAATTAAGAATTTCCCTAAAGTTACGCAAGAAATTAACATGTATTTCCTATATATCCTCAAATCTTGCGTAACTTTACACAAATTGTTAATTGGTGGTATTCGAACACCCCCCTGCAGACGCGGATCCAAGGGGGGGGGGCGATCGACCTCATCGGCTTCCCCACCTCCCCCCAAAGGTCGCAAAATACATTGAAGGTGTTACCACCCCCCACCCGTCGCACCCCACTCACTCGAAATTTTAACATTGTGGGATATGGCACCGCCCCCCCCCCCCAGAGCCGCGAGCTGGATCCGCCCCTGTGCAGAATCTTTTAACAATCTGCAGAAATTCCATTAACTCTATGAGAAATTCATAATATTAGAGAATGTGTATTTTGTTATTTTGAATATTGAAAGGTTTATTTGCTACTTGAGATCGAAATGTTAAGTAATTTATTTATTTAACACCACTTAGCATACATATGACCTCATGAAGCACCAAGAGATGGCATTGAAAACCTTTTCGATAGAATCAGTACAACTCAACTACACGTGTACTTTAGCCAATAGCAAAGCTCAAAACAATGCCACTTTTAGAATCACTCAGGTAAAATCCAACAGATACCTGTTTTTATGATGTCAATACGTGATTGATTGATATTTTCGGGCAATTGACTAATTTTGGTCATATAATATGATCCCGACGTCGAGTTGACACGTTACCATCAAGTTTTGATTTTTTGATTTTTCATTTTATGGCACGTAATACATAATGATTTATTGTATTAATATCATCATATCTTTTGTTGGATTTTACGAGTATCCGACATAAGTAAAGCGATTTTCATCTTCATAGTCACGGCATAATATGGTCACGGCTTGCGTTTGCTTTTTGGTCCATTCTGACATATGCCTTTGTGGTTTGAAAACTTTGAGAGAACCGTGGAAACTATGCAGATGTAAAAATTGAAATGTATATTAAAATATCAATTTATTACAAAATAAATTATATACTGTAATATATTTATATCGATAATATATTTTATTCCATTATCATTTTTTTTTTTCAATCATTGAGACCATCTTCTAAATAAGCTCTGTAAGCTGCAGAGCGTATTATGTAAGTATGGCTGACTAGAAGAAAAAGAAAGAAGTGAAGTACCTTTGCTAAGATGAAACCAAATCTTTTTTTAAATTTGTAATTCTATTCTTAAGTTCTTTCAAGTGGGAATTTTCTGTTCGAGTGGCACTTAGCGAAGAGGCAGTTAATGGAAAAGAAAGAAGTTTTGGCCCATCATTGAAACCATTCAATAAGAATTGGTAGTGCGATGTATTTTTTTGTTGTAAATAATTATGCCATGACAAGCAAATCAACTTTCTTTATTATGAATGAAATATTTTATATTATATATTATATGTTTAAAGTACTTTAAATAATAAAAAATAACAATTTAAATAATCATTGAATTCCACTCACAAAGAATTCGGCGTTTTTATACATACATTCCCATTTTTTTTATTAAAATTTAATATTTTTACTGTTTCCGTGAAATTATATATTTTATAGCCATAAATAATTGAACTTATTATGGGAGTTTAAAATAGAGAAAAGATTTAAAAGACTTGAATTTAACTTTTAGAGTAATACTAAATTTATAGATTAAATACATAAGACGGATATATCCAATTTGAAATAAGACTGTGAATGATCGTGGATAAAGATAAGACAATGCCATGGATCTCTTCTTAAAAGACAAACATCCTGCATTATTTATGCTTGACGGTGTATAAAAATAGAGAAAATGGAAACCCCTTTTTCTTTATTTTGTTGTTGCTATAAGAATTCAACAACAAAGCCATTCTAATATACATAGGATAATACGTGTTATCATTGAGACTTATGAGTTGTTGATGGTTCAAAGAAGGGGAATGTAGACAAATCCTCATGAATATTGTGACATAAACTTAGAGACATTCAAGCTAAGGGACTGTGAGATATTTCAAAATAATGTTGAAATATCTTTTAATAATTTGCCATTGATTTATTATCAAAGGGCAAGGAAACAAAATGCCCTGTTGTTTACTTATATGCTGGTAAAGATATATTGAATATCATGCTTCGCCTTCTTTTATTGACGGACGTAAAAAATGACGTCACAAATAAAGCGTGTGTAAAAAAAAAAAAAAAAAAAAAAAATAGCCCAATTTAATTTAGATCTTTAATTTTAGATCTAGTGCTATTTTTTATTCTTTGTTTTTTTTTTTAAGTGTAATTTAAAAGTTGTTAAATTTATGTGAGACGATGTGTATTTTTTATGAGTATTATATAAATTTTACAGACCCTAACACTCTAAGCAAGTAACAACAACAAATTTATATGATGAATTTAAATTGAAAGTGTGAAGATCGACTATACTTCTCAGTTGATATCCTCACATTATTTACATTTGACAGCTATGTACGTACAGTACATTTTAGATCTATAGCTACCCTTGAAAAATATCACTCTACTTCGATTGTAACATAAAGAATTCTGCGCTGCACGATGGCAAAGTGTAGGCTGGCTGGTCCAGGGGGCGTGTCCACGAAGACACGCACATTTCGTCCGGAGGCTGGATAACGACCTGCACGTCACACTCATGCTGCTGACGAAGCAACGTTCTACTGTAATGCAGCATGTGGACACAATGTAAAACCCTGTCCATTGAATTGATGTACTCAAGAAGAAAATCAGAATGAAGAAAAAAGAAATTATTTTGTCACAATGATTTTCTTTTCATCATTCGAATACTGTTATATTTAGAATAAACTACTCAAGGTGCAAAATAATATAAAGTTTTATTCACTATCAATTATGTGACATTATTTATTTTCAAATTTTATACAAAAATTAATCAAAAATATTATCAGTTTGTACCCATACACTACACAAAGAATATAAAAACTACATTTTTTTTTTAAAAGTGTGAAAGGATATATGATCATTAGAGTGCAATGCACGTATTTCAGTTTTACTTCTTTTTTATATTTTATTTTATGTGCAAAACATTTACTCTTTTATGAATATGAGAGAGTACCTGAGTTTTGTGTTTTTTTTTTTTTTTTGAGAAGTAAATTTGAAAATATCTGTAGATGTTTCATCCCTACAAATTTTCTTATTATAAAAGTTGTAGAAACATCATCAAATTAACAATGCGGTGTTGATGTTGGCGTGTTTTATTCATGTAATTTAATATTGCAAACAGCGGCTTAAAATTAAAATAATGGTGTTCTTATAGATTCAACTTTTTGGTATTATTATTTCTTAATTGCTTACATGGTACACAATTTGCTATGGATTAAACAAATAATTTACATTTAATATTTGTAAAGCCTTTTTATATGTATATTTTTCAAAACTATACATTTCATTGTTCGTTCAGGAACTTACAACTTTGACCTTTACAATAAAATTTTCTTTAGAGCATGGCAGAAAGAACATAACTTATTTAGGTTTCTTACCAACTACGATTAAGTTACAGACACCAACTATGGTCTAGATATAGTGAGAAACCATCTTTCTGAATATCTCTTTCATGAATCGTATTTTTTAAAATTATATATCATATTGACTGTAAAGGCATTAAAATGTTGATTTGAGCGCGTGACATGTCGGCAACGAGCAGTTCGCGGCGGCGCCAATATGTCACTAATGAGAACGTTGACAGGGGATTGGAGGGGGAGGGTGGAGGATTGATAGGTAGGACGAGGATGGGGGCGGGGGCAGGTTATTAGAGTCAGGGGGGGGGGGGCAGCTAGGGTTGCTGCATCTTTGGGGGCGGGGAGGAGAGATGAACAGAACGTCGGTGTTAGACAGAGAATGAAGTAGCAACGGTGTAATATTGGAAAAGGAAAACGCAATTGAGAATTGGCAGAAGTGCGAACGGCGTCAGAAAGATAGACGAAGTGTCAAGTTAGAAGCTCCAATAGTTTCTCTCACTTTCCTTCCCTTTCTGCGTACAATCCAAGTTAAAATTATGTTCATTTTTATCACCTTTAATATTTTAAGGTATATTAAAAAATGTACAACTTTATTTTATTTTATAAATTGGAAAATTTTAGTGAAAAATTGAAATATTATTTAAGGTATTACACGATACACACAATTTTGCATTAAAAGTTGCCTTACAAGAAAATATCATCTCCATACAACAAATGGAGTTTTAATTTTTGTAAGGAAAAATTGCATATAGAATTGTATCTTATAATACAGGCTTTAAATTTATTAGTGGAAAAGAAATCTAAGTATGAATAATTATAATACGTGTCTTTATTTTTTCCACGTATTTCTTAATTAAATTTATATTATAATAAAGTTACATCATGTGTTATAAAATATTTAGTGAGTCTTGAGGTTTACATAAAACAGTAGCATCAAATAGAATTTTAAATTAACATAAACGTGCTACTTTTTATTATACTCTTAATCCAGTAATAACAGCTGTAAAAAGATTTTACGAGAATACATTTGATAGTGACAGACATTACTGTATCATGTTACTGTAAATCAATGTTGTTTGCACTTTAGGGATAATATATAAAATGCAAAATGTCATTCAGTTAAAATTTTGATTTCTTGCATAGCTCTTAAAACGTAAAGTATTTTACTCTATCATTTAACTAAATTTATTGCTTCAATGAATAAAACATGCAAAGATACTTAGATATGTTGTTTTCGTAGTCCAGAAAGTTTAAAAAAAAAAAATTGAAAAGATATATTTTGACGAGAACTCTCCGTTGTCTTGTCAAATTGCGATTATTACTCCTTTTATTAAAGAAGTAATAACGGACTGGGGCGTGGCCTTTAATAAATATATATTTTAAAAAAAAAATAGTTCTCGCACATAAATATATCTTTGGAAAAAAAACTATTCATTCAGGCAAGAATTTATATAAAAAACTGAAAAAAAAAAAACAATTAAAAAATTACAATTCACAACATTATATCAAACTTTGAGATAAATTTAAAACAACAACAATATTTAGTAGTTAAACAGAAATGTTAAACAGCATTAATTAATAAACTTAGTTATTACTTTACATGGAGTGATGTAATTGATTGTGTTTTGAAGTCGCAGTAATTGCAGCAGACGTAATAGCAAGTAGTAGCAGTCGGTTTTGTCAGCTGACAGACAATGTTAAAGGTAATGACAAGGATGAGGTGAAATTACTAACATTAACTGTTAGATAGGTGCTATGACTGCACACAGCAAGCTATAATATATAATATACAGTAGTTCAGCCGGCGTCGGCGGGGTATACTCTAATACTGTAAGTACGTACTATATACGTACTATTCTGGTAGTTAAGTTGGTGGTACTGGAAGTGGCATTGCACCATTGAAATAGTAATACGTAACTAACTTGACGTACAGCATGAAGCTAGCTAGTATAATTACAACTTGTAATTAACATCATGTAATAGATTATATTTTAATATAAATGTAAGTATGTATAGTATAATTCATTCTATATATTATAATACAAAAGATTGAATATATATTTTGTAATGTAACAAAAACTCTAATCAAACTACTTAATTGTATTTAATAGAATTTAAATTAATGTGACAGATGCAATTTAAATGCACCATTATACGTACTGCAGAGAAAATGTTAATTTACATTTGTATGGTACAAAATAACAGTTTTATGTATGGAACTTTAAATTAGTTTATACTGCAAAATATTTAAATTTTGTTTCAATATTTATTTTCTTATTTAATGCAATTAATTTTTATTTAGATAGAGATTAATTAGAAAAATTTTTTTCTATTAAAAAAAAGGGTGATTGAAAATTTTTTTGTTACCAATTTTTAATTACGTTTTTTTCAAAATAAAATATGTATTGAAAGATGGAAAATTCATTAATTTGAAATCGCACAAAGGGATATAAATATATATTACATGATCAAACTAAGTCTGCACATAAATATAAAGAAAAGCTTTTGATATGTTATCTGATTTGATGTTTTGCCATGGGCGTCCTGTAACAACTTAGAATGTGTGGAATTGAACATATGGTAGATTAATCTCATTGTCAGATTTCCTTACTGATTCTATCAAGTTTCCGCCGTCTTTGAAATCCAGTATAAATATATCGTTTTTCGATCAGTAAAAATATAAATAAATCTTATTCGACTGAGATTTCCTTTTACTTCACTTAAATAAGAAAATTTATAAAGATATACTCACATTTCTTTATATTATAAGAAAAGAGAAAAGTAAAAAAAAAAAAAAAAAACTCAGTATAATTAAGATGGATTGCATTGAAACTAATAATCAAATTTACGTTTGGGCAACATTGCAGCACATGGGAGGACGATGTAGTAGAAAAGTTGAATCACAGTTTAAGTGAAGTTGGCACAAGTTTCTTAGCTTCAGGGGGGATAAAGTTTAAAATAAGAGAGAAAGGATGATAAAAAAAAGAGAGAAAAGAAAGAGTAGGAAGTACATCAGAGCATAGAGTTGTCAACTCGGGTTGGGGCAGCAGGCGGAAAGGCGGGAGGAGAAGGGGGGGGGGGATGACTGCCCGTCGGCCGGGAGCCGACGAGGATCGACCTTGTTGATGAAGACTAACCTCCCCAGAGTTTGAGGAGGTGGGGAGATCCAGAACCTCAGGTTCTCCCACACCTTTATTTGATTACCGAGTAACCACCTTGCAGTGTGAGTTTAATCCACACATACAAGTTCCGTTCTCTCTCTCTCATTTCCTTGCTCTTCACTTTTCTATGTCTCCTCTCAGTCTGCTTTTACCTCCCATCATACCCCACTTGCTTCCATACCACTCCCTCCAATCCAAGTTTCACACGTCTCCTCTAGCTGTATATTATTATTATTATTTTTCGTTCTTTTTTGAAAAAGTCTTTCATTCATACATGAATAAGTCCAATTTAAATCATTACATGTATATTATATAAATATATACATTTATAACAAGTAATAAAACACTTTATTAAGCATGTTAACATCATATATATATGTATAATTATATAAATTTGAAATGAAGTTTATTTTATGCCACAGACTGACTGAAAAGCTTTTATCATATTCATTATATAAATATACATTTACATTGAAATAATTTTGCTAGATAAAATTAATGCAGTAGCAGTCTACATACTATATTATATCGACTTTCCTGCAACAAACACATGAATGTTCAAAGAGAAATTTATTTATGATGAAATAAATGTAATTAAGTTTATAAAGCATCGCATTTAAAGGTAAAGCCCGTAGAGTATTATTATACTTGAGTTTTAGACACTTACCACAATAGAGATGTGAATTAAATGAGAATATGAAGACACGATTTTGTTTGTAAAATAATTAGTATATATAGGAATGTGAGGTAAGCAGTAAAATAATTACTATCTCTTACCATTTTAATTAAATGTGACTTTTAAAACAAAAAGTAAATGTAAAATATTTGTGTGAAATTTTATCTAAAAAGAAAAGTGATGTAATTTATATTATGAAAGGGTCTATCGTTGATCAACTCACGACTTATCGGCTTGTTGTGCGATGTCAAGAGTCTGATAAGTTATTAACGAGCACGAGAAATTCGATAGCAAAGCCAATCCCACCCAGCAGCCAGTTTGACGCTTGCCATTCCCCCGCCTTCATCGGTCGCAGGCAGACAGGGGGGGAGGAGGGGGCAGCAGCCACTACTGTGCGCCGCTCATTTTGCCAGAGACAACGGCAGATGCTCTTGACGTTTTTTTCTACTTACAAGCAGTTCAAAAGAAGAACTTGTCTTTAAAAAATAAAATCGAAAACTTCACAGAAGTAAAAATATATAAAAATATAAATATTATGAAATAATCTCAGAGCTTCATTTCAAGTTATACCTAATATATAATATTTTTTTTTCCCAATTCTATTAACTTGTCCAAACATTTTTCCTCTTAATCAATTCCATTAATAACTTTAATTCAAAGTCTCAATATCTTCGACTTAATTTAAGCATTAAAAAAAAACATTTCTCATTTTAATTATATTTAGTTCGTTTCCATATCAAAGCATTTTTTAATTAGACTCTGATTTCATTATATATTTATATAGAATATTATATTTAATATGGAAAATTTAAAACTTCTAGTAAGCCTTAAAGCAAAACGTTGTTGCTTCGTTATACAAAAAACAGTATTTTACATGTATACAGCATAAAACATAAATTTAGAATCTAAAGATATAAACATAAATTTTCTTTCCTCTAAAAAAAAATAGTAAAATGTATTTTCAAAACTTCTCTTATATCAGTTCCTACAGTAAAATTCAATTTTATTCTGAAACTACTATATAACATTGTAAATAATGATGATAAGATCAAATAAAATTCATGAAAAGACTTGTTATTTTTTTATATTGTAGATAAACGTAAGCTATTAAAAAGATTTATATCAGTCAATTGTCAGTCTGCCTTTAAGGTTTTATGTTAGAAAGTGGGAGAGAGGTAGCAATAGCAGCAGCATAGGCCACGGGCCATAGCTTTGCTGTAATGTCCACACAAGAGTCGGTCACTCGATCTCGGACTCTGTCCATTCTGCAGCTACAGTTGAACAACTTTGTGATTAATCCTCAAACTACTGCATTTTGTAGAAATAAATATTATTTTTTAAACGTGTACTTCCCCGTTTTATAATACATTAATGCATCAGTCAGTTCTTAATTTGAAATTCATATAAATGTTGGTAATTATCTTATATCCGGAGATAACGTTAACTTTACTGTAGTGTAGCAACTAGATTCGACCAGGGGTAGGCTAGCGTGCCGCTCCACACGTGATGGATCGTCTCTACCGCCGGGCGTAACCCATCCATTGTCCACCCTGCAGCAACTGCCGGCCACTGCTGGACCCATCGAATCCAACCACCCGTCGCTGCTGTTTCTACCCCCCAGCATGCCTTTTACAAAACTCGATACCTCGTCGTCGTCGTCGCTACCAACCCCTTGTCCCACGCATCTCACACAGAAATCCATCAGTACAGAAAGAAAAAATAAAAGAAAAATACATATAACTGCCAGTTCAACAAGATAGGCGTGCGTGCTCTAAACTAGTAAACTTTAAACTATTCTTTCGTTCTTATATATATATTTTTTTTTTACCTTGTTATTTTTTTCACGAAAAGAAAGGTAAAATTTTTTGTTTAAAAACTTTGGTAATATTTTATCACGTAGAGTCGTAGACAATGTTATATTATTGAAGTGAAAAATATTTTTTATATTGTACATGTTACATCTTTTTCAGAACAGATATATTACAAAGTATGCAAGGGGGAAAAATAACAGACAGAATTGAAATATACAATCAGAAAAAAAAGTCTACAGAGAAAACAAAAAAGCTTTGTATTACATGTTTTTTATATTTTAATAAATATGAAATTTAATCTGCAAAAAAAAAAAAAAAGAAAAAAGAAAGGAAATTTCTTGAATTTTGTTTATGTGTCTGTTTTTTCTAAAGAATTTTAAATTATTAATATGATGTGAATACAAAACCTTCTTCGAGAACTAGTACTAACGAACACATATAATTACAGTGTAATTAGAAATATTAGAAAGATAAAAAACTAGAGAATTTATTTATTATTTCACCCAACTAATACATGCATATCAATTCATCGAGACATGAATGAAACACGATATGATATGCATTAGGATGCTTTATTTGGAACCTCAGGGTGAACATTCTTAATGTACTCCGAACTTTTAACAGCTTCTAAGCTCAAAAGGCAACGTCGAAGGCTCGAAAATGTCAAAATTACAATTCGATAACAGTTAGAGTTGCTTTAATTTAAAAAAGTAATAATATGATACATATAGAAGCGTCATATTGTGATTTTTTTCTTTTTTCAGAAAACATTGTAATAAAAATTTCTTAGAACAAATAACTTTTTTATTTATTTGTTCTTACAATTTGTATTCTAAGAAAGAATAAAAAAAATCCATACATTTATATATTCTTTGACAGGATTTTCGATACAAAGCTCCGTAACGTTTGAAAGCATGAATTTTATTTGTATAAAAAAAAAAGCAAAATTAAATGTCACCATATTTGATATTATATCCTGGAAGATATGCAACCTATACATACACATCGTTCCGACTGGTTGCATATATACTCAGGGTGCAGCTATGCGTAAAAAAATTGTAGTTTCGATGCGAACATTACATTGAGAACTGTGCTGGAGCTACGTGCTTGTAATTAATATAAGGGAATGGACTTGCAAAGAGAGAATGAGAGATAGACAAAGTGAGAGAGGAAAAGAAGAGGGAATGAGGGTCGCACTATCCTGGCTTGTAACAATGGTCGTACGCAAGACTTCTTTTTTTAATTCAGATTGTGAGTGAGAATGCTATAGCGAGATGGAGAGGAGAGGGAGAGACTACAAGAGTTGTGACGCAAAGGTGAAGTATATACACAAGTAATTAGAATAAAATGCAAATTGCGGTGAGAGAACGAGACCAAGGCGGGCTTCAGACCTGCTAACCAACACTAGAGTAGAGGATGGGGGTATTCGCTTGTTACAAGAGGCAGTGGTAACAGTTTTTATAATGAAGAAGAGTTGAAGCTCACGTACAGAGCAGTGCTAGTCGCCTCGAGGTGAGTCAGCCAGTGTTGCAACCAAGACTCCTCATCCTCGGTTCACTTGACAGATAGTGTGGGAAACAAGCAAAATGTTCGGCAGCAGCTGTTGCCATCTCACTCCTTGCTGTCCCTACCGCCTGCTACGTCTAGCTCGAGTGTGTGTGTGTGTGTGTGTTTGTGTTGCAAGCTGAACGCGCGGCGACGACGATGGAGGCGTCTCACCCACCACTACTAATGTGAACTACCTCTCAGTTCGTTTACCAATATCCTCAAGACAAACTTTACGTTATTATTTCTTCCTACTTCTTTTTTATATAGAAAGAAATAATAGAGATGATATCAAAAGCAATATAAATTGTCAAATATTTTTTCTATCATAAATAAAAAATAATAATAATAATAAAAATAAACATAACAATTGTTTTTTTTTGTTTTATCGAAATCAAATAAGTTGATAGTTGCTTGATCAAATTTATACAAAATGACTATATATATTATATAACAATATAGAAATAAACCAAAATTCAAAGTATTATAATTATCTATTAGGCTAGTATTTTGTTGGTGTGAATATTCTATATAGCTTTTGAATTTGGAAAAATAGCGAAATCCGAATTAAAGAAAAATATTAGCATACTAAATAATATTTTTATATATAAAAATTAACTAGTTTAAAAATGTATATTGCAAAGCTAATTCAATTCAAATTTAGTTTAAAAATATAAAGACCTAAATTGAAAAAATAAAAAATAAAAAAAAAAAAAAAAAAAGTTTTTTTTTTCGTTCATTGAAATAACCAATAAAAAACAAAAAGTGCTTTTATTTGTGTATAATATTGGTGGGAGCTGATGTCGATTTTACCATTATCAGGACGTTAAGGTGGCGAGAGGAAAAAGGAGGGTGGAAGGATGGCAAGAGAGGTGGAGGTCCCTTATCTTCTCTTCCCCACTTTATCTAGTGTTCGAGGATGCTCTCTTTGCTTGGGGGACCCACTGGGTCAAAAGGTAGTTTCCTCTACTCGAGATAAAGTTTGGTGCCAGTTTGCACAGGCTGTGTGTAGTAGAGCCTGCAAGCCAGCCTTGTCATTTTTTATACATTAACAGTCAGCAGCAATGTAGGGAGGGAGAAAGTTAGGGAGGGGGCAGCATCTGGTGGGGAAGAAAAGGGGAGGAGATGAGTGAGACACCATGAGAAATATTGTCAGAGATACTTAGTGATATATTCAAGATTTATGCTCTTATGATTAAGATATATTATAACAAGAAAACGTCTAATTTCATGCAAGAAACTGAAATTAATATCTTAAGGTGTGTGTTATAAATTTGAGAATGTACATTCTTAGACTTGTAGTTTTTTTATATATAAGTAGTAATAAAAACATAATTAAAGTACCTTAAAGGTATTTATATTTTAATTAGATGTCAAATTGAATTTACTTTGTGTCAATAATTACAATAAGGTAATTTTCTTGTTGTTGATATATTAATTGTTTACAAATAAGATTCCATTTTCTTGTTTTTATACGCGCGTGGAACAAAAAATATACTGTTTTGATGTTAGAACAGAAAATAGCAATTATGAAGTGTTCAATTATAAGTTAAAAATAGATTACAAATATGGTAACAGAGTTTTGTAATTAAAATTATAATTGAATTAATCAAACACTAAACAAAAATGAAAATATAATCTCTCTCTCTCTCTCTCTATGTTTGAAAAAATAATTATTGGTAATACTTCAAATTGTATAATGAAATAATTTCATTTATCCATGCATATATGCATACTTAATAAAGTTATTTCAAACATGATTAATGTGTAAAAAAAAATAAAAACATCAAAGTGGCTAACAATATTACATGACGGCAGTTCGTGAGAGAAATGGAGGGGAAGTTGGAGGTAGGGGGAGTTGGAAGCAAAGGTTGATTGTAATTTTAACCCTAGAGCTACAGGAGTACTGTACAGTGGTGTGTAACAGCGAGAACCAAGCATACAAACCTGCTCGCTGCCTCGGGGTGTAAGGCGCACCAGGTTTCAAATAGGGGATTAGCGTCTTTAGTGAAAATAGCGGCGGCGGTATGAACTAACTGTGATAAAGGCAAAACAGCAGCGTCAGGCTACATATATACAACAAGTTGATCTTACATTACGATAACTTTGTATTTGAAGATAATATCCAGTTCTATTCGTGTGAGCAGAGAGTGCGAGTTTCTAACTACACCTAATGTGTATTATAAGTTAGTAGGAAACATACTTGCTAACCCCAAAATTACATAAATATGTACTTAAGTGTATTATGCGTTCTAGTAAACTCATTGAGTCAAAAATATCTTACATAATAATTCTGAGTATTATGACAGATAATATTATATAGTTTCTTTAAGCTTGAAACGTTCATTAGTAATAAACTACTTATATATAATATTTTTTTTATTACGTCTCAAAAATTTATATGATATTTTTACTATGCAATTTATAACACACACGGAAAGAGTAGATTATAAACATTTTTTTTTCTACATTTTTTTATCGTTAACTCAATTTTATTCTCAAATTGTCTTTTATATATATTTTTTTGTAACGATTTTTCTTTATTCTCGTGAATAATTTGCAACTTTTTGTATTGTATGTTTATTATTTATGAATAAAAATTTGTCATGTATATTTTATGTTGAGTAAAAACTTATATTTAATAATGTGTTTGTTAAAAACTTTTATGTATACATGCATATTCAATTTATGCAAAATATTCATATCTATGTCGGATACAATATATCTATTGTCATATATAAATCAATTATATATAATTCAAAATAACTATATTAAATTCAATACACGCAATGTATATATTGATTGTTAGTAAAAATAAACAACTTTAATTTTTGTGTTTTTTTTTTAATAATTTTGGCAAGTTAACTTTTATCTTAAAAATTTGACATATTTCTTAATTATTTCTAAAATAAAAGAGCCAAAGTAGCACTAAAGTTTAATACCGTGGCTCTATTTTTTGTGTGACATTTTTATCAAAGGCGTAAAAAAGGGTAGATTAAAATTCGCACAATTTCCTCTCAGTCACACATATCTTTCTTCATAAATTTGACTTTCAAATTTCATATTATTTCATTAATTTACAAGTAGGGTAATGTCCGGTAGAAAGGAAGTTAATTTATTTTTTACATCATAGGATAAAACAAAAAGACAAATATGTGACAAAGGAACTAAAATTGACTTAATTAACATCCATTTGAAATGTTGGACTATATAATTGAGTTTATTAATTTTTTCACGAATAAGCTTCCATTCACTGGAGAAAATAACATTATATTTTTTCACGTAAGTTTAAATAATAAAATAATATGTTATCGTTTCTCATTAAATGACTTTATGAATTATAAAGTATAATTATTTGAAATCTCTTCATTTTTTTCCCGTTAAGGCAAATAATTTTAATGAATACATTTTCCCACATTTTGGGATACATTTTCCTAATATTAATAATTTAATAATCAAAGCTTTTTCTCTTCTTTCTCCAGTTCTGTAAGGAAACTCAATTTAACTTTTTCTGATGAAAATGCTGAAAAGAGATACGCTACAATCTATTAGATGGCTTCTGTACAAAATATTTCAAGGAAAGATGCTTCTATGAGAATACACATCTATAGATCTATAAAAATCTTCATTTTTACTATATCAAGGACTATTCATTCATTCATTCATTCATTTTTTTTTTTTTTTTTTGAAACCCACCTCTTTCTCAGAAACAGCATCAGTAGAAGCAAAAGCGTCTCACAACACGGATTGCCACTCTATCCACGGCTATATAATTCAGAACCAAAAAGATTCTTAGCTATAAAAAATGTGCCTTTTTCTTTTAAACTAAAGATATGGGAGCATAAAGTTATGATTTTGTCAATTTTCCTTTTATGGTTTTATGAATTCAAAGGTTATAAAATCAGTTATATAATAAAAAAAAAGTCTGCCTTCTTTCAAATTTTTAATCAAAACTTGGTAAGTTTATTTAAAACCAACAACTTAATCATTTATTTAAATCTCTGAACGTTGATTTTTAAAAATAATGAATTTTCATTACAAAAAAAAATATCACTCAAAAACAAAATTCTTTAATTTGCCTAACAAATTATTTAGAAAAAAATATAGTTTAATAAAGTAAATTAAAAAAGAAGCATAAAGTTTATTTTAAATTTATTCAGGTAGTATTAAATTAAAAGCTAATTAGCATGCTATATACGGAACTGGTATTCTTTTTGAATTTAGAGTTTGTATTTGAGTAGTGTACAGTAGTAGAATGAAGAAGTGGGAGTTGGAAGGAGGGATCGGATATTGGATTTTTTTTTGCAAGCAGTTTCCTTAGAAGTAAATGAGAGTATAGAAGAACTAGAGAAAGAGAGAGACTCCGGATCTCGATCAAAGCTGAGAAAGAACAGCCAGAAACATATATCACTAAATACGTTCCATCCAGACGCTAACATAGTAAAGAAAAATAAAGAGGAAGAGAACGAGTAATTCTAGATAAATGTAACTGAAATTAAAGGAGTTTGAAAGAAATCATTCTTCACTGGGGTCAAAATAAGTTTAATGTCCTTCGTATGCTAAAAAACATTTAAACTCAACAGTATTAATAATCAAATTAATTTTTAAGTGTATTTTTTTCATTGAATAATTATTTTTGTATATGAGAGTACTTACAAATGATTAAAAGTATTTTTTAATAATTTTCATGAATTTTTTCTCAATATTTTATTACTGATTTTTAATTATAAGTTCCAGTCGTTCCAGAATCTGATACAATGACACTCACTCCCACATATAGAATGTAAACATTAATTGTCGAAGTAAGTTGAATAACTATTGTTAATATTCTAAATATAAAATTTGGATGATTAATAATGTTAATTTAATATAGTACATTAGAGTCCCTTAGGTATATATACTTAAGCTGAGATTAAGCTGAGATTTGCCGGCAGTCAGGACGTGTCACTGCATGTCTCCCTTGATATTGTGGTTTGCTAGTCTCTTGGTTTCATGGAGAACTTCCCTCATCTCAGCCACTTTGAAAACCCCCCGCTGCAGCGCCTCTCGTGGTCGACTAGTGAAACACATAACGTGTCAACACGACCACGCACCAATTTCAGGCATTAACCCGTCTGCAAATACAAAGTCAAGTCTACTAATTACTATACATTAATTAGAGGTACAAGGAATTTATTAATATGCTAGTGTACTAACAATTAGCTTTAGGTAAATAAGTACTGTAATTAATTTCTCAATTAAGAGTTAAAAATTATGATTTTTTTTTAAACTTCATATTTTTGAAAACTGCATTTGATGCAGAATAATTAATGAATTTTACTACTGTGATAAAATACAGACATTATCATGTTGTATAAAGTTTTTAAATGTCTGTATAAAAACGAAATATTTTGATATATATATATAAAATATAAATATATATTTTTGCTATGTAACACATCTTATCAGCTGGAAATGAACAATTTTCACTATCGTCATCAGTATCCAAATAAAGAATACATAAAATATTATAAAACCATAAATATTAATAACATAATAAACAGGTCTGAAGATAATATCATTAATATATTCAAAATCAAATATCAAACAAGAAAATAAACATAAAAAATGCAAAGTATTTAAATGAAAGAAAAAAAAGGAGATAGAAAATAGGGGTCGTTTGACGAGAAGTGGATCTGACTTGTAATTAAGGGTGTTCTACCCTCAGTTTCAGTATGAAAGAATGGAAAAAGGAGCAGTGAAGAGAAGGCTGATGTTCCCTTCCTCTTCTTCATATATATATTTAGTAATACCAGCAGCACTAGCTATCTTCTCCTGACTGGATGGGTTATAAATCGTTAAATGTTGGATGGCGAAAGAGAGAGAGAGAGAGAGAGAGAGAGAGAGAGAGAGAGAGAGAGAGAGAGAGAGAGAGAGAGAGAGAGAGAGAGTTAGCGGGAAAGCACTCGCGAACGAACTCTCATGCCAGTGCGGGCCGCCTCTTCTCGTCTAACGACACATGAAAAATAGCACCGAGCCGCTCGCACAATGAGAGATTTATATCACTCTTTTCTTTTATCTTATAGTCCCCCACCCTCCACCACGTTGTTATACGTAGCAGTTCAATACAACTGCCAGCACAAACCACATTTCAACTAACCCAGTTATGGATTAAAAATATAATATTATATATATTTTATAAAAATTATACATTTTTTAGTAAAAGGTTAAATTTAGTATTTAACCTTTTTTGATGATATCCTCTAAAAAATATAATTCATTATTCATGTTTTTTAAATCTCTTTTTATATAGTACATTATACTATATTAGCTGTCGTAGCATACAATTTTATTATTTAAATTTTATTGTATAAATTTGACGCGTATATACGTAAAATCTACAGCAATGCCTTCGTCTTCTCATTTTTATATTTTTATGAATATGATATTAAAAAGCTATGTGATAAGACCGTAATTATTAATGTTAATATAACGTATTTTATGTATTTGTGTATTATAAATAACGTAACAAAAACACAATTTAAACCATTAAAATAACAATTAACATTATAATATAAAATTAGTAACAAAGCGTAATATGGAATGTAATGTGGTTAATCATGGGATTGTCTTCAATTATAATTTCTTTATTGTTATTATTATCAATTGGAAATTAGTATTATTGAGATTTTTCTGCTTTATATTTCTATTACTTGTTAATTTTGTTATATTAATGTGTAGAGGATAAGAAGGCAATATTTTTTTGTTCTTCAAGGTTGAAAGGAAGCTAGGTGTTAATTATCATGGAAACTCAACCATCACTTATAAAATTATATAACCTGTATCTCACACATCTATTGTATAAAAAAATCTTTTAATTTTTAACAAATAATAGTATGTAAATACAACTAGTTCTAAGAACTGAGCATCAAGCAAGAATGGACGATCTGCAGGAACTTTTTTTATTGCATCGAGGACCTCGACTTTTGTAGTGTTAATATTTTTTCCAAATTTTTTAAGCTCTCTAACACCCTTATATTAAACTCGGTCTGTAATATGCTGTGATGTCATAGTCATACATTTAACACGTAAGCATAGGGAAAGACGTTGTTTGCCTATGACGTCACACCGTCGTTCCCTTCAATTTTAAGGGTGTTAGAGATTAAAAAAAAATCTAAAAAAAATTACAATAACTCGAGGTACTTTATCCAAATACGTAATGAAAAATATTAAGGTTGTCCACCTTAGAATTTACTGCTTGATAAACAGACCTCTGAAGTCTATACATGAATAAATTAAACCATCAACCGATAATTAAAGATTTATAATATTACCTTTGTTAGTTTGTTTATGAAAATTGAAAATTTGTTTAAGTATTTCCCTGTCTTAAGTTGTTGTTAAAAGATGAATGCACGCATTAATGATCAATTTTATCCACCTCAAACTTTTGGAGGATACTAACTTCTCCAAAGCTTTTGAAATTCCCTAAAATAATATATAATAATGAAAGAAGGATTTGTTTAGTTTAGTATATATAATTATATAATTACATATACTGTATGTATCCAATGTATCAGAGTTATTGTTTTAGGATGATATTTGTGTTTGAACTTTGAACTTTTACTTAGTTTTAGGTTATTTTTTGTTTACTAAAGGTATTAAAGTTAATTATATTACATTATTTTTACATCATGCACGTTTTACATCACTACGAAATTGGTATATTAATAAAAGAAGACACAAATTAACAATTGATCCAATCAAGAATGTAATATTCTCGCCTCAATAGAGCAAAACACGCGTTAGTTATTGGGACAAAGAGGTGGCACATTTAGAGTTGCTTTGGCATTACTGAAAGCCAATAGTAACAAAGCTCGACATTTGCTGACAGTGAGAATTTTGTGACGTCAGTTAAAATACATTTAAATTTATATTACATAATAAAAACTAACTTTGCGTTACCGTTTTTTTTATTATTGGCTATTATAGTCATCTTAAAGCAAAGTATATTAAATTAAAGATACAAATTAGGAATAAGTCCACTTGTTATATTTAATCTAAATAATTATTTAAGTTACTTCAGATTTGATTACTTTACGGGTAGTATTGAAAACCAGCTTAAGATGTTGGTAGTTCTATACACCTATTTGTATAGATCTATTTTAATCATTCTTTGACGTTTGATGAAAGACTATTAATTTGTATAAATCTATTTAAGTATATTCTGTGAGGTATGATGGTACAAAGATTAAGGTGACGCTAACAAATGCGACATTATTTAAATAAACTTTTAACAAAGTTTCTAAATGTAAAGGATTATCAGAAATATCTGTTAATTATAACATTAGGTTAAATTTTCAAATTAGCTATGTTGAATTATTCATTAAGAGAAATGACATGAGGTAATTTTATTCCAACACACAGAACATGGAACTCCAACATATTGTGAAATGTGTAAATTAAATTTATTAAATGAGTATTTTATAATTGGCTAACTTGCCAAATAAAATTATTTAAATAAAAAATAAATTTCACTTCCACCCTTGATGACATTTCTTTAATTATATATTTATATAGAGACATTTAGAAGAGTAGTAAAAACGTAATTTTAGATTATATAAATATATAAAATTTTAGTTCCATTCCCCCCCCCCATTTTTTTTAATATGTAAAATATAATGTATGTGTAATATGTAATATTATATTGAATCCAATTTATTCCTTTAATTCTCAGTTTCTTTTAAACACGACTTTGTACAAGTCATTCGCTTTGAGGCATTGTTTGATTTTCTTTTTGTTGTTTTGCTTCCATAATACAGAGCAGAGATAGTTAATGAAGAGGACCAATTAAGAGAGAAAGTTTGTGTTATTATGGTGATCCTTCTTTCGTGGAAAACAGCCCGGAAATTAAATTTGTTTCCTCAATTCTTAAATTGATCTTTGTAATAACAACAGCTTCATTGAAAAGCTGATACTTAATACAAAATTGTTTTTGTAATATTTATTTTATATAAATTAAATACATCAAATTTATTAATATTAACTTCAAATTAAATTAATGAGTTACTGAAAATAAGTTGTTTAGTTTTCATTTAATTATTATATTTTCCTTAGAATAAAGCACAAAAAAATTGATAAAAATTAACAAAGGGGTCGGGGGGAGATCTGAGAGAAAATATGTGATTTATCATATTCCCGTATTCAATGTTTTAAATATACAAATTACAAAATATGAAACGTAACGAAAAATTTAAATAAACCTATAATATTTTTAGCAAACTATTTAATCTGAAATATCCAGATTGAAAAGTCGTCAACATTTTATAATTGCAAATATTTGTAGGATAAATGGTATTTGATTGGTTTCTGAGTGTGCTTTTAGTTTATAAATATAGTAATTATATTAACGTATCCTGGAAAAGAATTAAAGACCCATAAAATAAAAACAGTACTCTATATTAATTTATTCTTGCAAAAAAAAGACAAGTGTTCAAGAATGATGTAGCAATAAGTTGTAAATGTATGTTATTGTTTTGTTTTGTTTTTTTTCCTTGATAATAGTAACTTTGTACAACGAAATGATATACTTTTGTGTTCTCTCTTCTTCTCATGGGAGTTTACAAGAAGTATTGTGAGGAGAAAAAAAACAAAATTGGATTACCTTCAATTGAGTTAAATCAAGTAGAGCAAAGAATCTTGATAAACAAAGAAAGAGGTGGGTGGGTCACAACTTGGGATGGGATAAGAAAGAAGAATGGCGTTTGTGGAGAAAGAATAATCACATGGCATGCTGCTAGGCTCTCAGCTTTTCTCACGCCTACATACAAATCGTCCTTTGCAGTATTACTATACAGTTTCACTCGGTCGAGTCTACTGCAAGCACCACGATATCCTCATGTATAAAACAAACTCTGCCGGTCCGCGGCGAGAAACACGACTTCGTTTATTTTGTCAGGCCATTAGCAGCAATACTAATCACTGGCTACAACAATTCACGCTGACCCTAGTCATTCAACACGCCACTGTAGCTGCTTGCCTGCCTGCTCACTGGCTATAAATGTACTACCATGTGGTAGTAGCTACCAAATACAATCCTTCCTTCTTTTTCCTTTTTTCTCACTTTTACTTGCTAGACGTGTTACCTTACTTAGAATTTCAAAATAAAATATATTTAACATGCAACCAAATGTATGAAACAATAAAAGTAGATAGTATTAAATTTATTTCTTCATCAAAATTTATTCTATAAGGCGGTTGCATGAGCAACGCAATCAGTCTACTTTACAGGGGCTGAGTGAAAACTTGCGCGCGCAGCCAGCCATGCCGGTGGAGTGGTACAGAACTCTGCATGCAGACAAAAGATTAAAAAAACAAACATTATAAATGATTTAAAATGAAAATAAAAAATTTGAGGTGAACAAAATGTTTAAAATAAAATTTACAAACTTTTGCTCACCTCAGAATTCAGAATCTTTTCTTTATATATTTTTAAATATTTTCTTTTTTAATATTTTCTCCTATGCTTATACATTGCGGAGCTCCACCAGGCCACCATCGACGACTGGCGGACAACTGTTGAAACTCCCGATCCAAGGTCACACTGACGTCACACGCAAGCGCCTAATACGACTACATTATTATTATTATTATTATTATTTTTAATTACAGAGAATCGCTTAAAAAAAATGAATTGTTATTAGTAAACCACTTATAATTAAAAAAAGTTAACATTGTATAAAGACAAAACAAATGAATAATAAAATAGGCTGACAAGTCTATTTAATTAATTTTTAAATTATAATTTTACATAAAGTACTGCAATAAAACGACTTTATGATTTAAATACATTATACTATTATACAAGATATTAGTTTTTGTTGTTAAAAAAAAAATTTCAAGAGAGGTACCTGCGTTTGCTTTTAATATGATTACACAAGTTGGTCGTGACATAACGCAAAGTAATTGCGGTGCGGATGATGCAGAGCGTGACGTCACAGGTCATGAGCTCAGCTGCAACCAGCTCCTGACGAGTGCACTCGACGGGATTGTCTCCAGCCGCATGTTTACCACCCAACCTCAGCAGCGAAATGTTCCAAAATAGACCTTATCAACTAACGTTGTCACAAATGCTACAAATTGTTAGGACAAGTAGCATCAATTTTTTTTAATAGCTCAATCGAAAGAGGAGGTCGAAAAATACACCTGTGAATTTTATGGGATTTTTATTCGTACTGCATCATGGCTAAAATAGAGATGTAAAGTGGTCACGTGACCTGGAGGCGGCGCCCGTGACGCCTATGACGTCATTGAACTGTCCGGTCAAACAAACGATCGACTTTATAACGCTTGTAAACAATAAATTAATTGTTGCTTGTTTCCATAGCAACGTGGTTGTTTAAAAGCGTTATAAAGTCGATCGTTTGTTTGACCGGACAGTTCAATGACGTCACAGGCGTCACGGGCGCCGCCTCCAGGTCACTTGACCTCTTAACATCTCTATTTTAGGCATGATGCAGTATACGAATAAAAATCTTATAAAATTCCCAGGTGTATTTTTCGACCTCCTCTTTCGATTGAGCTAGTAAAAAAAGTTGATGCTACTTGTCCATTGTTATATACGGATCTCAAAATTTCAAAATATGTTCTATAATAATTTATAATTATATATATTTTTTGTCTGCATACATTTGCTATGGATTTCTATACTTTATTCCTTTCTTTCGTACATAAATACACTGCAAATCTCTGATGTCTTACAGCAAGACATCCAAGACGTCTTATTTTCTGTCAAGTTAAATAAGACGTCTGAGAGGTGTCTTATATTCATAAAATCTTGTTTTAAGATGGTAGGCATGCGGATCTACTGCTCTGCACTGTCTTACTATTCGACTGTCTTACTATACGACTGTCTTACCCTAGCTGTGTTTATGAAACCCTTATTTAAATTCTATGCTACAATTATACAATTAAACTGAAATAATTATTATTAATACAAAACAGCTAGCTAGCTCTAAAATTATTTCATCAACATTGTGTTTTACCCCGTCCCTCTTCCTTTTTCATTATTCTAGAATTGCATATAATTTCATATAAAAGGTGCAGTTTATAGTATAAAAATAAAACAATAAAAATAGATATTCAAATCAAAATGAAATATTTTATTCAGCATGTGCTAACAAGTGAAATTTTAATTACAGGCTACATTATAATATTTTTTATGAAACGCCTTAAATTAACATAATGACAAAATAGAACGATCGAATAATGCGAGAAAAAAGTTAATCAATTTTTTTTTCTGTTATTATAATTAATAATGAATTGCGATTTGAGCATTTTGCATGAGTAAGTTATTATAAAAATTTTCTAACTTTTAAAAATAACATAGTATGCTACACATTTTTCAACATAATATATCATAATGATTAGAGGAACACTACATTTTTTTCCGATCCGGTTGAGGAAACCATGGAAACCTCATTCAGAATTATCGTTCGTACCCCGTCCCCTTCCTCCCGTTCCCCAGGAGTTGTAGGCTGGATACGCACTTGCAGTTCTCTGACCGGGAGGACATGAGGTCAAACCTGATGGGTCACGTTGCAGCACTCTCCACCTCCAGCTGCACGGGCCGCAGCATGCGCTCCAGCTGCACGGGCGTAGTTTAGCACGACATTCTGCCTCGGTCGGAGGATCATTCTGTAACGAAACAATTATTACATTAATTTTGTGACCAATGAAGCGAAAGACTTGTTCATGCAAAAGTTACCGGTAAGATACCGGTAAATTAAATTATCGATGCATGTGTACATATAATTATCATAGAGTTTCTGTTGCAATTGGTTAATATTTTTTTTTAATTATTATATTTACTAAGGTAGAGATAACACGGATCAGCTGACCCAATGCTAAAAAAACATTTCATGAAAATTATGAAAAAAATTAAAATGTTCTTCTCTACATCCCCTATCAGTAGGTAAAATATCAGGTATACAAAAACGAGCTAGTTTTCGAGTTATCAATTTTTAAAGTTGACTAATGTAACATGGAGAAATGGTACGGAACTTCCATGTTAAATTGGTCAACTTTAAAAATTAATAACTCGAAAACTAGCTCGTTTTTGCATACCTGATGTTTTACCTACTGATAGAATATGTAGAGGAGAACATTTTAAATTTTTTTCACAATTTTCATGAATGTTTTTTTTAGCATTGGGTCAGATGATCCGTGTTATCTCTACCTTAGTGTTTACAATTATTAAGGTATAGATAACGCCGGTCAGCTGTTTGACGTAGGTCCCTTTGATTAACATGTAAACCTTAGCAAATTCACACAAATCTAATTTTTTTAAAGGCAGATATTAGTGCCTAAATGCCATAGAAAAAATTTCAAAACAATTTAACGAGCCGAATTTTTTTAATTATTATTATTTTTTTTAATTTTCAGCATAGGACTTTCCCATGGAGAGACAAACTAAAAAATTAATTCAAAAATCGGCTCGTTAAATTGTTTTTGAACTTTTTTCTATTACTTTTAGGCACTAATATCCACCTCTCAAAAAAAAAAAAAAAAAAAAAAATTGTGAATTTGGTAAGGTTTACATGTTAATCAAAGGGACTTACGTCGAACAACTGACCGGCGTTATCTCTACCTTAAAAAAATAACAATAACCATTTGCAACATAAACTCTATGATAATTATACCTACACATGCAACGATAATTTAATTTACCGGTATTTTGCCGGTAACTTTTGCATGAAGAAGTCTTTCGCTTCATTGGTGTTATCTTATAGCGTGTTATTTCTACCTTAACGGGGTTCTAATTCGACGATTTGTTTGAACATAATTTTTTTTTATTATTATTTCGTTGAATTAAAAATGAACTAGACCTAATTTACAACTTTAAACAGCTTCATAGTAAAATTTATCTCATAATTTTTTTTATTATTATTTTTTCTCTTGCTAAATTTTTGTATGGTATGAATGGCCAAATGAAGATTTTTTAGCTTAAGATTTAAAAAATCTTAAGTTTTTTGAAATTTTAATTACTATATCAGCAAAAAATTAATAATATTTTGCTTTATTTTTTATACCGCCAAGTCGATCGTCACACATTTTTTTGCTGGCCAAGTTATTAAAGTTAAATGCATGCTAAAAATGCATAAATAATATGTGCATATCAATAAATGGAAAATATTATTATATACGATTGTATTTCAAATGAAAAGAAGTTTTCTTACCTTTTTATAAAGTAGTCCGTAACCTTTTTTGCTGGCTCGAACATAATTTTAATTCCTCGATGATCATCGATCGTTGGATGACATCTTGACACCTGCACGGAAACCACAATTTACTATTGTTCATAGCATTTCACAAAAACAGATTTATAATGCTATATAATCCATTGTAAAGAAAGAATATTATTTCATCAATATATAAATTTATAATAAAAGTAGTATATTTAATATTATATATATGATATTATTAATTATTATTATGTATATAATAAATATTATTATACTACATATTTTTATTATTTAACATATTAATTTAATTACAAATATATATTGAAGTCCAAAAAAATATTTTTATTAAATAAAGTCAAAATAGAAGCGGCCATGATGAGCCGTTGATGTTGAGTCGGCGGCAGCGGTTGCTCGGCAAACATTTGCTCATAATTTTCAAGTACAACGAGACCTGCTCCATATATGAAACATATATAGGGTGCAGCAGAGTAACACAGAGCACGTTTTAGTAATAATGTTTGACACTTTACTCACCTAATTATCAATAATTTTCACACTTTCTTCTCCACATCACATTGCACGTTTTCTTGCTTCCATTACTCGATCACGTGATCGGCTCCACAGTGACCTCTGTTGGTCTATTTGACTAACTTTACTAAAGTCTTGTCATAAGACAGTATGATTGTAAGACAGTACAGATTCTAAGATGGTAGAGCGTTTTAGAGCGTCTTAAACGAAGATCCCGTCTTATTGCAAGAGCAGATGTCTTAGTTGAAGATGTTAAAATCTCACTCTAAGACTGTCTTACACAGTGTCAACTTTGCAGTGTATCTTTTTTAATATAATATTGACCATATTTTTTTATCACAATAAATACTAAACATTACTGTATGAAATGTAGAATTTTTATTGAAAAAAATGTTTAAGTTTTTTTTAATAGGTTTATCATATTATAAAAACATTTTACATAATAATAAAAGATTTCATTGTATACAAAGGAGAGGAAAAAAATGTATCTCATGAATTCCGTTATATTCGTGTACGAACAACACATTTGGTTATACTGTTTTATATTTTTATATTAACCTGCATACGTGGAATATAAGTATAGAGAAGTTTCGTGTGTGAAAGAAAAAAAAGTGAGAGAGAGAGAGAGAGCTCGCTAACTCGCAAATACGTGCTTGATCTGTTCCTGATGCTCTCACGAGTCTCATGTGAAATTTAATGACCCTTGCTCGAACTGCAGGAGATACTTTAGAGAAGGATGACTGTGCCGCCGCGTGCATTCCTTCTACGTAAGCCTCGACTATGGGAAGACTAAACTGAATTGGGCTAAATCTGCCTCTTGGAACAGCGTCGTGGAAACATTTTTTTTCTTTGCTCAACATTCTTTAAAAAGAAAATGATTCAGTATCTAGCGAAGCAAGAATTTGAAACTGATTCTTGAAGACGCTTCCAGGCGAATATGATGAAGAAGAAATAAGCCAAAGTTCTTAACTTGGTACAACTATTTTATACCTCTGGCGGCAATTCTGACTACATACTTTACAGTAATAATTTGCTTTGTAATAATATGACATGATGATGAAGTAATTTTACTTTAAAATAATTTTATTTAATATGCAAAATTTATTTTTGTGTGTCTATGAGAATAGGATTGATTACTTTATTGAAATTTTATATGTATCTATGTATATGATATTTCAGATATATCAGAAACTTTTTTTTTTTTTTTTTTTATAATAATTACAACTTCTTTTTTTAGCCTGAGTTTAGTAATTTCAAGTTGAAATAATTTGAAAGTTTTTTGAGTGACTTTTAAATCTTGATAATACTGATTCATTTAATTATGAGCTACTCTGAATTACTCTAGCTGGGATTGAATGAAATAACGTAACCGACTCCCGCTCTATCACGGAAACTTTCAACGCTCCTCAACTCTAAACACGCAATAATTTTTCATATTATTAATTTATCACCAATCCTAACTAGCATTAAAAAAATATTAATTTATGTATAATTATATTTATCTCCATCTACGATATTGATTTTTTTTTCATATAAAGAGTGCATAATACACGCTTTTTTTTTAATTATAAACAAGAACTTGCTATGCTGTTTTTCTTCTCTTATCAACGAGTTCTACCAAATTGGGACAATTTAATCTAAGAAACTTAATGTTAATCTTCATGTACTTTTCCATCTTTATGTCTTTTTTTGTATTTCCTATCTGGTTTCTCATAGGGGTATAGTTTACTTATTTAGTATTATCTAGTATAGCACACAACAAGTTTTACAAAGAAAAAAGTACAACATTTTTTTAAAAGCATTTGTCATGGTGCAATCATGATAAATTGTATTATTCTTACTCTTCATATTATTTATCAAAATAGTAACAAGGTTAAAAACAGAATAAAGTTATCAACATAGACAATCTCTATAGTTTTAAAGCTTGTGTCCATACAGTACATTGCATATAACTATTGCAATGATTTATATATAGAAGAGTATTTTTTAAACAATTTCACCAGAATGCAGGTCACTGTGTGGTCACCTAGTAATTGAAGAAGTTTACAGCTGAGCTACTGAAACTGCAGCACAAATCTGAGAAGTAGATTGAGAAAAAGAAAAAATCGTTGAGAAAAAGAGAACTAGAGTTAGAGTATAATCCCATTTAGAAAGTTTTTTTACTCCTCCTTCCTCCTTCATCTGTATGTTTAAAGCTAGAGAATACCAAAAGTCCCTTTTGCTCTAGTTTGTATGTTGGCTCAGTGACAAAAGTCTCTTTTCTCTTTTAAGACAATGATGTATAGTTTCGTTCAAAAACTAACATGCACTAAAAGGCTTTATCTTTACAAGCTTTGCGTAGAGCCAGAAAAGCAAAAATATCACACGAGTTATCACAAGACTTTTGATATCATAATGTACTAGTGACACATTGCCTAGGCGAGTCTATATTTATGTGTATATATATACATAATATTTTATTTATATATACCTTTAAATATATAAAGCTTTCAGGTCAAATAAATTGTAACAAAAAAGGAGTATATTGAATAGTATTATATATATTATATATAATATATATGTATGGAGATGGATGATGTATGTTTCCATTTTGATTTGAAGATGCACTTTGGTTACATGCAATAGTTTTTATTTTCATATATCTTGATATCCCCAGTGCTAACGACTCTGCTCGTGTGACATGTACAAACATTCACCTCCTCCTTGTCAACCATTGCTGGTGGTGACAAAACCTCAGTCGCAAGTCTCTGCTGCTAACTATTGCTTGGATGTTGTTGCAACACATAGTCGTCGTCTGTCTAGTTCCTTTTACTATAATATGTATATTTTTTTTTTATTTTTTTTTTCATTTCTCTTTATGAAGAAGATGTAACAGAAACACGTTGCTTGCTTCGTTGTTGTCAACGTTGTTGCTGCTTCATGTTGGTGTCACTGTTTTGCCTTTACGCTTCAGTAACGTTCTTACAGTAATGGGTGAGTGCCTTTTCCTCTTTATCTCAACCATGGCCTCATGATGTTCTCTCCTCTCTCTCTCTCTCTCTCTCTCTCTCTCTCTCTCTCTCTCTCTCTCTCTCTCTCTCTCTCTCTCTCTCTCTCTCTCTCTCTCTCTCTCTATCCATATATCTCTTCATCTCACTCACACAGAATTACTCACAAATATAATAAAAAAAAATTGTGACATGTAATACGTTGTTAATAATTAAATTTGAATCGACTTCTTTGCGCCTGCCAGATTGAAATGTAGGCTACTTTCTGTGCAGTAATCCTTTGTATGAAGTACAGTGTGTGGTCTAATACTAGGGTTAAGAAACAAAATGGCGTCTGCCGTTTCAAATTTAATGATCGGATTGTTGTCATTCTCCAGTCTTCAATGTCATTGCTATAATAATGAATAGTTATAAATAGTATATTTTTCTTTTAATAAATGTATTCAAAAGCAAGAAAAAATATTAATAATAAATTTTATGATTAAATATTTTTGCTTTATTGTTGTAAATCTTATTCATCATTTTCTTTAGAAATGAATCATTCTTTTTTAAAAAGACATTGTCAGATGGATATTTTTAATTTAAAGTTGATTATTCATTCATTTATTATTCTTATGCTGATATAATAATGAAATGGGGAAAAAATATATAAAAACACGAGAAAAAATAGGTATAAAATATACAATTTTAAAACCATTAAAATTTTAATTTGCAAAAGAAAAAGTTATTATTTATAAATAAGCTACTGTGAAGTATATTAATTATACTAATAATATAATTGATAAACTTTATAAAGTCATACTTTTTCTGTATTATATATAATACAGAAAAAGTATGACTTGTTGGCTTTGGAGAAGGTATCTATTATGAAGCATCATTACAAAGTGAGATAGTTTGAGACACTCGAAATGGACTTTGTTTGAGCTACAAAGTTTCAAGACGGTCGTTTTGTCGTCCTTCACCCCCAGTCATTGCTTGCGAGGAGGCGGTGGCCGCCGGAGAGAAAGTGACAGCCTGCTGTTGCCGCTCTTTTGTGTTGGCGCAACAATGCGAACTTTGGCCCATCGGCGACAACGTGACCCAACCGTGCAGTCTACTGAGACGACCGTTTGCAGAACACAAGGATAATCCCTACAAGGAGCGTACGTCAGTACTGCCGTACAAGCAGGCATACAATTACGTTACATTTCAACTGAAAAAAAAAAAAGATACGTTAACCAGTGATCTTTGTCCTACAATTTTCTGATGGCTTTTAAATCGTCTCTATAAAAGTAAAGAATCATAAAGTATATTATCAAGAACTTTTAACCTTATAATGTGATCACTTATATTATACAAATGTATATATCTTAATGTAATGAAGTCTGTCACAAAATGGATAATAGGAAGATTGGTCTCAATGAATCAAGCTTTTTCTTTTTATGGAATTTAGTGTGTACGTTCTTCGTGCGGCGTTCACGCGTTCAGTGTGACGTCACGTGGCGGCGGCGCTGTGAGGGTGAGGAGGGAGGGGGCGTGGCGGTGGTGGTGCTCGCTCGCTGCTGTAGCTGCTGCCGAGCTAGCCTGCCTGCTTGCCTGCTGCTGGATCGATCTGCTCGCTGCTTTGCCGGCAGCAGCAGTGGCGGCACGGGCACCCGGCTTGGGGTATCTCTCTCTCTCTCTCTCTCTCTCTCTCTCACATCACGCCGCACGGTCCCATAAGACTGCACCAAATGTCCAGAATAAGACAAGCGTGACGTCACATTTGTAGATTATTGTCTCTTCCTTAATCTTACATAATAATTATTATAATTAGGTGAACCATAACATTAAAATAATGAAACATATTTCTAAAGTTCATTAAAATAAAATGTCAAACTTCTGTCATATATTTCTGTCAGATTATTTAAGATATTTAATAAAACCTATATTATGTATTTTTATTTAAAATTTAACTCAAAGATTATCCCAAAATAAAAATTAAGCACACTTTTTCAAATATGCATTGATAAAAATATTTGAATATACATACTTCTAAATTAATAAGAGGTTCTTCAAAATAAATATATAAACATTGAATTACCTTGCAATTAAAATGGTTGAACCTCTTAGATGTCACGATAAATAATTATTTAAAGTATCAAATAATTAAAGTATTTTTAATATAAACTAGTGTATAGCTAAGCTTTTACAATTAATTGTTTTTCTTTACATAAATCATGCTTTACCAATGTGTTCACAATACTGTACTGAAGTAGTTGTGAAGTAACTGAAACAAATGGGAGATAATTAGCTCGTATAACACGAGCTAGGGAAGACGGGCTAGCTATTGTAAGACAGCAGGCTTGCTGTAAATGTTGGCACAGGATCGGTATTTCATGTAACACTGACATTCATTTGCTAGCTGGGTCATCTCAAACCATTGCGGAACTAAAAAAAAAATAATAATAAAAAAAAAAACACAATAAACGACGAGAAAGATTTATCTTTAACATTACGATTAAAACAATTTAACACTTTTAGAACTAAGAAAAAAAATACACATATATACAATATATCAATTATTTAGTGATATGTTTACTATAATAAATCATATATAGCATCAAAATATCAAGATTTTGAAATATGACCATTGAAATAAATACAGATTTTAGTGTATAGATACTAAAATTTTATGTAACAATCATTATTATTTATTACTCATTAGATAAAATATTTATCATTTATGGATCAGTAACCTTCAAGTTAATTGCTGTTCAAATTTCAATAAAAATATTTCATAATAATAATAATAATAATTGACAATATTTTTTATCATGAATATTTAAATTTACTGAATTTAAATTTTCATTGTATTCTGTAAAATTATGAACAAATTAAAAATTATATTTCAACAATAATATATGACATATAATATAATATTAAATTTTATTTTCCATTTAGTTACAGAGAGCTGAAAGTAAAAGAGTATATTATTAAAAAAAAAAAAAATCGTGTCATAACTTAAAGAGTAGATCCATGAAGTGAAAAAGAATTCCACAGAGACTTTGCTCGGCGCAATGTGAGAAAATGAGATGAGAAAATGGGTGTGTGAGGGGGTGGAGATTGAGAAGTGTTCGCCGAGTGAGGCGCGTGGGATGGAGAGACCTGCAGTTGTTCTCAGGGGGAGGCCAAAGAAAACACGCTCTGTGTGACACCCCCGCGGGAGCACGCGTGTCGTCACCACCACGTCCCGTGCAGACAAAGCGCCCTCCACCCCTTGAACTGCGGCACCAGTGCCTCCAAACCATATTAGCACGTCAATCATGCCTCGCTGCTCTCCATCCCTCTCGCCCTCAATTCCCTCTTCCTACTAACGTTGCGTTCAATAAAGGGAGCATTTAAGTGAGTAACTCGATAGTTTATCTACTTAAGTCAATTTAATAAACTTTTAATACAACTATAATCTATTAACTTATATGTATAAATAAAGATTTAAAAATAAGGCTATTTTTAACTAAAAAGATATGTATAATAAAAAGAAACGTGTTTTTTTGTTATGTGATTCTTGCGTGATACTTTTTTTTCTCTTTGTTTCCCCCTTTATCTATAAATTTTTTACTTTCTTTTGATTGAACAAAGCAACTGTAGCAAAACCCAAGAGGGGCATATAAAAAAAAATTCCGTGAAAATATATTTTGTTGCAGTCCGGAAAGTTTATATAGAAACTTTTACTTTCTGCACTTCTATGCTTGGACAAGGATTTTCAATTTTATTATATTTTTAATCATTTTTATAAAGCTAAAATTGAAAATAAGTGGAAAAATCTACACATTACTCACCTCCAATATTCATATTAACAGCCGTAATATTAAATAGAAATATGGGTGTGTTGCTTATAGTTATTTTTATTCATTATATTAACATTACATAAACTTGTTGCTACAAGAAAAATGCAGAATATATTTATTTATGGTAGCGCTATACAAGGGAATATTTTTAAACACATGTATAGACTAGAAAAAAATTATATTGCATTTGCAGTTTATTGCAGGAGTTGCAAATACATGTTGCTGACACGTAATAATACCAACTGTGTTGTAATAAATCAAACAATTTTATTGCAACATATATCTTTGTTGTTATTGTTAATTTCCACCTTTTGTGTTTCCGCAGATATTGCATTTGCTTAACACTTTTTGTACACAGACTGAATAAAGAAAATGTAATTAACCATTCAATACATTTTAAAAAGCCAAGTATTTTTTTGCAGGTAGTAGAAATTTTGTAACAATAGTTAAATTTAGATTATTTTAATTATATTTATTTTGCATCAACCAGATGATTTACTTTGAAGTAAATTTTATACTTAGATGGTTCTTACTTAACTTGGTATGTCCTGATGGTGATGTTTTTTGTTTGTTTTGAAAACAGACTATCTCTCATACTTAATCGCTTTAGTTAAACAATAGTGTATGCCTTTCAGAGCTTTGTCAGGGCTTTGTGCTAAGTAATCTGGAGTTGCTATTTCAGTGTTTACTTTGCAAATATGAAGTATAATAAAAGCACAGAGAAAATATAATGTAAAAGCTTAGCTAGTTGCATCCTAGAATTTTATAATGCAGTTTAGACATTACTGCAGTATATAATATTGTAGTTTTATTTTCAGAATATAAATATGAAAAATATATTAACACATAACACTTCAACTGATAAAGACAGTATTTACTTTATTCTAAATACAAACATAATTATATAATTAATTTTCAGCTAATGAGGTCTTTAAATATTGCATATTATTATATGATCATGTTACTAAATATAATGTAAACATATCTTTACATAAAAGTTAATATTAATGGCCCGTGTTAAATCTGTGATGTTAAAATTTATGTTAAAGGAAAGTGTACTGTACATAAGCTGTGTGCAATATTTCTGAAAAAAAAAAGGCCAGTAATGGAAAACTTATCACGTGGAATTCTTGCCACTGTAACTTCTAAGTAATGATAATGTTTATTTTTAAACTTTACTTGATATATAATAATATACATAGATTATATTTAAAAGAAGGGAAGAGGCAGAAATATTAAATAATGTTATGGTAAATTGACCATTAAAAAAATTAAAAGGCAGTTAAATAAAAAGCAGCATTTTTAATAATTATTATGAAGTTTACTAATTCTAAAACCCTTTGTTGCGGGAGAGTATCTACTTTTAATTGAAGAACAGGTATAAGAATATAATTTTCCCTGTTTATATTTCCCATAAGACTTAAAAACCTACTGCAGGTCGTCTTGAGAGCACTAGAAAAATCTTGGTTATATAATACTTAATACTGTATACAGTATTGATCTTATTGCAAAATAAAATTCATCCAAATTTTATATCATTAGCTAAAAAATAGGGATGTTGGTCTTACAATCCAATGTACCTCACAACCTCTTTCCCTCTTGTATAGATTAGGGACATTGTGTTGTAAAAATAAAATAATGAAAAAAAAAAGCTAAACATTAGTGCGTTCATACTCATTAACAACTAGATTAAAATATGTTGATATTTTTTTAAAATTTTGCATTATAAATTTAGTTAAAAAGGAAAAAACAAAATAAAAATAAGCATAAGCTGATTATAACTTCAAAAAATGTTTGTCATTTTAAATAACTTTAATGTTAAGGAAACATAAATGTTTCATGAACATGTTTGTATCAAAATATTACACTATAAATTTCTGAAGACCAATAATTTGCCCTTAAGAAATGTTATTTTTCTTTGTAAAACTTACGCTCTTAGTTAATACATTACTGTAATAACATCGGACAAGTAATATAGTTGGGTTTTGATATAAGATGTAGCTTAGATCCCGAAGCAAACAGTTTCAGTACAAGGCACCGGTGTGTATAGCGAGCAAGGTAGGTGAGTTTGTGGGAGTGGTAGGGGGAAGAAGGTTATGAAGATATATTTACAGAGTTGGCGAGAACTTACAAGCTAGAAAAGGCAGCAGAAGCGAGCGATATTATAGCAGGGTAGCCAATTATAAGTTAGTGGTTGAGTGGAGTGCGGAGAACGAGCGAGCGAGCGAACGAACGAACGAAAGAGAAAAGAGAGAGAGAAAGAGAGAGAGAGAGAGAGAGAGAGAGAGAGAGAGAGAGAGAGAGAGAGAGAGAGAGAGAGAGAGAGAGAGAGAGACAGAGAGAGAGAGAGAGAGACAGAGACAGAAAAGTAGGTACATGACTTCTGCTACTGTTAGGCAGCATTAGGAAAGATGACATCACAGTTTCAAAGAGAATCTAAGTGAGAGAGAGAGAGATAGAAGCAAGTTTAAGCAGCCTCCTATAACACACAATCAATACATCACGTGCAGTAGCAGCAGAAGCGTCAGAAACCATGGCAAGTTTTAACGACCGCGTATAAAACCATGGAGCCATCAAGGGATCGCCACCACCGCAGCAGCAGCTTCCCAGCATCAGCAGTAGCACTGCGAGAAGTCACAGCCTTGGCAGCTTTATACACGCACACACGCTATAGCCGACTGCCCTGCTGGGCTACTGGGATGACTTGCCCACTCACTCGCACTCCCTTGCCAGCCCGTACGCCACTTAACCAATCTTCACTTAAAAACTTACACTCTTTCCTGCTACAGAACTTTATTCTTCTACTTCATACAGTGTTAAGAAACCTTTGATACCTTTTATGTGATTTCGATTCCAGATTTTTAACTATCATTGTATGTTGTAATATAGGCAACACGTTTAACACGTTTGTTGTGCGGGTTGCCGAGCACTTAGTTACGTGTAATGCACTTGCATGCATGGCATTGTACTGTACAAACACCTTGTTATCAATTAATTTAAAAGCGTAAGATTGATGGATAGCATACCCTCAGCTTACGTTAAGCCTTTTGTTACAACACCTGTGATAGTTTGCAATGTTTCTCCTGTCAGTATTTTAATATTGACGTCCCATTTACATGATATAAACTAATAATTTTATTAATTTAAATATTCTTTTTAATATGTTTTCTTTTATAATTATGCTATACTTTATATATAAATAACAAAATTATATAAAATAGAACACAAAAATGTTTAATTGAATGATTTTAATTTTTAAACGTGAAACTTTAATTGAGTTAAGTCATTTTTCTACGAGCTAGCGATTGATTCAGTTCATGATTTTAGGCAACAACATAAATAATATTTCTGTTAAAAATTATTTGTAATTTCCTGTCATCATAAAAACACATACTTAATTTGTCGAAGGATCAAAATAATATAAAAAAAAATGAGAGCAGTAATTAATTGTACAGTAAAGTTAGTGTCTTGTCTATAGCATTTATAACTGGGAGGTTGATTGCTGCAATATCAGGTGAAGATTTTACACCTTCCGTCTTGTTAAGTTGGCTATATTTCATGGCATCTACGTTTGTAGGTTATAAATAACATTAAAGTTCTTTTTACTTGATCATTTTTTTTTTTTTTTTTTTTTTTGGTCTTGGGTATACACGATTCCTTCAATGTAATCAGACTAATGCCACAACGTTGCAAAATACGTATATAAAAATACGTATATCAAATACTATCAAATATGTCTTACCTGGTCTTCTATTTAGAAATGTAAGAATTTTAACCCTTCTTATTTTTTTTTTACCTTATGGACTAAATCTCACCATCATAAATATTATATGCCTCTTTTCCCCTTCTATTTTTTTCTTAACCCTATTTTTTATACAAAATTTACTATGACGTGATAGTACCATATACTTTCATGAAAATAAAAATCTTTCGGAATGGAAAAAAAGAGTTTTATTTTTTTCGCTGACATTTTTTTTGTTACTTACGATGACAGTACATAATGATGAGACGTGGATGAGTTTTATTGCATCCGTTTTGAAATGATGTGCTCGTGTAGAGTAAACTGTGTGGTCACGGCGACGAGAGTGGGGCAGTTGAATGAACTAGTGTGCCAACGTCGAGGAGTTCTCCCACCCACCCGACTGTCTGCCCACCACCACTGACTGAACATAGAAGGTATATGAGGAGAGAGGAGAAGGAGGGCGTACTTTGTTCTCCTCCTCCACCACCGTAGTAGTTGTCGCAAGGGGTCTGAGAGTATTCATTGTCCGTGCCAAGGGACCTCCATAATACAATGGTCTCTCAGCCACTATGTAGAGTATAGTGTGCGACACAAGCAACTCTCTCTCTCTCTCTCTCTCTCTCTCTCTCTCTCTCTCTCTCTCTCTCTCCCTCTCTCTGCCGTGTCCAAAGCTAGCCTACTACTATACCACCACATTAATATTAAATGTGGAGCCAGCCAGGTTCTACCACCATCACTACCACTATACTTCCCCTTGTCACGCATAAACCATTGCTATGAGTATTATATGCACCTCACTTCCTAACACTACAACTCCATGTCCCAATTTTTTTTCCTACTCTCAATTCTATGCCTCTTCATTGTGAAGTGTATGTTTTACTATAATAATTCATTGTTACACAATAAATATAACACAAACAGAGACAGAACTTGTTTAACATATCTCTAACTTTAGCTACTTCATTGTGTATGAATACGTGCTTTAAAAAAATGCAATTTTTTATACTTCTCTGCAAATAAAACAAAGTGATTGAACTCCACTAGTCAATACTATTATATTATGCACTTCGTTCAATCAACATCATTATTGTGCACGAGTGCAGTCCATTCTACTAAATAATTGAATCAATTGAAGAAAAACAAATCAAATTCAAGTTCCATTGGCAATCAATCTGAATTACTATTAATTTTTTATTTTATAAAAAAATTTCAATCAATTTTATTATCCATTCAAGAATAGCATCTTTTATATCACTACATCACATTAATTTTATATATGATGTTAATTGGAGGAGAAAATTAATATATAAATATGGCTTGTTATTTATAATTACTAAAGATATTGTATTATGTATTTAGCTTGAATGAGTTTCTATTATATTATTTTACATTTGAATGCACATGAGGAAAGAGGAATCATCTCTCTAATAATCTGCATTATCACTGCAGCAGCTCGCGAGAAACACGAAGACTACTATGGGTAGCAGCTGTAGCAATATAGCAGCAACATGCTGGAGCGGCTGCGATACTACCACGCTACTGCACTCGAGCGGGCACGAGTCAGTAGTTAGGAAAAAGGGGAGGAGGAGGAGACTGCAAGCGAGAGAATGGTTTGTGTACTATCAAACGGGGAGCAACAATCTTCTCTCTCTCTCTCTCTCTCTCTCTCTCTCTCTCTCTCTCTCTCTCTCTCTCTCTCTCTCTCTACTCTTTCTCTCACTGTGTCAGCCCCTCTGTCTGATAATTCCCACTGTTCTTCTCAAAAAACAGAAAAACGACGTCAAGAAATCTGATTCCACTTTCTTCTTCTCCTTTTCGTTGGCGTTCCAGAGTTTTGATAACAAAATCTTCTTGCTAGCAAGCTCTTTACTGTAACAACATCTCAATATAATAACTCGACAAGAACACAAAAACCATTCAAGCTCCCAATTACCAAAAGGAAAGTAAAGGGATATATACAAAGATATAAAAATAGAATTGTTTGTATGTTTATAAGATTTTATTTTTTCCTTCTACACTACCATCAACGTTTTACTTTTTTCTTCTGTGTGTAATATAACCTGACTTTCCACTTTGAGTTTTGTTATTTGATAAAAAATGCACATATAAAATTGATGTAAATATAAGGTTGAGGATGCTAAAAAGCTATTATATATTTATCTTTTAGATTGCTTCGTGAAGTAAAACAATATAGCAATATCCTTCTTATAGTTTAATATATTCTATATATTGCAACATATAGTTTTGCCGCAGTAAATATATTACAGTTTGCTTTTTTTATTTTTAAATTACTTTATTATATAGAAAATTTATCTTTAGAAAATGATTCCATTACTGTATATTTTGTAACACAATTTAAGTAAGAAATTTTATTTTAAAATCTTTGAATGAAAATGACTTGATCTCATTGTATATTTGAAATAAAGTTGTAAATTGAGATATTTGTTGTAACTCAAATTGGTCTGACATAAAAATTTTCAGCTACCTGGAAAACACTTTTTAATCACATTGTATGTTACTGTGCTTACGCTGCAGGGAGAACCAACAATTATATTGTTATTTGCTAGGAAAAGTTTGATTCTCTTTTGAGTCAGTTTTGTGGTGGTTTGGTCGATACATTTTTATCTGCAGTGCCCGTCTATGACCCCTCCCTCCGTCCATTCGTCCAGATCTTCTCCTTCTGGTATCGCTGATCTTGTGTTGAAGCTTATAACTAGCTTATCTTAGATCTCTCAATCCCAAACATCATTATTTCTAAGAGCTTCTTTAGCCTTCTCTGCGGAACTCCTTCTCTCAACATTGCCTTGCTAGCCTCCTAAAGACATCGTCGCTTCTCTCTTCAAACCCCAATCAGATCATTCAAGTATTTTTATCCCACTTTAAGCAGTTTAATCTCATAAGCATTGCACGAAGTACACTTTTTTATTACTTTTATATTGTTGATAAATAATAAGTTTTGAATCCATTATCGACCATCAAACAATAAGTTAAAAACTATATTAAGCTGTATAATTTAAGTAACTGTTAACTGTGGTATTTTATTCATGCAATTTGAAAATGTTAAAAAAAAAAAATCTGAAATCTTGTTTGGAATAAAATAACAAAATTATCATAATAATATAGTTCTGGTGATTGTAAAAGTTAAAACAGTTCTATTGCTTTTAAAATAAAAATAGTAAAATAAAGTGGCTATTACTTTTGCATACGCTTAATAATATCTAAAATAGTTTTTCCTTTCTATATAATATAGCAAAAAAATGTGTCTTATAAGTTGAATTGGCAAGCATATTCTATAATATTGGCACTTTTCCCAACAGCGTACTACATACATGCATAAGTTATGAGAACTTGTTTATATATGTATATATATATTTTTTTTTGTATGAATATATGACGGTAAAAGAAGGACCTTTCAATCAAAAAGTTGACAGGAAAGTTTTCTTTATATAAGTTGGTTTTACAGATGTGTGCTGTAGCTAACATCAGCCAAGGCGGCAGCAGGCGGTACCACTTATGTGCCGTGCTTGCTTGCTTTGCTCACTCCACTCTGTAACCAACAACTGACAAGCTTATTCCACACGCCTTCGTTCTAGTGAATCCCACGCTTTTTGTAACCACCAACAAAGTGAGGCATAATGAAATATTAACCATCATTTACATACAACGCAAAACACACATACTTCAGTACTACTAAAAAAAAAAAAAAAAAGAGGAAATTTTCTTCCCTTCTCTGACATTGCTATTTTTTTAAAAAACTATTTTTTTCTGTTTCGTTTGTAAATAAATATAAAAGAAAATTTGTACTTTTTTAAAATTTAATTAAAACTATTGTTAAATGAACACAATAGACCTGATGTTTTTATGGTTAGACCTGAAGACCAAAATTAGATTAAAACAATAAAAGGCAAAATTTCATGAAAAATATTTCTACTTAAAAAAATAAAAATACAATAATTTATGTTGTACAATAACAATAGAATATTCTCTACATTCATATTTTATGAAGTAAAGTTGGGACTGCATTAATTACCAAAACAATTTTCAAACCTTTAAAAAGTTTAGAAGGGTTGGAATGGAAAATGAAATATCTTTCAAATGTCCCAACTTTGTTTTTAAATATTTAATCAGTACAGAGTAGAGAATAATTAGCTCAACTAAATAATTTGTCAAACTCTGTGTTGCGTATATTCACCACATACATTCCACCTACAGTTCTGTACAGTACGTTTTAAATCGTCCCATATATTCGTATTCCGACTTTATATTTATATAATTTGATCTAGATAAGCGCATCGCATAAATTTTAACTTAATTTTTAATAACAATTATATACAATATGAATATTATCAAGGTATACATAATACAAATTCATTCTCGGATAATACTTCATTTCCACCTTATGACTTGATAATATTTGGTTAATAATTAATCATAATTGGTTTCTGTTATGCGCGGTTAGACTAATGAAAAGTCTATTTAATTTCATATATCCCCAGGGCTTTAATTTCAGTTGGGGTGTAGAACAAGTAACATGAAATAATTTGTGAATGTACTTTAAAGTTATTTCAAAATATTGTGTATTTTATTATTTTAGCACTAATTTTTATAGCTTAACTTTTGCAGTTATCAAGTATGTTATTACATACTTGATAACTATAGTTATATTAACTGTATACAGTTAATATTAATAAAAAAAAATTAAAATACAACAACACCATATAGAAATGATACGTAAGATTGATTTAATTTTTAGTTATTTAGTTTTGACTTTTCGAAATAATATCACTGTACCGGTACCAGATGAATCGATGTTGGAATTAGTTTACTAAATTGCACTACAGTTTAAATTGACGTATTTAATTATTAATATTAGTAATTATTTTAATTGTCAGTACTTTACATACATCCCAGTGGTATTGTTGACAATTTCCTATAACCCCTACTCTGCATGATTAAAAATAAATAAATTTCTCTTGTTCACTGCAGTTTTCATACTTGCTCAACGTTGAAGTTGGGCCATTAAAAGAAATTGCCATCAGATGTTAAGCTGAAACTTCTAGTAAACGTTAGTTACAGTTAGTACATTAATTGTCGGAGTTTACGTAATTTTATGTCATTATTCATATATTCATGAGTCACAAGGGATGTTAGTGGAAACAATTGATGCCTTCATTTAGCAACGAAAGCAATAGAATTAGGTATGTTATGTAACAATTGACGTGATCCATGCTATACATTCTAGGATTGAAATATAATTTGAATAATATTTTTAATTAGGCTTATTAATATTACGATCGCGATTCAAGAAGAAGTATTCAGAACCTATCAGATTTCTCATGAACTAAATGCTGTTATTACCATTAACATGCTGACACTGAATGTGGTTAGTGAGAAATCTGGGCATCTTTTTGGGCAATTTCTTTCAGAAAATCGCATGTATATGAACAATTCAAATGCCGAGTTTATTTTAATACACAAACTTGAAAGAAGGGTTATTGAAAGTTAGATATTTTGTCCCTATATTATACAGCTCAAGTAAGAAAAAAAAAAAAAAACACTATCGTTCCAATTACTTGTTTCAAAGTGCATTAATTGATTTGAACAAATAGAAAGTTTAAAACAAAGAAATATTGATTGAGCTTGTATAATATACATATAATTAAAAATATATATTTGATTGATTATATCGGTTTGTACAAATGTTTCTAATGGATTAGTATATGTAAATTATAAATAATAGTATTTAATCCATTTGTTGGTTAGTTTGTTGGTGTCAATAGTTTGTTTGTTATCCACGGCTTGTTACATTATATCTAAATATAAACTGCAATAGTGTTAAAATGGACCAAAGTCTCTACTTGTGTACAGCTTAGTGTCAATTTAAATAGATTAATTAGGATTAAAACAGTTGTATTTGAGCCACTAATGAGATTTGTCTATCTCTAATTCGCCGTCTGTCTCGTTTCAGAATGAAAATCGTGCACTACTACCTTCGTCGAGGCGTAATAATAACAACAACCTGGAATACGACGCCGACGTAGACAGTAGTAAGCCCTCACGAAAACCAGAGTGGTAAGTTTAATTGAATTGTCACCAAATTTGAGAGACAGAATAAAGTAATAACAAGTCTAAATTAATATAAATCTTTTATTATATAATTCATAATTAAATATTCTCAGATAACATTATTTTAATTTTATTATCCTTATATTTTCCCTTCTTCTACTATAATATAGAAAGTCTACTTTAGTAATAAAAATATATTTTAATATCTCAATAAGGGGATAAATTAGTAGAGTTCATAGTAATTAAAATATTATAATTAAACTTAAAAGCACTGAGATTGTTCTAAAATGTGCTTAAGTACAAAACTGAAAAGCAACAGGTTATATTTTTTAATTAACCTAGGTATTCTTGATGTAACATGTTATAATATTTATTGAATGATATCGACCTGTATGATTTTATTATCATTATTTTTATTACAACGTTTTTTATTACTATATGTACAGTATGCTATATTCTATAGTGGCAATATACTAACTTTGTCCATTTACTGAAGTAATTATTACTGAACTCCACTGCCATTCATCGGAGTTAGAGTCTTGAAATAATTAAAATATAACAAAAATACTGATTCCATTTACATATTATTTTATTATATTATAAATATTTTTTTTCACAAAAGTTATGCACAATAATGTCCAGCCAAGATTATATTGAACATGATTATATTGAACATGATCTTTATACGGCTGGTGCGTGAAATATACATAGTGTTAATTTCCAAGCAAAAGAAAATGATAATACATTATCATTTTTTTAAAAACTTTTGTACGCTTTCTACAACAATTACCTTTCATTGCATTAGAAAGTTGTGATTCAGTAAACACAGGATGTTAAAAATGTGTTTGACCGGTACTGTAGAGTGTTGGCACAGTACTGGTCCAACAGTCTCAGCACTGGACCAACACTGAACCGACAGAGTTGTGTTTACTTGGAGAAAAGGTGGAGCTATAATATAGCACAGTATAGCTTTTAGCAGATTCTTCGAAAATATGGCACTTTGCAGCCAACAGACAGCTAATTATTATTGTAGAAGTGTAATGTAAGATAGACATAAAGATAACCAGATATGCAATCAGGAATGCTGTAGTTGCAACAAAACCCATCATAACTTTTTTTTTCTTCTTAAGGTGTATGAAAATCAATAGTCTCATAGATAGATATTTATGGACATTTTTGTTAATAATATAATGAATAAATAACCCAATAAATAACTAATTATATACTTAAAGCCTTGATAACAATAAAAACAAAAAATACGAGATAGAATTCTTTACTGTTTTTAAAACACAGATTCTTCTAAAAAATATCAACTAGAAAATATTCAATCTCAAGGATTTAAAAAAGTTTCTGCGCTGCAGGGCTTTCGTATATTTTCTTGAAAATAACAGTCGATTTCGGTAAAGATTTCTTTGCATTAAAATACTTATTATTAAAAGTAAAATATTACATTTTTTTAAAATATATATAACAACTACTTAAAATTGCTCTAAAATCAAAGCGTTTTATGTATAACGTGGCATTATATTGTTATTTTATAATGTATATTTCTAATATTATTTTGTATGTACACTTTCTGTGTTTAATAAAAGACTAATAATAATATTGATACAAAATTAATTAATTAATAATTAATATCACAAATATACTGCATAATTATTTATATGCAGCAGTTCTAATTCATGTTAAAAAGTCACAAAATCTTATTGTGAAAAGTCATTTTCTCTCATGACAATCAGCTTCAAATTCACTCCATTAAGTCATTAAACGTGACAAAACGAGTCATAGTGTTAAAACACATTCTATAAAGATAAGAATTTTATTTTCATTATTAATTTTTTATTCAATGCATTTAAAAAGTTTAATAATTATTCAGTGACCAAAGTAATTTTCAAGAGTAATTTTTTAATAATAATAATAATTAAAAAATGTAAAAACTTTGAACTACGGAAGAATTTATTTCCGTCGCTAATTTATTAACGTATTACTGTGAAACAATGAAATCATAATTGCTTAAAAAAATTCTATCTGTCAGTAAAACCAATGTGCAAATTTTTTTTCTTGACATAACTATAAGACTCTTTCTAACTATGAAGTTTAATTTCAAAGAGTGATAGTTTTATATAATTATTTAATTAATTTTTGTATCTCACTACTTTAGTATCTTTTTTCTATTAACGCGGCTCCGTTCATGACGAAGCAACTAACGAAATGACTAATGGTTCTTATTCAGCTCCCTGCAACAATTTTGACGTCACAATTTTCTCTCGTCATCTTGCTCTGAAGTATTATGGCAGAAGAAACACAAAACTTTTTTATCATTAAATATATGGTATACTCATAAAATATATAATGAATTTAATTTTATACTGTTTTCAAGATAGAGTTTTCCGTTGTTAGAGTTAGTGTGGATATATAATAATTTATATATATATATATATTATATTTTAAATGAAACGATTTTGAAGAGTGCTGCCTATTACGAAGTTACCAATATGAATATTTTAAAGGAACAACAACAACAATAAGGACAAGTTATTTTCAGTGAATATTTTTTAACATTTTATACCACCAACTAGTAATTAAACATAAAAATTAGATCCATTGAGTTTATTATTATTATAATCAAGACTTATAAACTAGAAGCATGTAAAATAAATGTGTAACATGATATCAACTATATAGAGTTAGTTAATGCTAATTAATTTATTTGTTTTTAAAATATAATGTTCCATGTATACTCTGGTATTTATTACAAATATTATATAACTATAACCATGAAAAAATAAATAACTATTTACATTTTGTTGGAAACCTGGTAAACAAATTTAAAATTAAATTATTGCTTTGTACAGCTTAATTATTTATTTAAATATTTTAAATAGAAAATACGTGAATTTGTGTTTTATTATTATTTTACAAAATTTTGTGTTAATTATTCATTATAAGCTTACATGCTTATTTCAATTGTATAGCTATAAATTTGAAATATTTAAATAAATTTTGAAGCAGCAAAAGTTTTTTTTTATGTACATTTTTGGCCTGCATTCATTGTCTCCCTAGTGTGAGATTTATTCATCTCGTTTATGCAGGCAAAGTCTGAGGGTAAAGCCATGGATTGGGTCCCGGATCTTTGCGGCGAGTTCCTCGCGTAGTGTCGCGCTGATTGTGTCCAGTCAACGATCGCTCCCCCGAGACCCCCCCCCCCCCCTCCCCACGATCTACACCTTGCCCTGACCGTGGTAAACTAAGCGCCTGTGTTTGCCATTCATATTTTATCACGGCTCCCTTTTTCTTTGCTTTTTTATTGTTATTATTACTTTTGTAAGCCCACCAAGGAAAAAAGGGAAAAAAATGGTTATATCATTCTTGTTTCGTCCCTCTTTTTCTCTCTAGAAATGCGTTGTGTGGTTTTATTTACATCTGCTACTTTTTTATACCCAGCTTTCATCATTCATCATTTTATGTCTCAATTCACACAGATCATTTTAAGTTGTGTATATAAATTTTTATTTTTTTCATTTTCACAGACTGTCATCAAAGATTTTATGAAGCGTTAAATTTTTACTTGAAAAATATAACAAAAAGCACAATATTGTTTTTTTTTTAATTAGTTAAATTTGAGATATTATAAATTATAAATCATTGAATATTTACACCGGATCTTAAGGTCAAACTTATACACGGAGAAAATTTAATCATGCATTTTGAAAACAACATATATCTCATGAAATAAGTTTCGATGATAAAAATATAAAATATGTTACAATTTGTAAGGATAGTTTCAATAGAAGAAGTTACGGTTTCACAATGTAAAACACCGGAGATGGTGCACCTCAAACGTTGTATATGTTTCCTAGGATGTATAGATCTATATATAGCATAGATTATAGACGATTGTTTTGTTGTACCAAATAAAAAAGAATAAATGGTTGTACTTTTGATTCTTCTTAAATAGCTACCACTTTTAAGTAAATATTATAGACATGAGCACAAAAAAATAAATAAATAAACTCTTTAACAGTTTAAAAGCATTTTTTCATTTTTTTTTTTTTTTTTTTACTCCATAGAATTACTATTGGACATAAACCGCCACTTCAATTTTATTTTTAATATTCAATACGTTTATCCAGATGGACATATATGCTATAAAATTGAAAGTTGTGCAAAAAGTATTAAATTGTTTAAACTTTTTTAACTAAATAAACAGATAAAATATTTTTCTATTAAAATTACTGAATTCATTATAATTTTTTTGTTTGTTTGTTTGTGTTTAGGGTGACAAAAAAAATGAATAAAAAAATTACTTTGATAAGAGAAAAAAAAAAAGTGTTGGTTGACATATCTTGTATAAACTTTTTAGTACGTATGAACAGGAGTTTTAAAGTGGTGCGATATTTTATGAAGCATATAACAGCAAAAACGCTTTTAACGCTTCTTCATATCATGATATGCGTGAAGTGTGAATGTGAATGCGGTTTATTATAACCACAACATACGTGGTTGTAGTGCATGTTATAGCAGGAAAAAGGTCAACCTTTCTGTCGAGAAACCACCACAAAACATCAGCAAATGAGAGAGAGAATTGCACTTGATATCATACTACGAGGAATGCCCTGCAGCTATCACTACTACCTTTATTTCAAAAGTCTATTCAAAAGTTTGCTTCATTTTTCCAGGTACACAATTAACACAAACAATAAATTTTATGTTAAACATAATTGGTTTTATATATGGTGTATTAATAAAATTAATTAATAATGTTAATATTAAGATAAATAAATGTATTTTCCTCTTTTTGTTTTACTTTTACATTAAAACAACAAACAAAATTATTAATTAAAATATTTATATAAAAGCAAATAAAACAACTATTTGATTTAAAATTGCTTTACTTAATTAGTTTCTTACATTTTCTTTTATTCAATTTTTTAGTCTTTTATAAATACGTTTTTATCATATTTTTTATTTATCGTAGCTCAAATATTTTAGTTAAAATATGAAAATATTTGCGAAAGAAGATCAATAAGATAGACAGCTATCACTTTTATTATAAGGTTTGAAAGACAACATTTAAATTTTCTTTCTCTCTATCTTTCTCTGAACTTCACGAACACTCGAGGCAAAAATCACGGTTCTTGAGTGAGGAGCTCCTTCATCCCCTACCTCCAAGCTTGAATCTGAAGCTCATGCAGTGACACTGACACCCCTTCCCCTCCCCCCTCTCACGTCGCTTCCACACGCAGCCAACGAAGTAGAATCGAGAGATTGACTTGGTAATGAGACGAGATCAGTATAATATGATTTATATATCTGAAAATTTAACGTAACCATGAGAAGTTGACAAAGTATTATCAATATTAAAAATATGTTTTAAAATTTATATGTTGTGTAAATACGTAAATACTATACATATATGTATATAGAAATAACAAAGCACAAAATGTTATTAATATTTGTAAATCTAATTTAACTTGTAAATTAGATTTATAACTTTAATACAACACAAAGTTTTTACAGTATAAAATACAGTTAATATTACATGTGTATGTATATATTCAGTGTACAAGTGTAAATCAAATTGTTATATTTTCACCTGGTACGAGTTCATTATTGGAAGATAAATGCTGAAATAATATTTAAATTAAAAAAAATAAATAAAATGGAATGAATTTTTCATGAAAGTGGTGATAGAAAAAGGGAATCGAGCTAGGGGATGACGATCAAATCAAATAAATGTGTTCGTGCGTAGGAAATTCTTAGGGATGGGGCGGGAAGGGGGGTGCCAGGCAGATGCCGGCCAGTAGGAGGGAGATATTGACCGCCGATGGTGTGAGTACGTGGCACCGGCGTCCGGACCAACACGTTGAGACATGAATTCATTGCTGAAGGGAAAAAACCTTTGCCTCGTTGAGCAGTTCTGAGATTCTCTCTCTGTCCAATCTGCACGCTTGCTTGCCCGAATGAATGGCTGCTATAGAGTAGAAGAAAGCTATAGATAGTGTGATAGCCATGCAAAGTATATATTTCGAGCTGTCAAAACGAAGCATTATCAAGTACGCCAAGTTCGATTTTTGCGTAACATCTGCCGACAGTAAAAAAAGAGTGTGAAAAAAAGACGAGAAAATGTTAAGTATATATTTGTAAATTTACTTTTTTAGAAAATGGATAATATGTAAAGAAAATTTTTTTTTTATGAATAAATATAAAATATTTACTGTCATTGTTTGAAAATTTATCGTTAAAAATAAATTATTCATTTTTTTAATTGAATAAAAAATAAGTTTGTAAGTGAACGCTTGAAAATGATAAATGTATCTTGACTGCAATTGGCAGTAAAGAAATACGGGAAATAATAATGTATTGTTTAAACTTGTAAGTTAAAGTGCAATTTTTTAGAATAGAAAGTATGTTGGAGAAACTGATCTTTTAGAAAATTTTAATTTGTAACAGAATAAAAAATCCTTACGTCTATACGACTTGAACATGAGGCTTCCTGCAATGAGGGACTTATCTTCCGAAAGACTTGTCAACAGAGTACTTTGTCCGGAACAAAAGAATGTTATGACTCGACTGGACCTTCCGAGTACAGCTATAACACTACTTGATTCCGGTCTATGGTTTTGTTCAATCTATTGAGTTTTCATCCGGATCGAAATCTAAGTGACTTTCATTTTTGCTGCATTGTTAGATCATAGGGAATAGAGATACTTGTCATTGAAAATAAGAGCCACTTCCCTCACCACCACGAGTGTTAATAAAAGATAAATTGATGGAAAAAAAAAAAAAAAAAACAATGACTTTTTACACCCATATAAAATTTAATGTATTAATTCCTTTTTTTTATTTGTAAATAACCATGCACAGAAACACACAGAGCATGATTCCTGAATCTCAATTTACATTTCCGCAGTGAAAAGAGTTTTATATAGATTTTTATTTTTCTTTTATTGTCAGATATAATGTATTCCGGTACTCGTAAAATCAATTTACGCATTGTGAACAATAAATATTATTCATATTCAGGAAATGAGATAATTTATATCAAATCACCCATGAATCTGTCATAATATCCCTTATATGATGTGATTGTAATGCTTCGATACACCTAAAGCACACAATTTATTACATTTTACTATTTTCATATTGTAATATCATTACATGTGTTCACACTTTTATTAATATTGTGGTATATATATTTTATTACGTTAAACATTCACTGTGTATAACATGTAGTAACACTATTAAAATCACTCGTCATTTCAACAAAACTTGAATAGTTACATAATACTCTTGTAGAGTGTCTTTTAGTCTGAGACAATAGGGAGAGATGAATTCAAATTAGGCACGCTCTAGTTAGCACCACAGTGGCAGCAGCAATAGTGCATTTAAGTAGTCATGAATGGCAGTAGCAGCACAAATAGGAGGAGGAACAGGAGAATATTCTGCTAAGACGGTCTTATTGTTAATGCTGGGTAAATGTACCACTATTGCTGTTATTACTGCTGCTACTACTGTATTCCTGCAAGCAGCTATAGGCTCCTTTTTTTGTGCTTGTACATAATAATAAGCAGACCAATGCTACGTGAGTAGAATAGACAAACATTTTGTATAGTACAAACCTCGGTATAGTAAAATATAGTCTTTAGCTTTTTGTCACGATTTACATATGTGAATGTTGAATGTATGTTATAATATAAATATATATATAAATGAAATACCACTGAGGGTTAGTCAAAAAGGAAGGTCTTTCTCTAGTACTGATGGGGAGTAGTGATGTAACAATAACATTAATATATAAGAAAATATATTCATAATTTAAAAGATTACTGTTGTTTATTTCAAAATATTTGTATATTTTTCATTAGGAAGAAAAGTTGTACTGACAACGCAAGCCTCTAATCCGGTCATATAAGAGTTTAGATCCGTGTCTTACAAAGCTCATTACTCTCATTAGTATAGTTTAATGTAAGTCTATTTAAAGAACTTTCTTAAAGTTTAGATCTACTAATTGTATTTAAGACTGTATAGCACCATTATAAACTTTATTAACTTATATTGCTCTATCAAAAAAGTAAAGAAAATGTTTCATTAAACTTAAAATATTGGTAGCTTTATAATTGGCGTTAAAATTTAACAAAAAATAATAACAAAGAAAAGTTATAAATAAAAAACTACACATGCATACGTGATGCAAGTTTTAATAAATATATAAACACAATAATACCACCATAAATATTAATGTACTTGTACATGTACTCGTAATAGTGTAAACTTACAAAAAAAAAATAAAAAAAAAATACAAAATATATATAAAGCATACATAAAATATTATACTAAATTGAATTATATATGACTAGTTGCGTCATAAATCTCATTAATATTTTATAGTTCATTTTCTGAAAAATAGTTTTGGATTGCATACAGTGTTACATCAAATAAAGAGTTAAATTATGAAACTATATTTTATTTTACCACAAACGAAGACGAAATTGCATTTATTAAATAATTTTGTATTTGTGTACATAAATTAACACGAAATATTTAAGACTTTGCATATGATATGAATAGTTTCCTAATATATAGCTACTACTGCTGTTACATTTGTTATAAATTTCTATTTTAAGTTACTCTCAATTCAAGTGTAAAATTACAGTGTGTGGTTTTACCTAAAGTGGGTGTATAATGTCTTAAATGTCACTTTATTCACGAGTAAAACTACGCTGCCGCGCTGATATTCTCGGCAGTATTTTGAGATGCAATCACTATGTCAGGATTCAATTTCAAAGTTTGTGTCTTGTCTCATTTTACACAAATCATTAAACTCTGTTAATAAAATTTCTTATTAAGTTTCAAATTATATTGTAAAACATGTATGAAAATAGATTATTTTCTAAAAATAGACAAAATGTAACACATGTCAATAACCTTTTTGCAAGCCATGAAGTTTATTTGACAATACAAGACTTTTCTTTGCGGTGTTGATATTGTATAAATATATATTTGTATTATAATATAGAGGGTTAGAAGCTTAGAACTTATTCTATGCATATTTTTATATTCGTATTACAATGATTCATTTCAAGCAAGAAATGTTAAGAAAATGAAAATTTATAACCTTTAGAAAAAATTTAATCACGAATTTTTAAAACAAAAGGTAGAATAGTTTTATGTAAAGATGGTGTGTTGGCCTTGTATAGATATAGAAACATGCAATATAAATTTTTGGAAGTCTGTGGTATGATTATATATTATATAAAGATTTCATTAAAAAAAAATCCAGATTGAAGTCCATGTATGTATAACATTAGCTGTAAAACTATACAGAAATAAAGTTATCTAGGAACAAAAAAAAAAGAACATTCTCCTTTATATTCAAATCAGGCATCTATTCTACATAAGTATAGAGAAAAAAAAATCTGAAACTTTTTTTCATGCTATGCTAAGCAATTATAATGCATTTTATAAAGCTTACCAATGTCGTATAAAAAAATCTCTTAAATTTTTTATTATTAAAATTTTCCATCACAGCTATAATTTTTGTGAGAATGGTTGAACCGACTGTTAGCTCAGGTTTTTGCATACCATGAAAAGAAACCCCCAGCCAGGAAGGATTAGACGAGTGAATTAAATAGAATGATATTTTTTTATAGAGAAAAAAACAAAATTTAAAGCCCATAAATTTCCTTCTTCTATTGTCTGTTCTCTAAGAAATATCTTCCTGTACGCCTGTGTTAAAAGGATATATATGCATTATTTGAACAAAAGAGACACGGAGAAATTATTTTATTGTTTTTTACTGTCGAGAATACTTTAGAAATTATATTATCCACTCATATATTTTTCTTGCTTTATATTATTTTTTGTTTTGCATTCTTAAATTTTTTTCAGTTAATGCATTTTTCATGATTAAAATTGTTTTTTTTTTTTTAAACAGTCATTTAATCGGAAAACCTTTTTAATTTTGATTATGAGACGGGGTCCAGCACAATAGGGGAATATTTCTTTATATAAATAAATATTTGTGCTTTGAAGGTTTTATGATAGTGAGTATATTGACAGTATCTATTATATATATATATATATATATATATATATATATATATATATATATATATATATATATATATATATAGTAGAAAATTTGTGCCACATACTTTTTCTGATTTGAAAATAAAGTGTATTTTTGACTCATGGAATATGTGACGATCACCGTTATCGGCGTTAGCTCTGATTCCATATCACTTACAAAAATGTAAACATGTTAAATTCCAACAAAAAATCCTATTGTAAGTTTAAAATTTAAATTAAAATCAAAGCTGTGGTATCACAGAAGATTTTATTATCAAAATTATGTATATTAAATCTACATTTTGCAAAAGCACTTTATACTATAGCTTTGCACTTTGCATTAGATATTAGATAAGATTTGGTTAGTATACTTAGTATAGATTAAGCAAAAAGAAGTTGTTCGTTAAATTCTTTTTTAAGTTGCAGGAAGCTGCATAGAACCACCATATCACTCACTCCACTTCTATACCACAAACAATATAAGTTTTCCCATCTACGGAGAGAGATATCTTAAAAGACACTGAATTGTATTCATTTAAAACAAAACAAAAAAAATTCATAAAGAAATATTAAATAATAAAAAATTTAAAAGCAATAAATACATACATATATATAATATATATACATTAAATTAGTTTCAATTTTCTGTGAAAAAGAAAAGAGAAGTTTAGAGCTTTTGTTAGGAAAGCGTTTGTAAATCCTGTGTAAATTTTTACCCAGGGTGAAGGGTGAGGAGCATCTGAGGAGGAAACGCCCCTCGAGTTTTATTGCCTAAACTCTCCACTGCTACACTCTTGTCTTTTATTCAAACTATTTTTCTCTGGTGGTGAGAGCGTTGTACATCCCCATGGAAGAAGGGAGGGCCAGCCGTAAGCCAGCTAAGAGTGACATTGCCAGCAAAATTTCCTTAAGTGTCCACACTTTTCCTCTGGCAACATTAACGCTATTCGAATCGCTCTTCCCTTCTTACAACAACTGCAAAATTTAGAATGGCTTGGCCAGAAAAAAGCAAATTATGTTCTAAATAAAATTTAATGTGTTACTTTTTAAATTTACGCAATTGCAAAGTCAAGTTTATAGTTTATGTATTTCCACATATATTTTTGACACAAATCATAGTCGTTAGAAATATAAAAAATTAAATGCAAAATGGAATGGAATAGAAAATAGAATTTGAAACCTTAATCCCAAAATATAATTTATATTAACATTATTAATTAACTTTCATCCTTTAGGTATTTGATATTTATTTCATAAATTGCTAATTTTTGAACATATAAAATTAATTTTAATTAAAACAAAATAAACTTTTATTATAATTGCCTAAATTTTCTAATTAGTTTGAAACAAGACCATATTCTTTATTAATATAGGAGTAAATTATATAAAAATAAGCTACTTTTTTATATAAATTAATAAAATTTCATTTAACAAAATCTCTTCTATGAACTTATTATATATATTTGCTGTGAAATATTTTTTATTTCATTTTTAACATACCAAAAGAGAATTTTTTATTAATAATGTATGCTAAAATTTAATATTTTCAAACTTTAAATTATATACGGGAATTTCATGTTTACGTTTTGGGTAGCACGGAGATGCCCGCAGCCGTCCGAAGATCTTCGGGATGTTGGAAGAAAACCCTAAAATCCTATGCTGTGCGAGTTAACATAACTCACAACATCTCTCTTTTAATAATAGTTTTGGTCACCAAATATTTTTCTTCTTGTCACCATTTATGAAAGAAAATTCTAAGAAAAATGATGCGAACAACCAGTAGAAATTAATTTCGAGACCAACTTTAGCACGTATTGTCACTGACAATATTTTGCCTACACAATCATGACGTCATATTGCCTTATGACGTATGGTGAAAAAGCCGTTAAACTCATATAATAATTATACATTTATATACAAATACATCAGATTAAATAATATAAAAATTGCAGCACCTGTAGGCTACATCCACAGTAATATTATGTGTATAAAAGTATAAAATTTTTAATATTAAAAAAATAATTTTTTTACTATTATATTAACATGTATGAAAAGAAATACACAGTATACACACATGATATTTAAATTAAAGTTAGTTTTTAAATAAACAAAAACAACAACAAAACATATATATGACTTCCTTAGTCATAAATAAAAATGTATATGCATTTATTATATTTATAAAAATTATGGGAGTTCATTTATAAAAAAATACACACATTTATAACATCAACAGCAGTTGTTTTGTTTCACAATATGGCATGCACGAGAAGTGACGAGACAAAGAGAGAGAAAGATAGAGACAACAAATCTCGTACATTGAGTAGCAATATTAGTTTTTCCACCCTCCTAAACATTTGGTATGGGTCACTCCTTGTTGTATGTATGTAGTATGTGTGAGTGTGTGTGAGAGAGTGAGAGTGAGAGAGAGAGAGAGAGAGAGAGAGAGAGAGAGAGAGAGAGAGAGAGAGAGAGAGAGAGAGAGAGAGAGAGAGAGAGAGAGTGAGAGAGAGAGACTGGGGTGCTAGGGGCAGCAGACAAGCCAGCCCACTGGCAGCTACCCCTCACATGGTGCCAGTGCGGTGGGTCAGTCGGTGCTCTCACGCGCACCAAACCACCGCTGCCACCACCACCACCGCTCTCACCGTGTTTAACGCTTGCCATCGCGCTTGCTCGACCATGCTAATACATGCAATAGTTCTCATCCTCCTTTTTTTTACTCTCTTTTCTAGCCATGCTTATAACAGAGAGGGATGAAAAAAAAAATCAGTAAAGAATTTTTGTAGCTTAATTTAGCATATAATATTTTTTATACATATCAGCTACATAGGAAATAAAATGTTGTTGATATTTTTTACGCTATTTAAACAAGTAATTCAGGTTACCACACACGTCACGTTTTATAAAATCTGAGGGGATTATATACGGTACTTGAATAAAATACAAACATTGCATTTGGGATTATTTAATTATACAATGATTTAAATTGTTATTCTAAACCAGAGATTTTAAAATTATGTTTTGTGTGGATGTGCTTTTTGTTTCAATTTTATTAAAGGAAAACACTATTGAAATAATAATTAGCTTAATTAGTCAATAATATATTTTTTTTATCTAATAACTGTATTACACTATAATTTTTTAACACAATTAAAGAAATTTAACATTTTTTTTTTT